>CM042259.1:11000060-11600060 GCA_023566225.1 Romanogobio albipinnatus | reverse complement strand
AACCACCCCTATATAAAAGTAAAAGTGCACATTTACTGTTACTTGGCGAAATTTCGCATTGAAATAATTTCAATAGGGATCCAAACAACTGGGAGCTTTGCATGATTGTGAGAAAGTTCAAATTTTCCAAATCACCACATTGATCAAGAGAAAGCTGACTTCTGTGTATACATTGCTACACTACGATGCCTGTGAAAATTTCACTAATGTGATCGCACCACTGTACGTGGGATCGCACCATGCAATGTACGTAGGTGGGATCACTCCAATATGGACAGTTGCTGTTGTAAAAAACGCTAATTAGGGTGTTTTACCCTGGCACGTATCCTCCAGTGTGCTACGACAAAAATAGAGCATTAAAAATCCTGGCATATATGTGGACCAGCTCTGTCAAGAAAGAAGCCTGAAAGTTTGGTTTAATCAACCATCTCAACTAGACGGATTCAATCTCATCATTAGCCAGGATTTGAGGACAAATCAAACAGACTAATTCAGGTCTGAGGTCTACCAGACAGCGCAAGCCCAAAAAAAGCACATCCATTCAGGTATGATGCCAAGTCTATGTTCCCAGATTGCTGTGTGCCAAGCATGAAGTGCATAAACAAGTGCCAATTTGGCAAGCCTTGCCAGCTGCTGACAATGCAATCCCAGACCGATGTACCCAACCTCTGCATTTTAAGATGCGCTGACAGTGCTTTACGGTGACAAAACAGCAGGAACTCACTTCAATTCACATTTATTTGTATAGCGCTTTTCACAATACATATCATTTCAAAGCAGCTTTACAGAAAATGCATGTGTCCATATTTCAATTTAGAGTGATCTGTTATCAGAGGTGACTGTGTCAAAGTGTATTTCAGAAATGTACATATACAAATCACGCAGTTAGCTAACATCATTCATTGGCATTTGTAAATGCCTGGAAGCACCTTCAGGAGACTTCTGAAGTTACAGCTACACTCGGCGAGTTAAGGTAAGATTTATAAGTTGAGTTCTCATCGCTGTGGGTGGTGTCTCACTGCTTCCTCCCAGTGGGCATCAGTAGGGGCACTGGTGAAAATGGAAGGGCTAATCTTTGGTATTCTTTTCATTCAGCACTCAGAGTCTTTCCCTAGGGCCAGAAATAATGTTTGAGGAGTTAATTAGAGCTTTGGGACACTCTGGTACTAAGCAGAAGAGGATGAAAGACAGATTAGAAATTAATAGTACGGCCTAGCTGATTTCAATACACCCTGACAGTGTTAAACCGGATTACTGCTCTTAAAGATGCCTTCATGTGTGTTTATTTTGTCATTTTAGATAGTGTTGTGCCTGTCCCTGTCATGGTTGCAAGTTAAAAAATCCAATTTATTGTTTTAATTAAACCTTTTAAGTTGCAGACATTATTTTGTAGAATTCTGTTGACATAATAATGTTGATTATTATGTCAAGTTATTATTGTCTGTAATTTAAACACAAATTTCCGTGTCAGCTTTTTTAATAAAAATAGGTTGTAGTAACATAAATGAAATTGTCTTGATAACTTTGGAAATTAGGCAGTGGATTTCTAGTTCCCAGCATGCTTTGCATAAGACTGGATAAGGAGAATAAATGTTGAGATTAAAGGGACTCATGCCCATGACACGTTCCAGCGTATGAGATGCAGGCGTAGCATAAATTCCGGTGACGAACGCGGACCATTTAGAGTTATTCACAGATTCTGAAAGTGTAGTCTCCAAGCTGTCCAACGATGTGTAACACATGGAAATCGTCTCAGGTTACAAATGTAACCATTGTTCCCTGAGAACAGGGAACGAGACGCTGCGTCAGCTTTGCTTACGCTACGGGGAACGCCTCCAGCGTAAGCAAAGCTGACGCAGCGCGAGTTCCCTTTCGAAAGGGAACTGATAATATTTGGAGAAGTTGTGGCCATTTGAAAGGAGGCACTCAAAAAAGCTTAATAGGGAGAAAGCGACCTCTAAACATTGTAGTTCTCACCTGTTCTCACCTGCTGGGAGTGACAATAGGGCTCATTTACATCTGATTTAGATAAGTCATACCCCCAGTAAACCTGCATGGTTGCATAGCAACGACAGACCCAACGGGATGCATTGTGTAGCATTAGGACTTTTTGAACAGGATTCTGTGATAACTGTGATCACTTTGCTAACACTACCATCTAAAAGCCCATTATAGTAATGGGGGTCTTTGGCAAGTGATACGATACTAACGATTGCAATTAAAACGACAGTCATTATGGTATGGGAAGGTCTATACAAGGACTAAACATGAGATAACATGTACGTGTTCTTAAAATGAACCAAAACGACAAACGTTGATGTTTATGGAAACTCACCCGATAAGAAACAGAAAAGTATTCTGGCAGATCTCATTGCCGCCGATGAAATAATTCGTTCGGGCACACTTTCTCTTTGTCGGGGTCTTCTTTGTGGATGTAACCATCTCCGAAGTTTGCACTGTGCGTCTGTTTGCCTCTAAATGTCCAATAATTTGCATGTCCTGCCACTCTTTTTCCGCCGCTAAAGAATCCAGCCGTATGTTGTACATAATGTCTGGAGAAAGCTTCTGGCTACAGGACTGTCTCCCATGCAGAGAGTTCTCTTTTCTCCTCGTGTAGCATTTACAGTCGAAGTTATGGATTTTCCCCCTGTTTCTCTGTCTTTATCCGGTTTAGCTTGTCCGGCGTCCATCTCCATTGAATTTTGATATCAGATAGAGCCGACCAGAGCTGCATAATAAGTAGCCACGTTTCCCGGGGAGGGCGAGGGCAATAAGAAACAAAAACCGTCTTTTCCACACACAGACAATGAGACGCCCCTACTGCATGCTACAATTTCCGAAAAACAAGCCAATTTCAATCTCAAAATGTACGCTTTTAAATATACCAATACTGCTATCTCAAACACGGAGAGGTTTCTTCGTGATCTCAACTAACAGATTCGGCAAAAAAGAGAAAATCACCAATTTGGAAAAAAAACCCCGCTTCTTTCTCATTTTGCTCGAAAGTTGTGCTGCCGACTTGTGTCCCTACTTTCTGTGACTGGTCACAAATTATTAAGTTCCTCTAACTCAATGTAGCTTGTTGGTTGAACGTAAATTCACTCAAAGTTGTCATAACTCAAAAAAATTGTTTTTGCCAACACATTTTTTAGAGTGTATGATGTCCATCCAAATGAAGAACCAAACGACAACCAGGAGCACTGCCGTTTACACAGTCTGCCTGAGGTCAAATTGTATGTGACAAACAATAATAGCAACGGACAGGGAAAAAAATACATGGTGTACGTCCAGAAAGTCCTGCCTCAAAATCACTCCATTTGCTGAGAAATTGTTACTGTATTGGGATGGTTTACCACAGAAACAGTGTTCACACTTTTTTAATAAACCACCCTACAAATTGCTTTGTTATAGTTGTTTCTACATATTAAGCTGGGAACAGAAAAAGTATTTAACTTATTAAATTACACACATCACCTTTAACCAGTCATAGCGCTAATTGCAACGTGTCTAATGAGCTGGATGTGCACATCATGTGAAACAAAGCAAACACAAATCATGGGCGAACAAAGCACATGAAAAGTTTTGAAGAAGCACTGCAATTTCTGATTTAGCGAAATCTAATCAATTAGCAAACAACAAATGAACTGGCCTCAGCGGTTCCACTTCCATTTGCACAATTAGACCAGTGTGCAGCTGCTCTTGCCATTGTAAACAAACAATCACAGTTTCTTAATTGTAGCAAGTCGTTTTTTCTCTCTCTTTTTAATGCTGTAATTTACTGCGACAAATGGGAACAGGAGCGATGCCTATGAAAGTGTCGTCGACAAAAACAACTCTGTTACTCGCCGAGCACTAACACACACACAAGGCCATGCGCAGAGCGGGGAAGGGTCCCACTGCAGGCAGATGGCATGCAGGTAAAATTGCCATCTGAGGGGAGTGTGTGAATAGTACATAGTCTCGTGCATTATTCATGAGGAGAGCAGGTGGTTTAGAGGAGTCAGTCGCTGATAGTGTCTCACTCATTCTGTACACATAGGCCTCATTTCATCTACCTGACTCCAAATATTTGCAGTGATAGTTTTTCTTCCTCAAAAAATGAAGCAGACCTTTGGGAGAGCTAACAAATGTCACATTCAGATCTATTGCACGGGCAATATTTTCATTTTTGCGCAGTGTTGGGAGAGCAAGTAACTAAATACAGCAAAACAGTCTAGCTTTCTCATAACAAGCTACTTTTTACAAGTAGTGCTGTAGCAATACGCTGGTGTAACATTTTTATTGTGACCACAGCTTTTTAACTGTTAAATGCTGCTTTTGCAACAATGAATACTTGGGAATCAGCTGGCTATAGTGGAGTTGAATGTATTTTTTTACCCAAATGACTGTGTGTGAACGTATTTGTTTGTGGGTAATCAAAGCAATCTCAATTCTCTGTGGCTTACCAAGTCATAACCTCTGTGGACATCTCCTTATAAATATTTCACTGCCTCTTTCTGAACCACTTAAGTGAGAGTATCTTTTAAATTTAATGTCTAACTACGTGGCAAACAGCAACCGTGAAATTATACAGCCGTGTCTGAAGGACACACTGTCACAATAAAGTGAAACGCATACAGCTGTAAACCACAGGGTCAGTTTAACGCTCAGCATACAGTAAACATCTAAGATGAAATGCCTTGTATTTTGACACAAGCACAGGCTTGGGGATGAATCCTTAAAATTGCAGCATTGTAAATGGTTTCTTAGATGAAAAATCTTTTCTAGACACGCATTTAATCTTTTAGCATCAGCTAGAAATCATCTATTTAGGTAGGCTAAATGTATAAATTTCAGATTCTGGGTCTTAGCGCTAGTGTGATAACCATTTTGTAAGCTTTATATTCTAATCGCTGAACACATCAGACACTTTTAGAAGAACTCTAATGTCCTTGCATTAGATCAGCCTGAGGATGTCGCTCTAATGATGATTGACATACTTCATTACACACGACAAACAATTTTACAAAAGCATTTATTGCGTCTGAATGTTGTTTTAAAATATTACAGCAAGTTGTGTAGGAATCCAAGTGAGGAAAAAAAAGTTATGTCTTTTTCAGAACAACTGTAGACCTATATAAAATCTATTCACATGAGCATGTTTAAATAATCTCATTAATTTGATACGCTATACTCCACATAGGAATAAGACACATATCTGAAGTGGACTGATATCGTCTCGGTCTTGGCCAAGATTTACATGAGTTAACGTGTCGTGAAAATAAGCGGGGGAGCCCGAAATCTGCCCCAATGGCTCTCTATGAGAATGTGCTGCAGTTCCATTTATCACCACAGATTTACATTGGGAATTTGTGGGGCGCTATAGAGCAGGGGAGGGCTCTTAGACCGGCTGCCCCACTTAAGCCCAATTTATACTTCTGCGTTGAGTGTACGCCGTAGCTACGTTGTAGGCTGTGTGTTGCACGCATAGCCTACGACGTACCCTGACGTGCACCTCTCCAAAAATGTAACAATGCGTCAATTCTACGTGGACCGCAAGCACTGTGATTGGTCTGTCAGAACCCCTCCCTCAGGGGTACACATGCTCCCTCTGCCTGTGTAACTGCGCGTTGCCACGGACAAGGACGCAGAAGTATAAATAAAGATAGACGCGTAGCCCACGACGTAGAGGCTATGGCACAGGTCAGACAAAGAAGTATAAGTCAGCCTTTAGTATCATGAATACATGCCTGCCGAATACATGCCTGCCTGCTGATCACATTTATAATGTATTATTATTCAGTGTATATAGAGGTCTATGATTGGATTAATATTTGAATGCATGCCCATACAGCCAAAAAAAAAAAACATTTACATGCGCAGTTTTGGATATTCACAATGTATTTCGAATTGTATGCAAATGCCCACAAAATTTAGCTGAACAACCGGTAAATGTGACCCACCTTTCCTTCTGTGTCATATGACTTGTCTCTTACGAATGCTTTTCTTTTAGGACCAATATCGTCAAAGATGATTGACAATGAGGATACAGTTTGGATTGGTGGTATGGTTCTGTTCTGGGCAAGAACTCCCTGCGCATCCATGCAGCCTAGCATGGATAAGAGCAGGGAGAGCAGCGATAACCCCCTTTATGGTAAACAGAAAAGAACCAACAAAAATGTATTGCAGATATCATTAAGGTTCAATAATTTAATGTGCTACATAATTCAAGAAAAATGAGTCTGATTAGAAGAGGAATATCAGAAGGCCAAGTCCTGACTGGACGAGAGGAGCTGGGGATGGAGAAGGGTAATTAGCTCCTGAGCAACATGATAAAGCTGATGATAATGCTGAGTGGACCTTATATATAGGGATGCTGTGATAGTTGAGAGTTGACTGATGTGACCTGTCAGAACTAACGCTACATTTGATTTATCCAACAGTTAAATATGAATAAGAAGTTCATTTTGAGTAACCATTTTAGACACACTATTGCCATTTCCTTTGTTATTGCTCCTCCAAACAAAGTCACAACAGAACCGCATTTCTGCGTAACAAACGGTGGACCCACTTTATATTAGGTGGCCTTAACTACTATGTACTAACATTTTAATTAATCATTTGATACATTGCAATTATTGTGTACATACATGTTTTTACATTGTACTTACATTTTTAAAAATACCTGTATGTAATTACATCTGTAATTAATTTCTGTAGTTACATTTGTAATTACACAGTTGACACTTCCCTTACACCTAACCCTACCCTTAAACTTACCCTTACCAACACACCTGTCCCTAACTTTACCCATATCCCACCTCAATATCAGCAAAGGTGTTTTGCAATACAATATGAACTCAGTAAGTACATTGTACTTATTTTTTGATGTAAGTACATAGTAGTTAAGGCCACCTAATATAAAGTGGGGCCCAAACGGACGTAGTGTTGTGAACGAATCTGTTAAATGAGCGATTCAATGATATGAATGAATTAATGAACTGAATGTTTCACTTTTGTTCGCTTTTGAACAAATAGGTTGAATGAATGATTCATTGATTCGCTTGTATGAATGAATCAGTGTTGTGAATGAATGATTCAGTGACACACTCATAAAGACTTATTGCCACCTACTGGTGTACCAATGTAACCTGCAGAGAGAGTCACTGAAAAACACACTCATAGTCTGTCAGGAACAAACGCAGACAAACCGAGTGATACAACCGTGAAATGGTCATATTATGTTTTAGAGTCATTTCACACTAAGGATAGCCATGCTGCAAGTCACTACATGCGGCTAAGCTCTGTGGAGCGCTGAAGTTTCCTGTTAGTTGGAAAAGATGACAAGGAAGAAAGGATGGCAAACGAAGGAAAGAAAAGCAAGGGAAGGAGTGGTTTGAGGAGGGCTAGGGTAGAGAGTGGTAGTAAATAGCAAAAATAATGGACGCGTGGAAAGGAACAGGATGGCGCTACTGCCTGCCTGGCTCATAGCAGTGATAAGGCGGCTATCTCAGTTCAGCTTATTGAGAATGTTGTCTCCCCATTTATCAAACAGCAGGGAAGATGGAGGATCCAACTCACCTCTCACTTTGTTTTTCGTTGCCGCCACTGGAATCGCAGAGCGTGATAGGGAGGAGAAGGATGGAGAGGATGGAGGGAAGGAAGGAAGGAAGGATGGAGGGAGGGAGGGAGGGAGGGAAGGAAGGAAGGAAGGAAGGAAGGAAGGAAGGAAGGAAGGAAGGAAGGAAGGAAGGAAGGAAGGAAGGAAGGAAGGAAGGAAGGAAGGAAGGAAGGAAGGAAGGAAGGAAGGAAGGAAGGAAGACAGGGAAGGACAGACAGGTTCGGAAGGAGAGAAAGAGAAGGGCAGGAGGAGAAAACATTCGATTAGAACAGGCCAGTTTCAAGAGGGTGTAAAATGTGTCAAACTAGCATACTGATCATCCTGTTGAGGAAATCTCATTCATATCTGTCTGATTCACTACAATGAGCCACTTGAATTAAAAACCATTCAAGAATGCTTGTCATTTGCAGACACTATCCACTACGGACTACAGAGGTTCAGGGTACACTGCGGATAATATTCAGCTGCACATACAGGCCAATGCTTTTATACCAAGACTACACAGCTCACCTAATACCACAGACATTTCTTTGACAAGTGTCGTTACATAAGAGCATATTTACAACTTCCTGTTACACTCTCTCCTAGCATCCATATACGGCACTTTTCACCAGTAAGGTACAAAATATGGTCCAAAACTCCTTTTCTTTGCTAAATATACAGATCATGTTGTTCATCAAATTTGGGAGCTCAGATTACATAAATGAATAATAATAATAATAATAATAATAATAATAATAATAATAATAATAATAAAACCTTGCTTTTATTAATCGAATATCAAAACAAACCAAATCTATAAAATTAACAATCAAACAAATAAAAATAGAGTGGGGTAGATAATGTGGGATTGTTGTTTTAGTTATAAACATATTTTCCATAAATTAAAGAAAAATATTGAATTTTATTTTAGTTGTTGATCATTCTTTTTTTTTTTTCTTACATTGAATGTTAAAAACACATGCCTAAACATTTTTGAAAATTAAAAAAATATTTGTATCTAATCAATCTCTTTACTTCTTGACGTGTAGAAAATGTAATGAGCATTTGTCCCCGCAAATAGCAATAACATACAAATAAAGAACAATATTATAGTATACATAATTCTTAAATACCTAAAATATAGTTTGTCAATCTTTCAAATAAAAAAAACCCCAATATTATTATTAATAATGATATAGAAAATATAACACATATACTAATTTTCTGGTATATATATTGCAATATAGTATTTATTGTAAAATCATGCAATACAAAATGAATAGCATTGCATACCTAGCTAAATATAATGTTTTTGCGTTTACTGATGTAGTTAAGCTAAATATTAGTATTTTGTGTAATTGCAATAAGTTCATTTAAATTTTGAATTAAGTTCAAACGATTATGTCAAAATTATGACTCTGCTGTATGATTTTAACTGAATCTGAGATAGGACAGGTCAAAACATCAATTTTAAAGGCAGACGCAGACAATCATTTATCTGTAATTTTTCTCACAAAAAAAAGAACAGTGTGCACCTAACCTTTTTTTTCATGGAACACAAAGTCTACAGTATTCGTGGAAAACCTGCTTTTGTAAAACTAAGATTGACAGTGCTATAAGCACAAGAAAAATATTGGATTGTTTTGCGGAATCCGTGTCGGTCTGTCTCAGACGAGCAGAGCCACAATCCTCTGTTATGTTATTGCTTGGTGAATGGCTATTGATCAGACCAAAGAGCTCTCTGCTACAGACTCCCAATTAGCCAGACACAACAAGCTGTCCGTGCCCGCTGAATGACTGAACAAACAAACCATCCTAATTCTGCCCATCTTCTGACATGTTTGTGCACCAGAAGCATCCACTCAAACAAAGCTATCCATTTATATACCATTAAGCCTGAGTGCTTATAATGCTCATTTATTGCGTACAACACAATAACACAACGCAATACTATAGACCGAAACTGGAAAAAGGCTCCTAAATGTTTCAAATTACACTTTCCACTGAAAATAAGAGCACAATGACAAAGCACACTGCAGAGTTGAGCATTTCTATACATTCAGTGCGTGTTTCTATGAGATTGACAGACAGTCTGGTGGGGTTAGGGGTCTTTCTGATAATTGTTGCAATCAGGAGGGAAGTGAGCACTCTTTGAAATTCGATTGGCATAGTTCAAAGACAGGCGGAGGATGAGACTTGAACCCAAGTGTGTGTTAAACGTCTAAGAGGAAAGAAATCAAAAGGAGAGATAACTTCACAAATCTTTCAGCTTCGCCCTCTGAGCAGAATCCAGAAGTGCTATCGTGAAATTCACCTCACAGTGAACTGTTAATCATTTGTTAGTGCTCTGAATGCATAAAAACATCAAGTGGTTTTATTTGCTTAACAAAAACTAGGGGGGGCAAATATTACACCCAAAACTCTGGTCACATGTTTCTACAGTAGCCCTAAATGGACAAACTGCTTTTCGTCACTCTGGTTGACTCTGCAAACGGGGAGAAAAATGCTATCTTGCTGTCAGATTAAACGCCTTGAACAGCGTAGCTATTTACTAGAAGCTAGCTGCTTCACTACTCTCACCTTGTACTACACTCTAAAAAAGATGGTTCTTTAAAGGTTCTTTACCCATAGTAACAGTTCTATTTAGAACCATATCGTCTTGAAGAACCCTTTATATGCTGAAATGGTTCTTTTAGAGTTCAGGGTTCTTTATTCCCGCCTTTATCTTTTTCAAATCTGTAACTGTCAAAGCCACCTCATTACTGATTTTCTGGAGCTCAGGTATACAAATACATAGGACTGTTAAGACACTCCCAACAGGTAAATGATTTCTTTCTTAAAATATCTATACATTTTAACTTTCAAATTGTAACTGGATTCCTACCAATCATGTCTTTTCTCTTTTTTGTTTAACAGAACATGTAAGTGTGAGCAGCTCTTAAGGATAGGCTATAGGCCTACTTCTCTTCTCCACCAAGTAAGTAACAGAGATATTGAAATTATGATCTACACTCACCTAAAGGATTATTAGGAACACCATACTAATACTGTGTTTGACCCCCTTTCGCCTTCAGAACTGCCTTAATTCTACGTGGCATTTATTTAAAAAAGGTAGCATTCTTTAGAAATGTTGGCCCATATTGATAGGATAGCATCTTGCAGTTGATGGAGATTTGTGGGATGCACATCCAGGGCACGAAGCTCCCGTTCCACCACATCCCAAAGATGCTCTATTGGGTTGAGATCTGGTGACTGTGGGGGCCATTTTAGTACAGTGAACTCATTGTCAGGTTCAAGAAACCAATTTGAAATGATTCAAGCTTTGTGACATGGTGTATTATCCTGCTGGAAGTAACCATCAGAGGATGGGTACATGGTGGTCATAAAGGGATGGACATGGTCAGAAACAATGCTCAGGTAGGCCGTGGCATTTAAATGATGCCCAATTGGCACTAAGGGGCCTAAAGTGTGCCAAGAAAACATCCCCCACACCATTACACCACCACCACCAGCCTGCACAATGGTAACAAGGCATGATGGATCCATGTTCTCATTCTGTTTACGCCAAATTCTGACTCTACCATCTGAATGTCTCAACAGAAATTGAGACTCATCAGACCAGGCAACATTTTTCAGTCTTCAACTGTCCAATTTTGGTGAGCTTGTGCAAATTGTAGCCTCTTTTTCCTATTTGTAGTGGAGATGAGTGGTACCCGGTGGGGTCTTCTGCTGTTGTAGCCCATCCGCCTCAAGGTTGTGCGTGTTGTGGCTTCACAAATGCTTTGCTGCATACCTCGGTTGTAACAAGTGCTTATTTCAGTCAAAGTTGCTCTTCTATCAGCTTGAATCAGTTGGCCCATTCTCCTCTGACCTCCAGCATCAACAAGGCATTTTCGCCCACAGGACTGCCGCACACTGGATGTTTTTCCTTTTTCACACCATTTTTTGTAAACCATAGAAATGGTTGTGCGTGAAAATCTCAGTAATTGAGCAGATTGTGAAATAGGAGACACACTGTAACTTTAGGCTCAATTGTTTATTTCAGATGCTGTCACATCCCACAACCTCCTCATCTGCAGAAAGTAACTGCCACTCAAAATACAGATAATGATGGAGATAAAGACATCATAGAGGATTGTGAAGATATTTCACCGGAACTTGGTCTTTATTACATCTATATCATGTTCAGTGTTGTATGTGTATTCAGTTAACAACTATTGTTAGAGCACTGCCATTTTTGTTACAATTTTCCATGCCAATAAAAAATGAAAGTACCTAACTGACACAACATGCTGTTTTTTTATGTAAAACCGCGCCACAAGGTATTATAAGACCAGGCAGATAAAGGGGTAAAAACAATATTAATAATACTAACATAAAAAAAAAAAAAGTGTTTTTCTCAAGAGTGTAGCCTGCCAAGAAGCTAGCTAAAGTCAGAGAGTAAAACACTGACACAATGGTGACGTAATATTCGCAATAGCATAACGTTTTACTGAATATTTAAGTAAATATAGTTTTTTAATGTATCTTTGTAAAGAAACCTCTTTACTTGACTGGCTACTCTGCTGTCTCCGACAACAACATATTTGTCCTGTGCCGGCCACCGTAGCTTCTCTATGTGCTTCGAAAGGGAGGGGTGAGCAGTGGACAGAGCCTTTGGTTGCAATTCGCAACCTCATCGCTAGATGCCACAAAAATGTACACACTGAACTTTTAAAGTCTGATCCGGTGTCAATAAAGTGTTGTACCCATCCAATGCAATGTGATCTGAACTACTATTTAACCCCCTCGAGTCGGTGGTCGCGCCGGCGCGATTGGCTCGCTTTTTTTCTTATCAGTGCCAAAGAGACTCAAATAACTCTGTTGTTTTTTCATCATTCAGGCATGTGTTATACATCATTATAATATGTTACATTTCTATTTTTTTTGTGTACAGTCACAATAAAAACAAAATGTTTTGCTTTTTGCAAAATAAAGAAAACAAACATGATGCGCGATCTGCAGCCTCTTTCTCAAATTCGCCTTGTAACACACATCATGGAAATTCGTAACTATTTTACATTTTAGCGAATTGGTGGCTGATTCATATGAATTTGAATGATCTCATTCATACTAATTCATACAATTGCTTACGCCCCACTGACAATTAGGTTTCATCATGCTAACCTTTTTCTAAAAATCATACATTTTTGAACTAATCAAATCGTACAAGTTCACACATCGTAAAATAGTAACATTTTCTCATGCGATTGACTTGCTTGTACACATTCATGAGGGTACAAAATGAAGATTTGGTTTGTTTATGGTCTACATTTGGAGATATATTACCCAAACTGCCATCAAAACTAAAAGAAGTGGCTAGGAAATTATTAAGTTGCCCTCAATATGGAGATTTGCTGAGTGCCTTCTACTTTAAACTCATCATTGGTGGAGTTTTTGAGACTTTTCAGGCCTTGGTTGAAATTGTGGGAAAGTTTTGACTGACAGTGACTAAGCAGCATCCTCTAGGGATGCATTACCTTAAGTTTGGTTGGGTTGTGTAGGAGTAGAATAGGAAGAGGTGGAGAGAGAGGAGAAAGCGCCACCAGTCTCCTTCAGCCAAAAAAGGTGCCATTTTGAGAATTCTGGACATCTGTTAATAATTCAACACACCTGTATTATTGATGCAGGGAAAAGCTCGGATCATAAGGGTCGAGATCATTGGTACAATGCTTGACAACTTGTGGTTGAGCAAATATAAGCCGTGCACGACACACTACACCAAACACACAACAGCATCCACACACGTACAAAAAAAACAAAACAATGAAGGATGCCCCGGCTGTTGGGCTAGTTTGTGTGCGGATGATTTATCCACACAGTTGTGAGCACTAAACTTTTGTTTCAGTGGGAAAGACCTCCCGCTGAATCCAAGCAGTAAATTCTGCTGTCTGTGATACCATTATGATGATTGAACAACAGGAGGAAAAACAAATGGACACCACGCTGAAGAAATCGCTCACCATTGGTGGACTACAGAACTGAACTCATTCCTTAGACGACGTTCCAGAACATTCCTCAGAGGAAGTTCAATATTATACTATTTGGGGCGATTACAGGTATCTTTCTTGGCCTACTGATCATTTAAAGAAATCTGTACTACCGTTTTGCAGCCCTTTTCTGCTGATGTGAGATCATTTTTTGAAGATTGAGATTTCAGGTGGAGCAGACTGAGAAAATTGAAGCAAAAAAGGTTGATTAGTCTGTGCAAAAAGTTGAGTTTTAAAATCCAATAAGCTGCATACCTAGAAAGCATTTTAAGGCATTCTATAGGGACATTTGAGATGTGACTGCTGTTTTCTACGATACTTTTTGGCCATTGGCCAATATTTGTGTCCTGTACATTTTGCAAGTGTAAGTGTAAATAGCATATTTTCTTAGCGATATATGCTATTTATACAAAGTGCAAATAACGATAGTTGCTATTTACACTACGTTTAAATAGCAATAGCAGCATTTTCTTAGCAGTATTCTATTTACACTATGTAAAAATAGTATTTTCTTCTCAATAAGTGTAAATAGTTGATAGAAGCTATTAATACTTATAAATATTGGCAGATACTATTTTATTATATTTATTCAAATTATTAAATGGATGGTTATTGCGACAATAAAGCCCTCCCTACACCTACCCCTAAACCTAACCGTTAAAAACACTTTATTATTAAACACGTTAGACATTATTTCCACTTTTCGAATATTTTTCTTGTTTTATTTTAAATAAATGCCTTTCTGATCTGACATGATGGGAAAAGGGATTAGAGCGAGTTTAGCAAAAGGCAGATTCGGACTGATTTTAGTCAAAACTGCTGTTGACGATCCAGCGTCTTCCATAATTTTGTCTGGCCCAACCAGATGTCAGTTGGCGGAGTTAGTGTATATAGCCTCTGCCAACAAGACAGGCTATTTCCACTTAATGTAAATAGACACGTATATATATTTTCAACCCAATCTCATGGCAATTTGTACGTATTTAGCCACGAGGTGGCTAATTTGTACGAGCTCACTCGTACGAATTTGTATGATTTTTGCTAACCTCAAACCCCACCCCTAAACCTACCCATCACTGCGGTTTAGACAAATTGTACGAATTCATACGTGTGAGGTTGTACGACTTAGCCACCTCATGCAAGTACGTACAAATTCGTCGTGAGATAGTGTTGGTATTAGATTTATTAGATTTATTAGATATTAGATCAGTGTTGTTATAATTAAAGCTACACTGTGTGATATTTTCCCCATCTAGCGGTGAAAAGGTATATGACCATCCCGTAAATATTAGTTTCTGTTCCTCCCAATTCCGATTTCGTTTTAACTCCTACGGTGGCCGATTTAGTTCAAGATTAACATGGCTTCCAGTTCGACCTCGTCCATTAGTGTTGATTTGCCTGTTGTGTTGCCGTCTTAATTCTCTTTTTCGCTTCCTTGGCGACTCTGTTACATATCCTCGAGAATAAGAGTGATCCTCCAT
Source organism: Romanogobio albipinnatus (assembly GCA_023566225.1). Lineage (NCBI taxonomy): Eukaryota > Metazoa > Chordata > Actinopteri > Cypriniformes > Gobionidae > Romanogobio > Romanogobio albipinnatus. The sequence continues at coordinate 11,584,968 of CM042259.1, read as the reverse complement.
CAGCAACAGACTTTCAAAAAGGCTTTCAGGTTTTCATATAGCAATCTCAAGCAATCCCCCTCTTCACATTCGACACGGTGCCATCGAGTGTTAAAACGCGAAAGGCAAAGCTTGAATTTACGGGTATGTCCCTCTTTGGCTAATGTACTTTCAAGATGGAGGGGCAACATGGCGACCCCCATTCGAACCCCTTACCCGTATGTATTTTCAATGGCATATTATAAACTTTAGAGAATACTTTATTACTTGAAAGAAGTAAATATACATTAATGAGCACATATATTTTTGAAAGAACGAAGTGTTTTTAGCTAAGAATAAACTAAAAAAAGTTACACAGTGTAGCTTTAACTAAAACTAAAATTGTTAAACATAGGTTTTCCAAACACTCTCTCCATCTACTATTGGTTGGCTAAATAGATAGCCCCACCCCTAAACTCAAGGCATTGGTTGAATTACAGGAATATTCCCATGATTACAAGTTTTTCTGGAATTGTTTTTCTACAAATGCTTTAGAGTTTGATGTTAGCATGTTGCTAAGCTAATAAACACGCTAATACTCTAAAGTGTTAAGCATTATTTATATACTTTATAATCTTTATTAATATTTTGAATGAACTGAAACTGAAAAAAGCTTTCATTTAAATTTAAGTTTGTTTAGTTGTTTTGTTATGTGTTTTTGTTTTTTATATTTATATTTTCAAAAAAAAAAAAAGCTTATTTTTGCTAATCCATATGTGGTGACCTTAGTGAGGCAGAAACGGTAAACTTCACCTTTCATTTACATTCACTAACTTACGTGATGTCAGATCTGTAGACCGCGCAGATCTGTTGTAGCCTACTTAAAATTGTTATATTTTAGCAAATTCTAAGTGTTTACAATCTTATTCACTCAAACTCATTAAATGTAGTGTTTTAAGGATTGTTTTCCTCCTGATTTTTTGTTTAATTTGTAGGGTTAAATCATATTATAGGCTACTGGGTGACATAATCTCCTTTTCTCTTTATTTCCTATATGACTATAAATCTATTTCAATCCAGTATCTTTTTTTTCTCCTTCGGGCCCTTTAAATATTTAAAGCGAGGTCCTTTACCAACGTAATGCCACATGTGGTGCAAATCACAAGCAGAAGTCAGCGCTCTGCACCTTTCAAGCGCTTGAGCGGTGGCAGCGTGGCAATAGATCCTGATTGCTAATACCCTGTTTGTGCTGTTTCAGAATGGTAATTTGGCAATTTAGTGTAGCCGCAAGCACTCGCTGCGCTATAGCGCCCCGGTGAGAGGGAGAAATAAATAGCATAAAATCAAATGAAATAACATGAAATAAAATCAGGAAGATCCAGTGTTTAGGGCTCATTACTTCTCCACTCCTGCAGAGGATTCTAGTGAACCTAAATGAGGCAAAATAAAATCAGCATCCCTTACACACACACACACACATACACTCACTCTTCCTCGCTTTAAAGATCCTCAATTTTTCCCAGTGAGAATATGAGCTATTATCACAGTCACAAGATTATATATATATATATATATATATATATATATATATATATATATATATATATATATATATATATATATATATATATATATATATATATATATACAGTCAAACCAAAAATTATTCAGACACCAGATAGAATTTTTACTAGTGGGTGCAGGACACTATAGTTCATTTATGTAAGTGAGGATCGCAAAATAAAGTAAACTGTGACATTTTATACCCTAAAATTATTCATACAGTGGACCAGTCTACCAGTAAAATTGATAAAAAATGGGACCAAAATTATTCAGACACTTTGACCTGTACATGTTTTGCTTAAGTGTTTTTTCTTTACTTGCTAATGCGACCTTTTACACCAAAGACTGAACAAAATTAAGCATTGCTTGGTAATTGGTTGACCTAAATTGGTATTATCTAATTATGTACTTAAATGTAACAGCTGATTGCTGATTGTAATCCATTACATACCTTTCTATCAAAGTTATCCGACATTATCAAAATTAATCTTGTCATATTTTATTACAATTTTCTAAACTATAGCGAATAAACTGTGATAATGTGAGAACATGTTGAAAGTGTCTGAATACATTTTGGTTTGACTGTATATATAAAGTTAAACAAAGTTCTGAGAACATTCCCTGTTAGCTTAGGGTTATCAATACAGTACTGTAAACCTTTAAAAAACAGAAAAAAATGACAATGTATATGCTTTGTATTCTAAATATTGATATGCTACAGTGATACAGAAATATTTGATATGACGGATTATCTTTCATTCACTCTCTCTCACACACAAATCTGATTTCCTTTGGTTACATTCTGTTTGTAGTTGCATCTTCAGTACCATTCTCCTTCTTTTATCCTTCTCTCTCTCACACACACACTTCCTCTTTCCACATTTCATGCCCATAATCAAAAGAGAGAAGTGCCTGACACAGTGTGATTTGGATCCAGGTTAATCCTAGTCACACACTTAAGATGTTATAAATGTCACACTTCTCAAGAATTGCAGGGCTTTCATCTGACCGTTTCGTTTAAACGCATACAAATGACACGCTTACTGTACCTAATTATGATCTCGTTTGAATCTTCCACCAGCCATGTGAAGGAAAAAGTCATTTGTGACCCTGGACCACAAAACCAGTAATAAGTGGCATGGGTATATTTGTGGCAATAGCCAATAATACATTGTATGGGTCAAAATTATCAATTATGTCAAAAATCATTAGGATATAAAGTAAAGATCATGTTCCATGAAGATATTTTGTAAATTTCCTACCATCAATATATCACAAATGTATTATTAATGTAATATGCGTTGCTAAGGACTACATTTGGACAACTTTAAAGGCAATTTTCTCAATATTTACACTTTTTGTAGCCTCAGATTCCAGTATCTCGACCAAATATCAATGGAAAGCTTATTTTATGATGTATAAATTTAGCTTTCAGATGATGTATAAATCTCAATTTAAAAAAATGTGACATTTGAATTCCCATATAAAATTACTTGAACCAATGAGTTGCATCATGCTAACATAACAAATATTTCTTTAAGAAATCTGTTTAATGATTCCCATTAGGACTAGCAAGTGAGATACAGCATATTTCCTGCTTTTTTACTGGCAGCAACCAACTGTTTAAACACAACACATTCATTAATGTTAGCAATAGTTCACCCAAAAACATAATCTACGAACAATTTTCAGTCCATAAAACAGAAGTCATCCTTCAAAATATGATCCGTAGAAGAAAGAGCGTAACCCTGCTTTGAACGACATAAAGATGAATAAATGAAGACAGAACTTTAATATTTGGCTGAACTATTCCTTTAATGGCTGTTAATATCCTTTTCAGAGTGACTGTTTGTAAAGGAAAACCTTGTAGGAGGTATCGAATTAAATTATTAATACAATAGGCAAGCTAAATTATAAATGATTTCCTGGAAAATGCTTCTGGCACTTTGATTCAGTTTTATTGCAATATCTTTGCAGTAGGTGCCATTGGTTAAACAATGCATGTGTTATGCATAATTCCATTCAAAAACGAACATATTTTGCCACATGGCGCAGCAATTAACATAATTGGACACAAATAAAACTAATTGGATGTGAGCAGGTTGATTCTGTAACAAACACCCCCCACAGCTAACCCATATTCTGGCACCATCCCTGCCTTCCGCCCACCTGGGACGGCTGATTTACTAGTACGGCAACAGAATTCCTCAAATATTCTCATCTTTTCATCAAACCTTTATCAAGTTCATACATTTTAATTCAGTACATGTGACCTCTTGGAATATATATACCCCTACATGTAATGATATACACACATTCTTAGTCAGCTGCTATGATAAGAGAGCAATATTAATCAGTACAACCTAGCTGGGGTTTCATGTACATTTTGCTCACGGGCTGCCACAGAAAACACTTTGCGTGCGTCTCAATCAGCTCCCTAGTTCAGTAGTCAGGGCACTGATAAGGGATGAAGTTAATGGGCCGACTCCCTGATCAGTACCCTGACTACTGAACTAGGGAGCTGATTGAGATGCACCCTTTATAAACGCAGAACCTCTTGAAACCATGTTTGTCATTTTGTCATTGACATCTGTATAGCACAACAAAAATCTTCCTGTCAGCACATTTTCATTCGGTTACATGTAAAAGGAAGCCTGTGCTTTAAATCTACACTCATTTGACCTCAAATCAAGAGTCGGATGATGATTTTCATTGGTGTGTTAGCATGCAAGCACGGGCCTAAATGATAAGGTAAACACTTGAAACGTGAAGAAAACAAATTAGATCAAGTGCAATCCCATAAATTGGACTGGAAATTATTTCATCTGAGTATTTCCGTGTTCCTCGCTACTAACCCATGAGTCATTGATTGATAGGCAAACGGTGACCATCTTTATGCAAATGGGCTAATAAATCTAATCACGCCCACATGAACGAGCTTTTTCCGAGTCATCTTTATTACATCTCGTCGATTCTACCTTGTTGTCTCACATTACAAAGAGGCACTGTTGTGTTTGTTTTTCATTTAATCGGGAATATTTGATTTACCCTCCTTAAAGTGATTATGCCGGAATTCTTCGGCACCAACCTGCTCATCATTTAAATAAACAAAAAGGCCCAGCTGAGCCGTAAACGCAATCACCTCCTCACACAATACGTGACTGTGGGCGCTAGTATGCAAATAGTTTCCTGGATGAACAAGAAAAGTTTACTTTGACCTTACAAATAAATTCTATTCAAAACCAGAGACCTGATTTGAGGTGAATAGACATATTGGATTCAAATCAAGTGAAGTGAAGTGACGTGTGGCCAAGTATGGTGAAATTTGTGCTCTGCATTTAACCCATCCAAGTGAACACACACACACCGTGAACACACACCCGGAGCAGTGGGGTAGGGCGCTGGTTATTCACTCCCCCCACTGACAATTCCTGCCGGACGTGAGACTCGAACCCGCAACCTTCCGGTTACAAGTCCGACTCTCTAACCATTAGACCACGACTGCCCAACCTCACTAACCATCAAAAGGTCAACAAAGAGCGACTGGCTTAATGGTTGACTTTTTAAGTGAGAGCACCTCTACTCTGTCGGATTTGAGCAGTCTGAGCAGTAGCGGTAACAGCCCTGACCTGTCGAGGCATGGACTCCACTAGACCCCTGAAGGTGTGCTGTGGTATCTGGCACCAATATGTAAGCAGCAGATCCTTTAAGTCCTGTAAGTTGCGAGGTGCATGGGCACCTCATATGCTACAAACTGCGATGCACTGTGCATTGTGACACCTTCAGGGCCATGCAGAGAGTTCTTCAGGGGCTCAAATGTAAGAAAGGGGCAATATATATATATTTCTGAATTATCATGTGACACTGAAGAGTGGAGTAATGATGCTGAAAATCCAGCTGTGATCACAGGAATAAATTATATTTTAAATAATAAAAAAATAGAAAACCATTATTTTAATAATATTTCACAATATTGCTGTTTTTTATCAAATAAATGCAGGCTTGATGAACATTAGAGACTTCTTTCATAATGCTGCATAATATAAAAAAATGGTAATATAATAAAGTCCTTTCACGTAACCATTTCGCCAGCCTACACTTCACATAATAGGCCTGTAGGTGCCGGTGGCAGTTGGGTTTTGTTAACTTGGATAGTTTCATGAAATAGTAAACGGTGTATCAATATACATAAATACAAGTGAATTTAACACTTACCATTAATGCGACTTTTGCTGCTGCATGGTTTTGTGAAGGGATTTGTTTGTTGTCAGTTAAAATCCATTTTGTCAGTGATGCAATAATGAGAAAAAACGCAGGAAATCGTTCCACAAATGTTAGTTCGTCGTCTGTCCATGTCATTTTCAACCGATTTATGAATAAGAACAGAAAATTACCGCTCCACTTCACATCGCCCAATGGAATTTGAACTTGCTTTGCCAGATCACGATTGGTTGGTGTATATACATGACAAACGGGCATTGGTGAATTGTGTAATACTTTAAAATATATAATATATAGATATATACCTAATATACCTATATATCTAATATATATATATATAACACATTAGCTCTGATTATGGATGAAAAAAAAAATATTGGTTTACTTTTTTCCCGTGAGGCCACACACTCTCTGAAAGGACCATATTTGGCTCGAGAGCAGTTTCCGAACAGTGGAAAATCAGCAGTCAATCAAAACGCACGCAACCCATAGCAACGCGTTACGGCAACGCCTCAACAGAAATTGTCCGACTTTTGAGCCGTTTGTTACTATTGTATACATTGTCATGTTATAATAATCACATTTATTTAGTTTTATTGACCACGATATTATCATTGATATTTGTCTGAGAGGGGCACTTTTGAATCATTTTGAAAAAGGGCAGGGGCTCGAGCACCCACAGCCTTCACTCCCCACGTACATCAATGAGACTTGGCTGTCCCCTTGACCCTGTCGCCGGTTCCCACTGTTCCTTCCTTGGACCCCTTTTGATAGATACTGACCACAGCAGACCAGAAACACCCCACAAGAGCTGCAACTGTAAACACAATCACCTCCTCACACAATACGTGACTATAGGTGCTAGTATGCAAATCATTTCCTGGATGAACAAGAAAGGTTTACTTTGACCTTAAAAACAAATTCTATTCAAAACCAGAGACCGATTTGATGTGAATGGACAGATCGGATTCAAATCAAACCTCACTTACCATCAAAAGGCCAACTAAGAGCGACTGTGGCTTAATGGTTGACTTTTTAAGTGAGAGCACCTCTACTCTCTCGGATTTGAGCAGTATGCTGGGAATGGTCATGTCTGCAAAGTATGAAAGTTAAAACCTTTCGGTCTTTTTCCTCAAATCAGTCTAAATCAAGAAGGTAAAGATTCTGTTAGCAGTAGCATTCATCTTAATGGTAGTCGCTTGACTTGAGTCCTCGCTCGATACACTTCATCTGAGCCTTACGGGCATGAAAGCACCTTTGAGATTCATTTTCAAACTAAAAGAAGAAATATTTCCAGCCCATTTCGATTTTTAACAATTTTGCGATTTGAAAAATGGAATGTCAGTGTGAATCAGGAAGCAAATGTTCAAACGTATGACTATAAGAAACGAGAAGTTAAACAGCTCTGGCTTGTCTAAACAAATGATCACATAGAGCCCTTCCTCTTTGTGATACAGACACTTAAACCAGTCACACATTGAAATGTGGGATTTAAAAAAAATTAATGTGTACATGTAGACTGAACATTATGCAAATATATCTTTGCATGGCTCAAAAATAATATTCTACTTTTGTCCAGTGGCCCCAACACAAAATAATACATTTTTAAATGATATATTGTATTTGTTTTAAAATACAACAATGCATTTTTATGTACACTATTGTTCTAAAGTTTGGGGCTAGTAAGATTTTTTTTATGTTTTTGAAAAGTGAAAATACTGAATTTGTTTGACCAAAATACCGTAAAAACAGTGTGACATATTATTACACTTTAAAATAATTTCTATTTGAAAATGTAATATATTCCTGTGATTGTCAGCATCATTCCTCCAGTTTCACATGATCCTTCAGAAATCATTCTAATATGACGATTTGGTGCTCAAGAAACATTTCTTATTATTGCCAATGTTAAAAACAGTTGTGCTGTCTAATATTTTTGTGGAAAAATATTGTTTATATATATATATATATATATATATATATATATATATATATATAGGCCCATATTGATAGGATAGCATCTTGCAGTTGATGGAGATTTGTGGGATGCACATCCAGGGCACGAAGCTCCCGTTCCACCACATCCCAAAGATGCTCTATTGGGTTGAGATCTGATGACTGTGGGGGCCATTTTAGTACAGTGAACTCATTGTCATGTTCAAGAAACTGATTTGAAATTATTCGAGCTTTGTGACATGGTGCATTATCCTGCTGGAAATAGCCATCAGAGGATGGGTACATGGTCATAAAGGGATGGACATGGTCAGAAACAATGCTCAGGTAGGCCGTGGCAATTGGCACTAAGAGGCCTAAAGTGTGCCAAGAAAACATCCCCCACACCATTACACCACCACCACCAGCCTGCACAGTGATAACAAGGCATGATGGATCCATGTTCTCATTCTGTTTACGCCAAATTCTGACTCTACCATCTGAATGTCTCAACAGAAATCGAGACTCATCAGACCAGGCAACATTTTTCCAGTCTTCAACTGTCCAATTTTGGTGAGCTTGTGCAAATTGTAGCCTCTTTTTCCTATTTGTAGAGGAGATGAGTGGTACCCGGTGGGGTCTTCTGCTGTTGTAGACCATCCGCCTCAAGGTTGTGCGTGTTGTGGCTTCACAAATGCTTTGCTGCATACCTTGGTTGTAACGAGTGGTTATTTCAGTCAAAGTTGCTCTTCTATCAGCTTGAATCAGTCGGCCCATTCTCCTCTGACCTCCAGCATCAACAAGGCATTTTCGCCCACAGGACTGCCGCATACTGGATGTTTTTCCCTTTTCACACCATTCTTTGTAAACCCTAGAAATGGTTGTGCGTGAAAATCCCAGTAACTGAACAGATTGTGAAATACTCAGACCGGCCCGTCTGGCACCAACAACCATGCCACGCTCAAAATTGCTGAAACTTCTTTCCCATTCTGACATTCAGTTTGGAGTTCAGGAGATTGTCTTGACCAGGACCACACCCCTAAATGCATTGAAGCAACTGCCATGTGATTGGTTGATTAGATAATTTAATTAATGAGAAATTGAACAGGTGTTCTTAATAATCCTTTAGGTGAGTGTATTTGACCATTTATTGAAGGTAGCCTACATTTACCTGTTGACGCCTTCACAAGCACCCGTTAAAGCTGTTGAGCTGTGTTTGAGTTGAGTCAGGCACGATGCGCGAAAGGGCCATTTGCAAAATAGTCTGTTTTCTGTAATTCCACTAGGTGGCACTCATTTCGCAGAAGCTAAATGCTTTACCTTTAAACAAACATAGGCCGTCGGTGTATGAATGGGTGAATGTGAGGCAATGTGTAAAGCGCTTTGGATGGCCATGGGTTAAAAGCGCTATAAAAATGCAGTCCATTTACCATTTACCATTTAAACAGCCGATACCTACAGCGCATCGGCTGAGGACAAGCATCAGAGACGACAAATAAGAAAAAGGCAGGCGTCAATATAAATGTATGCCAAATATTAGTAGCCTATGATAAATAAAATAAAATAAAATATTAGTAAAACATCATTAGAATAAATGGATTTAGGTCTGGGGAATGTGAGGGCCAGTCAATGACATCAATGCCTTCGTCATCTAAAAACTGCCTATACACAGTCTAGCTACATGAGGCCGGGCATTATCATGCACCAGGAGGAACCCAGGGCCCACTGCACCAGCATAAGGTCTGACACTGGCTCTGAGGATTTCACCCCGGTATCACGGTTGGCTCATCCGTGAACAGAACGGGACTTCCCAAATCAGGTGTTCTCCTGCAAATGCCATTTGAGCTGCATGGTGCTGAGCTGTGAGCACAGGTCCTCATGCCACCCCCATGAAGTCATGCACACCAGTAGCCTGCTGGAGGTCATTTTGTGGGGCTCCGGCAGTGCTCCTGTTCCTCCTCACACAAAGGAGCAGATACCGGTCCTGCTGCTGGGTTGTTGCCCTTCTACGTCCCTGTACAGCTACTGCCTTTCTCCCGGTATCTCCTCCATGCTCTTGAAACTGTCCTGGGAGACACATCAAACCTCCTTGCGACGGCAAGTATGGGTGTGCCATCCTGGAAGAGCAGGACTGCCTGTGCAACCTGATTGGGTTGCAGGTACTCATGCTACAGACAGTGAAAAGGACCATAACAAAACACAAAACTAAAAGGACAAATCAGTCAGGAATAAGGAGAGAACAATTGTCTATGGACAGCACCTGCAAAACAATTCCTATTTTGGGGGTTGTCTTGCTGTTGCCTCGCCAGTGCACCTGTTCTCATTTTAATTCGCACCAAAGCAAGTGAAACTGATTGACAATCACTTATGCTATTGATATCCCTGAATTACTGACTTGGTGTTATACTGTGATGATTAAGTGATCCCTTAATTTTTTAAATAATCAGAAATTTTGTGAAAGACTAGATATAGTCAAGTATATTCCAAATAGTTAATGCGAACATGTAAATAGATGAAGCTTAAATATAAAAGAAAGATTTCTGAACCTTTCTACTCAAGAAAAATGACAAGTAATATTTCTGACTCAACAAACGACCAATACAACACACACTCGCACCATTTTACCAAACACAAATTTTGTCAATATGCAACAATTCAGCCCGAGGTCACAATGTACAAATGCCTCAATCATTCACACATTCTGCCACATTTCTCTTAAGAGTGGAAAGGATATGATCTTTAAATATTCCGCCTGTCTCCCCAGGCCTTGTTTCACACAGCGGTTCAGTAAAACCCCAGACCCCCTACAGTGACTGGTGCAGCCGGCAGCTCTATAAAACACTGACACTTTGGACATTAAAAAAAAATCCCTTATGTGCTGGTGTTACATTTTCCAATTTCCAGTAAGCTGAAGGATATAGAAATCATGAATCTTTCAAACGAGTGGAGTCAAACAGGTACTGCTAAGAATGACAGACAGTTGGGGCATGCCCATTACTCAACCAAATATTTTTTTTCCACGCATTTCGCTCTGTTTCATCAAATGAATAGTTTAGAGCGAGCTTGTATCTAGTGATTGATGGATGGAGAGGGGGGAAATAGTTTCCACAGACATGAGAAAACAGCATATGCAGAGGCCCGTTGACTATAAAATATAATTTTTCTGCACATCAAGAAGGAGAGAACTTCAGACACAATCAGATTAATAAAAAAGGACTGAAAAGATAAGGTTACTAATAATTCAAAGAGAGGCTCAGAATAAGCCCGTTCAAAAAGGAGACATCTATTGTAGCTATATTATATTTTTTCAAATTATTATATTGTATGCTTTTGAACGTTATGAAATGGCAAAATTTCTATTCCTATCCCTTTTAAGAAGTTTCTATAAATATTGAAAAAAAACTGCTACATATTGAATGCGAGTAATAGAAAAGAGGAAGTGAGGCTTATTCATCTCTTCGGATCTAAAGAGAAACGGAAGACCGAATGAAAACACAGACCATACAGAGCAAATGTCAGACTGTCAATATTTCATAACAAGACCTGGCTACTTTTATTTCTTTTCAGTGTCACTTTGTGGAAACTCGCTAACAAAGACTTCTGAGCGCAGTTTTGAAGTTTGACGACTCCTGAGGGATGGCTCTTCATCAATGACCGGTGAAATCGATGCCGATAGAGCAGCCATGCGACTGTGTGTCGGCTTTCCTGTAATGAGGATAGCGTGAAGCCCTCAAAGGGAAAGACAGAGACGGACAGAGAAAGAGAGGAGATGGTCCGTCGCAGAAGGGAGGTGTTTTCTAAGAAAGCGTCTTTTAGATGACAGGGGGAAAAAATATCGCCTTTTACCTACTGTGAATGTTACCCTTCCATAGGTCTCGCTTTAACCATAAGAAATTGTGGTGTTTGAACAAATCAGCATGTTTTGGTGACTCTCCAGGGTGTTTTGTCAAAAGAGGGATGAAGGGGAAGTTTATCTGCCCTCATCCACCCCTAGGCCTGCTTGTATAACTCGTCCATATTTCCCTTCAACCCCGTCTATTATTCATTTACCACACACAAGCGCAGGCCCTCGTTCACGGCACGCAATCCACACACAGAATTCATAAATACATAAGAGGCCACTTGATAAAGCAATTTAGTGTGTGTCTGACAGCATAAAGACACCTGGGATTTGTGCATGAGGATGGAATCGAGGTCAGCAGAAACATCTTTCCAGTCATACTGTAACCACGCGCAGTGTCACCTCGAAAACGGACCCCTCAGATTGTACATTATTCAAGACTTTCTCAGTCTTTTACGATACAACATTAATCACAGCAGAGCTGTGTTTTCAGGCCAGCCTTTGTATGGTTACTTGCCAAACACTTCTTGAATCATCAGGCTGTTCTCCATCACCCAAAATCACACATTGTGATGTTTAGATCACTACATAATTCCATTGGTGCTATTTCACAGGTTTGATGACTTTATTCTCCTAAAATGCATCAAATAGCAACATGCCAGGTAAAAACTTTTCTCTAGATGTGCACTACTCTGCGAATATATTACAGCGGGTGGGCTGGAAATGCTGTCGTACTGTGTTTTTGTGTAAGGGTGGGTGTCTGCAGGCAGCGCTGGGGGACTTTTAATAGTTTAAAGCAGATGAGACTCAGTCTAACACTTGATTCGCTCTTTTAGCCTGCAGTTTCAGTTACTGTAGTCTATGGGGCACTTCTGTTTCGCTGACATCTGATATTGCTTTCAACTATGTGCCTCTAATGAAGTTTGGCTGGAACAGCAGTACTGAGTCAGGCAGTCCAGTGAGGCTTCGCTTTATGTCTAACACTAGTATTACTGGAATAAAAGACTTAAACATCAATGCTTAATTCATCTGCTTTTCTGCAGCAGCGACCCAGTACGGACAGTTCAAATGATTGCTGGACAAACATATTGCACCTTTGTGAAGTATAATATTTGATTATATCAGACTTAAGATGAAGCTAAGCATCCCATAATAACACAACTCATAATAAAGGAGCTCATTTACTGTTTTGAACTCTTTAACAAGCACTTCATGTTATTGGTTTGAGTGTTATTACCAGACATTTGTGGACAAGTATCAATGATTTAAATTTGTAGCGGAAAGTTCACTGCTACAAATCAGCCCTTCAATATTCTTCAGCACGAACACACAGTGACCTTTTGCTGACATTAAAGCACACTTTGTTTATCAGTTTACCATCAGCTTTAACCGGTCTTCTTTACCAGATGAGATCTGCCCTCTTCAACTTGTATACCCTCAATAGTTTTCCATTCACTGGATGTTCACCCAAAAATGAAAATTCTGTCATGAATTACTCATCCTCATGTCGTTCCAAACCCGTAAGACCTTCATTCATCTTCAGAACACAAATTAAGATATTTTTAATTAAATCCAAGAGCTTGTGGCCAAGAGCCACATAGACTGGCTCATGCATACTTTTTCTACAAGTTTTTTACACTGTTTTTTAAGTTTTTTACACTGTTAAAGACTTGGATTCCCATGCTAAACATGGACAAAGTTTTAAAAATTAAGTTGGACGTTTGATGGAGTATTTCTATGCCAAAAATATTCCTTCCGGTTTCTCACTAGTTTCGGGAAAGTTTTTTTTCGAGTATGGGTCTGTCTGACGTCAAATGGGGCAGAATTTCCTTATACGGGTCCTAACGGCACAACTCCCGGAAGGGCGCGCGCGCACCCGTAGACCAGAGCGAGAGAACGAAAGCAGTACGCCCATCAAAGTGTTTTGCTCGGCTGCGCTGCAGTCACAGGACTTCACGACATCAACAATGTCATCAAAGATGTGTGTTTTTGGTTGTCAGGGCAAGACAACCCTGTACAGCTTTCCAAAGAACCCAGCGTTAATGGGACAGTGGATGGAGTTTGTTTTTCCGGAGCAGCAACAGAGTAGTGCAAGTGTTTGTTGTTCCCTGCATGTTTTATAAACAAGGCCCAGTTCGACGCCAGATTTGTAGCTCGTCTAATGCTGAAAGATGGAGCAGTCCCAGTGATTAAGGTTCACGGTCGTGACTCGTGTTTTGGAAGCAGGCAGTGAGTAAAACTGCTTCAAATGTCTTTGTGTTGTTAGCTATCGACTCGTTCATTCAAATGCGCAACTATTCCATTGTTTTTCTATGTAAACACGCACTAGTCTGATGTGCAAAACCGTTAAGCTTGCTACTGCTAACATTAAATCACATATAATAGTCCATAAACCAAATTATATCCTCCATAGTAAACACACAAAAATGTTGTAAAACTCGCGCATGACAAGCCGCTAAGCAAGTATATAAGTTACAGTACATACCGATGAGACGTCCTGCTGTAGTCGTCATTGGTGCTTCTCCTGTTCAATTTCAGCCTCTAGATCTGATTCTGGATCATATATGTATGGCTAAATCTGATTGACCTCCATGGTTTATTTAGGATAACGTTTTTTTCCCCTCACATTTAAGGATGTCAGCTTTCAGACGCTCTAAAACCAATAGCTGCGTGCGCTCGTGACTCTTTAGCCCCGGCCACACGATACGCTTCCAGCCGACTCTGTACAGCGTATCTTTCTTTTATAAATATAATAAAACTAAAGACGTCTCGGAGATATGAAGGATGCAATACTCCTCTATAGGTACTCAAGATTGACATGAGATTGACTGAAACTGAGTGTTTCACCCCCCCCTTAAAACAGTCCATATGACTCCAGTGGTTCAATCTTAATGTACTTTATTCAACAATTTATTTTCTTCTGTGTCAGTCTCTGACAATGTTCATGTTGTAAACGCAGTGCAGAGCTTCCGGGTTCTACACCAGAACGCCAGCTCTGTATTGGCCGGTTGGCTATATTGGCCAATACAGAGCCGGCGTTCTGGTGTAGAACCTGGAAGCGTTTGGTTAATTTTTGCACACAAAAAGTATTCTCATTGCTTCATAACATTAAAGGTTGAACCACTGTAGCCACATGGACTATTTTATCGACTGTACCTTTCTGGGCCTTGAAAGTGGTAATAACGTTGCAGTCTATTTGGGGTAAGAAAGCGTTTGGATTTCGTAAAAAAATATCTTCATTTGTGTAGAAGATGAAAAAGATGAAGAAGGTCTTACTGCTTTGGAATGACATGAGGGTGAGTGATTAATGACAGAATTTTCTTGTTTTGGTTGAACTAACCCTTTATGTTTCCCACAATGCCTTCATCCATCGCTGTATTCTCATCTAATTGTTGGTTTATTATTATTTTTGAACCAGAAAACTACAAGCCGACTTATGAAAAATATGCACCTGTGGCTACAGTTTTGTGTGACTGTCCAGTATGTGGCACTAAAAAGCATGTTATATATTCTTAAAAACATATAAAAGTTACTGTGCCAACATTTTATTATGTTGGTTCATGCACATATCTCAGCAATTCCGAAATTAAATGTCTGTTGAATGGCGCTAAATGATGAATGCTCTCGCATTTGAAAATAACATCCCCCCTGCACTTAACCCAACCATGCTATTTTTTGTTTCTACACAGATCTTTTGTCAAAACGTCGGACTTTCATCGGACTTATAACGTGAACATTCCACATCGCAAGTGCAACGCTTTATCAGGCAGGCTACCAAGCAAGTTTACTATTTCAGATGTACTTCACGCACCACGCTAAAAGTGTTTTAAGGTGATAACATTGTCTTCATTAATCAACAATCTCCCCCGTTGTGTGTTTTACAGCCTCTAGCGTTCATTTCAGCTGGAAACTGCTGCGACTTATATATAGCCTATTGCACGTATAGATACGTTTTTGGAGTTTTGCTACAGTTTTGATAAAGCCTGGGCTGGATAATTAGCCACCAATATCTGGGGAACGAGGTTATGCCATCTGTTAACGCTCACCGGTAAAACGCACGTATGTGAGTTGGAAAATCTGTTCTGAGCCACACTAATCGAGACACAGAGAGAAAGTAAACTAAAGCTGCGATGAGAGTTATTCAGAATAATTAATATAGGGAATAAAATGTGTCCCCTGCATTGAGTCCAAACAGAAGCCACAGCCGTAACAATGATGGATGGCTGCCTGCACCCTTGGCATTTCACATCAGCATAAAGCTCCCACATTACGCGTGCGCGGGGACCCGCTGGGACCGTGAGACTCCCTCTTGGGGCTCTGCTGAAGAGAGCCTGTCTCATCACTTATGTGAAACGCTCTCACCGGTTGTGTAAAAAGAATGGGAAATAAAGCTGAGGCCTAATCAAGGACCCTCATCAGTGGAGCCGGTGGCATTTTTCCTGCTTTCGCCAAACGAAACAAACTCAATTACCATTAGAAAGCTGCCCCTCTAATGCGGGCGAACAATGGCAAGAGCTTGATGGATCCACGCGGTCTGTTAGCGTCTGCCTTCCTACACCAGTCACTCAAACTTCGGTGTGCGGGCCTTCTAATGGCCGCGATAACGGTGACTCATTACGATGTCATATCCTTCATGCCTGACTTCTTGTCAACCCAGACAAAGACCTGATACACACTCCAGGGTAGCAGCCAATCAAATTGTTGGAAAATAAGCAGGGGCCATTTTAAATTTCCTCTCTGTATAGACAGTGTTTGAGATTGACTGACAGTGAAAAATTGTGGGAAAGGACACTGAATGTATAATTCGGAATATATAACACCTCACCTCTTAGATTCAACATATTCCGTAGCCTTTTGGTATTGAACCATCTGTAAACAATTGTTGTGTACGTTATTCTAATTTGTGGTTCATTGCACATAAAGTGAAGTCTTATGCAAATACTAGTGAAAAGGGGAAACTGCATTTGTGATATCTTTATATTTTTAGGAAATAACCTCACAGGACCTCATTATTTTTTGAAGCCTACAAAGAATATTTAAAATACAAAAAACTAGCCTGACAAGCCAGACCCACATCAAGATGTTAAGTCTGGGAACTCACAATTGGCAGGGCTCAATCCAAGGGGCGGGATAAACGGTTGTCTTTCAAATTCCCTCTGCATGCAATAGGATAGCGCTACAACCAACCAGAGCAATGAAGAAGGTGAAGCGGAGCTAGTTGATCGATTACATTTTTGCCATATCCGGTCGGCAAAACTCCGAACACATCTTCCTTTTTAAAGAATGACTTCAGTGCCATTCGTTGTTCTTTTCTCATAGAAAAACTTAACTCCAAGTCTTCCAGAGTCGCGGCCAAAGCCAATTCGAAAGACCACTGTTCGCCAGCTTCTTTGTTTTCAAGTAACACTTGAAACCACTGCAACTCTGCCGTCATGTTTAACCCGCCCACCGACTCTATACACGATGTGATTGGCCTGACTGAGTTTGGTTTTTCCAGCTCGCAAGCCAACGGAGAGTTGCTAGACGCCCTGGCTGCAAGTTAAATTTGCTCCCGCTAGGGTGCGTCTAGATTTCTAGGCTAACAAAAAACAGTAATGTTGTAAGATATTATTACTATTGAAAATATAAGTTTTGAGATTATGTTTATTTGTTCCTGTGATGGCAAAGCTGAATTACTCCAGTGTCACATGCTGATTTCTTTTTACCATCAATGTTTAAAACAGTTTTTTTTTAACAATATTTTTATGGAAACCATGATTATTTCTTTTGTCAGGATTCTTTCATGAATAAAAAGTTTAAAAGAACAGAATTTATTAAAAATGGAAATATTTTGGACCAATGTAAAAGTTTTTACAGTCACTTTTTATCAATAAAATGTGTAAAAAAAAAACTTAACCCCAAATATTTTGATTGGTAGAGCATATACTTTTGACAAGTAAAAATGTACAAATCATAAATTTAGCTGTCCGTTACAAAACGTTATGTAATGTATATACAGTCTGCATCTCAGGAACCCGAAATATAAAACATACATAAGTGAAATTAACTGTCCACATGATAATATTCTCTGATTGTTTATATGAGGGAATTACACTTTTCAGAAACAAAGCAGAAACAGCATTTCTATACTGATTAAAAATAATCTTTATAAAAGAATGCATGCATGTTTAATACATAAATAATAACTGTCAGGTTTTGATTAGGTCAAAGGTTATTAAAATTCAAAATAAGAAACTCATTTTGAAATTACTATTGTTATTTTTTACTGTACATGCAACATATTAAAAAACATAACACATTAAGTGTTTTGGTCTGTTTAAAGCATAAGGCTTAAAAACATAAAGCTTAAAAACACTTTTACTTACTCTTATCTTAGTCTTATTCAGATGTTTTACTTTAAAACGGATTAATTACATGATTTTTCACAGTATATCTCTTTAAGAAGACATGTAGCCCATATGAAGGTGATGACTGAAGCAAAGAGTGCATTTTTCAGGAAGATTACCTTTAACGACTGGGAAGTGTAGAACAATGCTTTTCAGTGACATGCTAATTGTTGGGCCTGTCTTTTGCATACAAACATAATGGCCCACAAAATGACTTCTGTCACGTCGCTTCAGTTGCTCCGACAATTAAAACCTCAGGTGGGAGAAATTGCTCTGAGAGACGAAGAGAAAGTAAACGACAGAGAGGAGGGAAAAGTTGTCTGACAGTTTAGCAACATAATAGTTTTAGCTGGCTTGCCTGCTGAGTTTGGCTTTTCTGAAGTCGCAGAACAAAGCAACCATGATGAAGTATCTTGACAGCCGGTAGTTAGAACCATTCTCTAACATAGAAGAATGGCTGACACTGTGTGCGTTCAATATCTGCTTGATTTAAATGAACCCATGAGTCACATGCCATTGAGCAATTGAATAAAAGAGAAATTAAGCGCATTTGCTTCCCCAAAATTATCATTTGAGTTCATCTGTCTTCTATGCTTGATCAACTGACAATAGAATGAGAAGTTGTGAAGTTTGTTTCCCCTATACTGATAGATAAACTGAGAGAAAGTGTTTTATATATTTAACTTAAATATTTAACTTTAATATATATATATATATATATATATATATATATATATATATATATATATATATATATATATATATATATATATATATATATATATATTAGTGTTGTCAAATCGATTAACTGCATCCAAAATAAAAGTTTGTGTTTATATAGCCTAATACATGTATGTACTTTGTATAATTATTCTGTATATATAAATACACACACATGCATGTATATATTTAAGAAACATTAGTCATGTTTATTTTATATATAATATAAATTATATACATATATACACACAGTATATATGCAAATATTTCATAAATATATACATGTTTGTGTGTATTCAATAATTACACTGTACACATGCATATAATTACATAGTGCTGTCAAAATAAATACAAAATAAAAGTTTGTGTTCACATAATATACAGTTTATGTAATGTGTAACATAATACACAGTCTGTATTATATATATATATATATATATATATATATATATATATATATATATATATATATATATATATATATATATATATATATATATATATATATATATATATATATATATATTTGCACAACCACACTACAAATCTCATGGCTTTAAGTTCACCCATTGCAGAATATTGTGCCATTTGTGTTAACTTCCTATTTGTTGCAAGTTCCTTTTTGCATAAATACATGAAATATTACCACAGACACACACACACACACACACACACACAGACATCAGGAGTACAACAAATTGCAGCTCAGGAGAGCTAGTTAGCTAGTTAGCTTTGATTTATAGATTTTTTTTACTTCACATTCATAGTTAAAAGGTAGTAGTCATCATTACTGCACTGGGAATGTCTGGGCTTGTGAATGCTGGTATGGATAAAAGTTCGATGATGGAATCAGAAGATAGAATAGAGAAGACCGTTGACATCTACATCAGTGCAGAGGCTGTAAGAGACATGAAACATAAGAAATATGACACAGAGGACTTTGACACCCAAACAGCGAAAACCCAAACACCACAACACACAGGTAATTGAGCTTCTAATACATTCACTTTTAAAAGCTGATGTAAATGTTTTAAATTAGAAGAAAATAGACTAGCATAATGTCTATCATCTTCAGGAAATGACTCTGTGAGGAACAGAAGCTCCAGAGCCACTGCAGTGTGTTTGGCGCTGCTGTGTGTTCTTCTGCTGACTGCAGTCATAGTGCTGTGTGTCATGTTCACTCAAGAGAGACAACAGTTCATATCCAAGAATGAAAACCTGACCAATGAGAGAGTCCAGCTAATATCCAAGATTGAAAACCTGACCAATGAGAGAGTCCAGCTAATATCCAAGAATGAAAACCTGACCAATGAGAGAGTCCAGCTAATATCCAAGAATGAAAACCTGACCAATGAGAGAGTCCAGCTAAGAAATGAACTCAATATTTGTGGTAAGGTTTCTTTAGTCTATAGTTATTTGCTATAAAGCATGATGGAGTTGGGTTTTGCTCTCAGTAACTTTCAGTGTACACAATCTATGAGTTTACTATCTGTTATAAGTTACTGACAGGCGACTGTAAATGAGAATACAAAGCTAACAGCTGAACTTGTTCTGTTAACAGCTGAATGGACTTGCTATCAATCCAGTTGTTACTTCATATCCAAAGATAAGAAGAACTGGACTGAGAGCAGAAGAAACTGTACAGAGAGAGGAGCAGATCTGATCATCATAAACAACACAGAGGAACAAGTGAGTGAGAGAATGAATCCAGTGTGTGTGTGTGTGTGTGTGTGTGTGTGTGTGTGTGTGTGTGTGTGTGTGTGTGTGTGTGTGTGTGTGTGTGTGTGTGTGTGTGTGTGTGTGTGTGTGTGTGTGTGTGTGTGTGTGTGTGTGTGTGTGTGTGTGTGTGTGTGAAAGTGTGTGTGTGTGTGTGTGAAAGTGTGTGTGGAAGCTAGCAAGCTAAATGAGGGATGAGTCTATTGACTGTTTATGATATAAATGTGCAACTGTTTCATCTGCTCAGGATTTTGTTAAGAACATGTCTGGTGCTGCTGCAGTCTGGATTGGTCTGACTGACAGTGATGTGGAGGGCACATGGAAATGGGTTGATGGCACTAATATGACCTCTAGGTGAGAAATCACTGAATATAACTGATTAATATCTAATAAATGATTCTCACAGTCAGTATCATATCACACAGAAAGCATCACTGAACATCTAATGCTGATCTGTACTTTCAGGTTCTGGGCATCTGGACAGCATTCAGAGCCTAATGGAGGTCGAACAGAGAACTGTGCTATGACTGTGCCTCCAGTGTCCGCACACGAGTGGGGTAATTTAGTAGGGTGGCATGATGTTGCATGTAATAGAGCTTTACAATGGATGTGTGAGAAGAGGATTTCACAACTCATACTGCCATAGGAACATCACACACCTTTTTTTAAACAAGTTTAACAGTACAAAACTTCTGTAATAATTGATTATCTATCTTGTTAATGGAGGACGCCCAACTGATTTATATAATGACTGGATTGCTCATGACGTCATAAAAAGTGAATCCACCATATCGGTATTCTCTAGAACTTTAATTCACATTCTATCGAATTAAAAGGAAATCATTGTCAACAAGTCAGCATTTTTATATCTGATGTCTCCCACATTTTTACAGTACAACGCAAGCATCGTACATTTTAAATGGTTATTTGTTTAAAGTTGGGAACTTCCCCCATGCTTATTGAAAGTTACGTTCATCTTTATTACAGATATCAGATCAGCTGATGGACGAGATACCTCAACATTTCTATTGCAAATATCAAAATGATTCTTCTGACATCTGAATACAGATTTATGCTTTGTAAGGCCTGCACATACAACTTAATTCACCATGTACAGTTATTCACTATGTACAGTAACAATGCAAATATCATAATTATGGTTAAATAAGATAAAATACACATCTGATCTTATATTATATTTCATTTACATTTTTTTTCATATTAAACACCACAACAGACTTTTATCTCTCAGTTTAGTGCTTTTAAATGAGATACTGTAATTATATTAATTAAATGAATAATACATTTAATATATAATATATGAAAATAAATATGCATGGATTTATTTTATACACAAGTATTACACAAACATATGGTAATTTATATTTATTTACAAAAGTATAAGGCATCAAGACTTAAATTCCTCTAATATGCGTGAATCAAATGACAATGTGTATCAATAGTACAAGTGTGCAATCTCGTGGAATGTATACGCCAAAATTAGTTTTTCGCGTGCATATGATACGCACTTTATGTCGTTTATATGACACACTTTTGGGTTGGATGGGGGTGGGGGGTTCGTACGTATAATATACCATAAAGTGCGTATCATATGCACGCCAAAATTAATTTTGGCATTTACATTCCACGAGATTGCACACTCTTACTATTTATACGCATTTTCGTGAGATCGTGTCGGTTTGATGATGTTGGAGTGTGTTCTGAATGAATGTATTTTGTCAGGTGAAGTGAACAACAACAACGGACACCACTGATTTAAAATAAATACTTTACAAACACACGCTTTACATGATTTACCGGATAATCATTAAAGTGGTAGTTCACCTAAAAATGTATACACCTATATAGAGAACTATCCATTTAAGTCTTTTATTGAGAATATTTTCTTGTCGATGATTTGACAGCTTTTTGTTATATTGTTATTCTGCAATAAACTCAATTTAATATAAAACATCTCTTTGGTTTGAATACACACAGATCTACTCATTCATTATTATTAAAAATATAGGTAACACTTTAGAATAATGGTCATTAGTTAACATCAGTTAATGTATTAACTAACATGAACTAACCATGAGCAGTACATTTGTTACTGTATTTGTTCATCTTTGTTAACGTTAGTTAATATAAATCCAGCTGTTCATGGTTTATTAATGTTAGTTCACAGTGCATTAACTAATGTTAACAAGATTTTAATAATGCATTAGTAAATGTTGAAATTAACATGAACAAAGATTAAGAAACGCTTTAGAAGTGCAGTTCATTATTAGTTAATGTTAACTAATGTAGTTAACTAATGTTAACTAATGACCATTATTCTAAAGTGTTACCAAAATATATAAGTAATAAAAACTATTACATAAAATGTGTACAATTTTATGAAAATGTGGAAATTATTATTAGTAACCAAACAAAAAATAACTTTTTTAAAGAATGACTTGGACTAGATTTAGCATATTTAAAGTGGCATGGTTGGCAAAGGCTATTTGCACTAACTCCACCCACCATTGTCTGGTTGGACTAGACAAATGGACAAAAGACATCTGATAACTAGTAGTGTGAGAGTATGAACAATGGATTACTTTTTACATGCATGATCAAATCTGTCTTCTCTCAATCCCATTTATTCCATCGCATATCAGTTTGGTGAGATGTTTATTTTACATAACCATGAATAAAATATTCTAAAAGTAAAAAAAAAGCACATAACTGTAAATTAATAGACTTAAAGGCCTTTAGATATATTATGATATCTGAATATATTATATGATACTATGATAACGTACCACAATACTGAGATACAAAATAGCATCTGCCACTATTTACACTTAGTGCAATTATTTTGTTATTTGCACAGTGTAATGTTTGCAGTTAGTGCAAATCTGCCTGTCTAAAACTGTACTTCTCTGGTGAGTTGAAGTTCCTTTGTGCATAAATACTTGAAACATTACCATAAAAACAGTTCCTTTCTGTATAAATTCTGGCCATACAAACACAGATGAGGAACAAAACTCAGTCCACTCCAAGAGAGAAACTAGTACTAGTTTGTTGGCATCCTGACGACACTGAAACTGTCTGAAAGTTTAAATGAAAATATAGAATGGAGTATAACCTGCACAGAAAAGATCGACAAACCACTGATGAGATCTATGAAAATCATAACGTTATTAAAAATACGATTGGAAAAGAGATCACGGACTCAACGCAAGGAAAATCATATGAATTCACAGGTACTGAGATTAATAATTCCCTCAGTTTGCATGTTTTCAGTTGATGTGAACTGTGTTAAGTGCAAATAAAGAGAATAACATGATGTTTGTTAATCTACAGGATGTGTTTGTGTGAGAAACAGAAGCTCCAGAGCCGCTGCAGTGTGTTTGGCGCTGCTGTGTGTTCTTCTGCTGACTGCAGTCATAGTGCTGTGTGTCATGTTCACTCAAGAGAGACAACAGTTCATATCCAAGATTGAAAACCTGACCAATGAGAGAGTCCAGCTAATATCCAAGAATGGAAATCTGACCAATGAGAGAGTCCAGCTAAGAAACGAACTCAATATTTGTGGTAAGGTTTCTTTAGTCTATAGTTATTTGCAATAAAGCATGATGGAGTTGGGTTTTGCTCTCAGTAACTTTCAGTGTACACAATCTATGAGTTTACTATTTGTTATAAGTTACTGACAGGCGACTGTAAATGAGAATACAAAGCTAACAGCTGAACTTGTTCTGTTAACAGCTGAATGGACTTGCTATCAATCCAGTTGTTACTTCATATCCAAAGAGACGAAGAACTGGACTGAGAGCAGAAGATACTGTACAGAGAGAGGAGCAGATCTGATCATCATAAACAACACAGAGGAACAAGTGAGTGAGAGAATGAATCCAGTGTGTGTGAGTGGCAGCTAAATGAGATATGGTCAGATGAAATGTGTCCATTGTCTGTTTATGATATAAATGTGCAACTGTTTCATCTGCTCAGGATTTTGTTAAGAACATGTCTGGTGCTGCTGCAGTCTGGATTGGTCTGACTGACAGTGATGTGGAGGGCACATGGAAATGGGTTGATGGCAGCCCACTGACCTCTGGGTGAGAAATCACTGAATATAACTGATTAATATCTAATAAATGATTCTCACAGTCAGTATCATATCACACAGAAAGCATCACTGAACATCTAATGCTGATCTGTAGTTTCAGGTTCTGGGCATCTGGAGAGCCTTATGGAGGTCCAACAGAGAACTGTGCTGTGACTGTGCCTCCAGTGTCCGCACACGAGTGGGGTAATTTAGTAGGGTGGCAAGATCAAACATGTAGAAGAGCTTTACAATGGATGTGTGAGAAGAGGATTTCACAACTCATTCTGCCATAGTAACATCACACTTTTTTTAAACACGTTTAACAATACAAAACTTCTGTAATAATTGATTATTTTCTAAAGCAGTGTTTCTTAACCTTGTTCCTGCACGCCCAACTGATTTAGATACAGTAAATGACTGAATTGCTCATGACGTCATGAAAAAAGTGAATCCACCATATCTGTGTTCTCTAGTATTTTAATTCACATTCTATTGAATTAAAAAGGAACTCATTGGATTTTAATGAGAAAACATTAACAAGTCAGCATTTTTATATCTGATGTCTAACAACGCAAGCATCCTAAACATTTAAAGTTAGTGTTAGTGCTAGCCTGGGAACCAATATAGATTGCATTGCAGTGCCTGCAGTTTGGGGAAAAAAATATATGGAGGTCTATACAGTGGTGAACGATGTACACAAATCAAGTACTTGAATAAAAGTACAGATACATAAAATATAACTCAAGTAAAATTAATGAGTACTCCTTTTCAATTTTACTTGAGTGAAAGTACAAAAGTACTGATTGTTAATTGTATATGTATATGCTAGGCTACTTATATAATTGTATATTATATATTTTATATAATCCTATTGCTATATGTAATCCTATATGAATTGTCAAATAGCCAGCACTAGTCAGTAGGGAAGATTAGTGGATGCAAATACATAATATGTAATGTGTGCTGACAAACAATATAAAAACAGACATAGGACTAAATGCATAACGTGCATGCATTCATTTCATTTGTGTTAGAGCTGCACAATTCTGAATAAAATGAGAATCACATTTTTTTGTTTGACATAGAGATTATGATTCTTCCACGATTCTGAACAGACAACTAAACAAAATGTTGAACCTTCCCAAAAACAGCCTAAACAGAGTTCGTAGAGTAAAATTAAATTAAATTAAATAAAAACTGAATTAGAATGAATGAATGAATGTCATTGAAAGCAATACAAATTTTAGTCAAAATGTTCTTGGCGTGGTAGATTTTCTGAAATACTGAACATGTTAGGTTATAGGGACTACAGATGGAAAGATATATATGATTAAGCATCTTCTGGTTCTTATCAGAGCAGGATTTGGTGCTTTGTACATTGTTCCTATCAAATAAACACAAACTATTTTTTTAAAGACAATTATAAACTAGTTGTGTAATTGATATTATTCCAGTTTAGAGTTCAGAGATTTACCCAACAGTATTTGGCTCACTTTGCCCCATAGCTGTCATTTTGGATAAAACTAGCTAGCTTACCAATGCAGGTTAAAATGTAGCTAAATTATTTGCATGGTTTTATACATTGCTAAATCACCAATATGGATCATACATATTTTAGACCTGGGTAAATTCGCTTCTTTGATTCGCTAGTAAAGCGTGTGTTTATTAATGAATTCCAAATATTCGTAAATAGGGTGCGTGTGCACGCTCATTCATAATTAGCATATTCCCCGCCTATGAGTTACAACTACGCAAATTAAGTGTACAGGAACGCTGTGGAATCTTCTGGACCTCCTTCTCAGGTTTGGCTCCAGTATATTGCATAAATGCTAAAGAGACTAATTGGCCATATGCCTAGCAATAAATATTCAATTATCGTGTGTCCACCAAAGCATTTTTAGCCAGCTAAAAATGTCTGGTGCTCTTCTGATAACTGCCAGATTGTGGCGCTTGAAAGCGCTTTGCAAGCACATTTTTCCAACTGAGATACTTTGGTTGCTATGATACAGAATATCCATGGCAGTAATGTGTTACTAGTATCTCATTTTGAACAATATTACTGAATATAATAATATAAATGCAGTAACCAGTAACTCCTCCATTGTTCAGTCGTTGTACAAGTAGGATGATTGGTCTGTGTAGTATTTGTCTCGCCCCTCCTCCTCTGTGATTGGACGGCTGGGTAAAAAGTGACAGTGACGAGCGCTGCCTATTAACCAAAGTTGAACAGTTTAAAAATGTCATCAGTTTGCCTAAATTAGAACACAGAACATTCAAATGTTTTACGCGCCATTTACACGTGGTAGGGAGCAGGTGTAAATTTATGTCGTACCAACTCAAATTTTCAAAATACTGTATTTTCGGGATTCCAAAAATTTACATCAGAGCGGCTTTATAAGCGATTTACACAAAAATGTGTTCTGCTCGTGTTTCATGAATGAGGCCCATTGAACGCGTGTCATTATTTTATTTTTGTTTTCAGCTAATTTCAAGATCAAAGACCGCTATGCGAGAGAGAGCAGCATTAGCACTGGTAATATAATTTAGTCTTGCTATTTTTAAATGAAGACAACTGTGTGTTGAGCTTCAGGATTCCACACTGAGCATTTGAGTTTCATTTGCGCATCAGCTTGCTGAAGATATACTGAGATACTCATCATGCATCATGAGTTTGCACATGCATCACCGTCATTGTGATGTATGTGAAATGTTTAATGGGACTTTATATACTTGATATCTCCGAAAAGTACACCATTACAATTTTCTTAAAGCTAAGCTCAACAAAATAGCAGGACATAAGTTCACAACACAATGGAATTAAACCACAACAAAACAAAATCAAGCCACAACACAACAAAATCAAGCTACAACACAACGAAAAAGCCACAACACAACAAAAAGCCACAACACAACAAAAAAGCCACAACACAACAAAAAAGCCACAATACAACGAAATTAAGCCACAACACAATGAAATCAAGCCACAACACAACGAAATCAAGCCACAACACAATGAAATCAAGCCACAACACAACGAAATCAAGCCACAACACAACGAAATCAAGCCACAACACAATGAAATCAAGCCACAACACAACGAAATCAAGCTACAACGAAATTAAGCCACAACACAACGAAAATGCCACAACACAATGAAATCAAGCCACAACACAACAAAAAAGCCACAACACAATGAAATCAACCCACAACACAACAAAATCAAGGCACAACACAATGGAAATGCTCCCGACCTCTAGGTCAAGTTAGTTAGGGTAAAGTTAGTTTTCCTTGCCACTGTTCTAGATTAGGCATGTCTTACAAATAAACCAATGCTACGATCAGTTTAAGTGTATGTAACCATTGTATATTGACATGATTTATTAATTCAAAATCACCTACATGCATTATAGCTGCATATTTATACTCGAGAATGCTTTGACCCACTACCACGGTGCATTATGCCTAGGGAACATCTGCCAATTCCACCATGCGGTTGAAACATATAATTTGTATTAATTAAAATTACTTTTAACATTTTTAAAAAGACATGTTCAAATTCCAAAATTGTGTTGTGCACTACTGAGTCTTACCAATATAATCAAGCTTTGGAATTTGAACATGTCTTTTCTTAAATGTTAAAGGTCCCGTTCTTCGTGATCCCATTGTTCAAACTTTAGTTAGTGTGTAATGTTGCTGTTAGAGCATAAATAATACCTGTAAAATTATAAAGCTCAAAGTTCAATGCCAAGCGAGATATTTTATTTAACAGAAGTTCCCTTTCAAAGCCTACAGCGAACGGCTGGCTTGGACTACATCCTGGTACTTCCTTCATAAATGACGTCAGTAGAACAGACTAACCTCCGCCCACAAGAATATGCGAAAAAAGGGGGCGTGGTCTTGTTGCTGTCCCACGTGGAGAAGAGGACGGTCGCGTGGAGAAAAGGAAGTGTTGCGTTTGAGTGTGTTTGTCGCCATGTCGTCGAGACGCTGTTATTTTCATCCCGGAGTCAAATCACCTTTGTTTGGCTTTCCCAGGGACGCTGTAGAGATCATTAAGCGCATTTATCTTCCGTTAAGAGGCGTGACCTTTCCACGTGCGCTAAGCTGCTGTCGAATCACAACACAGGAACCGTGCCACGTTTGCTAAGATGCGGTCTAATCACAACACGGGAACCGCTGGCACAATCAGAACTCGTTACGTATTTCTGAAGGAGGGACTTCATAGAATAAAGGAATTCATCAGCCGTTTTT
Source organism: Romanogobio albipinnatus (assembly GCA_023566225.1). Taxonomy (NCBI): domain Eukaryota; kingdom Metazoa; phylum Chordata; class Actinopteri; order Cypriniformes; family Gobionidae; genus Romanogobio; species Romanogobio albipinnatus. The sequence continues at coordinate 11,556,287 of CM042259.1, read as the reverse complement.
AGGACAGTGAAAACAGCGGTATACAGATAAGTACATTGTGTTAAAAATACTGTTTTTTTTTTACACGCGAAACATGAACACATGTTATATTGCACACTGTAAACACAATCAAAGCTTCAAAAGAACACGAAGAACGGGACCTTTAAAATTTGTTAAAAAAAATGTTTAATCTGCGCATGAGCTGATCTGCACTTCTCTAGTATGGACTCTTGTTCTCATTCCAAGTTACCTTACTGTCCACTAATCTTTGCCTATTACAAAAGCCACAAAGCCTTCCAAGAAGACAGTAAAGGCTTATGTCATGCTTGAGCTGTAGTTTGAATAATAATTATAATAATTTGTTACATTTATATAGCGCTTTTCTAGGCACTCAAAGTGCTTTACATAGAAGGGGGGAATCTCCTCAACCACCACCAATGTACAGCATCCACCTGGATGATGCGACGGCAGCCATATTGCGCCAGAATGCTCACCACACACCAGCTGATTGGTGGAGAGGAGACAGAGTGATGAAGCAAATCGTATATACACTCACCTAAAGGATTATTAAGAACACCATACTAATACTGTGTTTGACCCCCTTTCACCTTCAGATCTTCCTTAATTCTATGTGGCATTGATTCAACAAGGTGCTGAAAGCATTCTTTAGAAATGTTGGCCCATATTGATAGGATAGCATCTTGCAGTTGATGGAGATTTGTGGGATGCACATCCAGGGCACGAAGCTCTCGTTCCACCACATCCCAAAGATGCTCTATTGGGTTGAGATCTGGTGACTGTGGGGGCCATTTTAGTACAGTGAACTCATTGTCATGTTCAAGAAACCAATTTGAAATGATTAGAGCTTTGTGACATGGTGCATTATCCTGCTGTAAATAGCCATCAGAGGATGGGTACATGATGGTCATAAAGGGATGGACATGGTCAGAAACAATGCTCAGGTAGGCAGCGGCATTTAAATTATGCCCAATTGGCACTAAGGGGCCTAAAGTGTGCCAAGAAAACATCCCCCACACCATTACACCACCACCACCAGCCTGCACAGTGGTAACAAGGCATGATGGATCCGTGTTCTCATTCTGTTTACGCCAAATTCTGACTCTACCATCTGAATGTCTCAACAGAAATCGAGACTCATCAGACCAGGCAACATTTTTCCAGTCTTCAACTGTCCAATTTTGGTGAGCTTGTGCAAATTGTAGCCTCTTTTTCCTATTCGTAGTGGAGATGAGTGGTACCCGGTGGGGTCTTCTGCTGTTGTAGCCCATCCGCCTCAAGGTTGTGCGTGTTGTGGCTTCACAAATGCTTTGCTGCATACCTCGGTTGTAACGAGTGGTTATTTCAGTCAAAGTTGCTCTTCTATCAGCTTGAATCAGTCGGCCCATTCTCCTCTGACCTCTAGCATCAACAAGGCATTTTCGCCTAAATGCATTGAAGCAACTGCCATGTGATTGGTTGATTAGATAATTGCATTAATGAGAAATTGAACAGGTGTTCCTAATAATCCTTTAGGTGAGTGTATATATATGCATTTGCTAATAAAGCCACACTAACAATGTCATGGCTAGTTCACCTATTGCAGAATATTGTGACATTTGTGTTAATTTCCTATGTGTTGCAAGTTCCTTTTTGCATAAATACATGAAATATTACTACAGACATCAGAAGTACAAAAACAGCACCTTGGGAGAGATATTAGTTAGTTAGTTAGTTAGGTTTGACTTATAGCGTTGTTAAATACTTCAGATTTACGGTTCATAGTTGTAGCCAGCCAAACTGCACTAGAAATGTCTAGGCTTGTGAATGCTGGTATGAAAAAAGGTTTGGTGATGGAATCAGAAGATAGAATAGAGAAGACCGTTGACATCTACATCAGTGCAGAGGCTGTAAGAGACATGAAACATAAGAAATATGACACAGAGGACTTTGACACCCAAACAGTGAAAACCCAAACACCACAACACACAGGTAATTGAGCTTCTAATACATTCACTTTTAAAAGCTTATGTAAATGTTTTAAATTAAGAATAAAATAGACCAGCATAATGTCTATCATCTTCAGGAAATGACTCTGTGAGGAACAGAAGCTCCAGAGCCGCTGCAGTGTGTTTGGTGCTGCTGTGTGTTCTTCTGCTGACTGCAGTCATAGTGCTGTGTGTCATGTTCACTCAAGAGAGACAAAAGTTCATATCCAAGATTGAAAACCTGACCAATGAGAGAGTCCAGCTAATATCCAGTCTTAATATTTGTGGTAAGGTTTCTTTAGTAATTAGTAGTTTCAATAGTTATTTGCTATAAAGCATGATGGAGTTGGATTGTGGTCTCAGTAACTTTCAGTGTACACAATCTATGAGTTTACCAACTGTTACTAACATGCGACTGTAAATGAGAATACAAAGCTAACAGCTGAACTGGTTCTGTTAACAGCTGAATGGACTTGCTATCAATCCAGTTTTTACTACATATCCAAAGAGAAGAAGAACTGGACTGAGAGCAGAAGATACTGTACAGAGAGAGGAGCAGATCTGATCATCATAAACAACACAGAGGAACAAGTGAGTGAGAGAATGAATCCAGTGTGTGTGAGTGGCAGCTAAATGAGATATGGTCAGATGAAATGTGTCCATTGTCTGTTTATGATATAAATGTGCAACTGTTTCATCTGCTCAGGATTTTGTTAAGAACATGTCTGGTGCTGCTGCAGTCTGGATTGGTCTGACTGACAGTGATGTGGAGGGCACATGGAAATGGGTTGATGGCACTAACATGACCTCTGGGTGAGAAATCACTGAACTGAACTGATTAATATCTAATAAATGATTCTAACAGTCAGTATCATATCACACAGAAAGCATCACTGAACATCTGATGCTGATCTGTAGTTTCAGGTTCTGGGCATCTGGAGAGCCTTATGGAGGTCCAACAGAGAACTGTGCTGTGACTGTGCCTCCAGTGTCCGCACACGAGTGGGGTAATTTAGTAGGGTGGCATGATGTTGCATGTGAACGTCCTTTACAATGGATGTGTGAGAAGAGGATTTCACAACGTCATAACATCACACACCATTTTTGAAACAAGTTTAACAGTACAAAACTTCTGTAATAAATGATTATCAGCTAAAGCAGTGTTTCTTAAGCTTGTTAATGGAGGAAGCCCACAACTGATTTTTTTATATATACAGTAAATGACTGGATTGCTCATGATGTCATAAAAAGTGATTCCACCATATCTGTATTCTCCAGTATTTTAATTGACATTCTATTGAATTAAAAGGAAATCATTGGATTTTAATGAGAAAACATTAACAAGTCAGTGCTTTTATATCCTCCCTCTACATTCTTACAATACAACGCAAACGTCCTAAACATTTAAATGGTTATTTGTTTAAAGTTGGGAACTTCCCCATATTGTTAAGTTACGCTCATCTTATATAACAATATGTAATATATGTAAATAAATATTAATGGATTCGAACATATGGTCATTTATATATATTTACAAAAGTATGGCATCAAGCCTTAAATTCCTCTAATATACGTGACTCAAGTGTCATCTGTGTTTGATGATGTTGGAGTGTGTTCTTAATGAATGTATTTTGTCAGATGAAGTGAACAACAGCAACGGACGCCACTGATTTAAAATAAATACAGTAGGCCTACTTTACAAACACACATGCTTTACCTGATAATCATTAAAGTGATAGCTCACCTAAAATGTACATTTTTAAAAATGATATAGAGAACTATCCATTTAAGTCTTTTATCGAGAATATTTAGTTTTCAGAAAACGTTTTGTTTTATTGTTATTCTGCAAGAAACTGAATTTAATATAAAACATCTCTTCTGTTCTTCGTCAGATGCATTAGGTATTCGGGCCAATCCCAATGCACTGGATCGCTGGCCAATCAGAGCACACCTCGCTTTTCAGAATGATGAGCGTTGATTTGAGCTTTGAGATGAGACTTGTTATCCCATTTTAACATTTGTTGAGAATCTCATCTCTTATCTCTATTTAGCTTTGCATTATGAGGCATGTTTGTTAAACCATTTTGTTACCCTTTTGTTAAATCACATATTCAATTATATGCAGCACCTCAAGGCACCTTTGATTTCTCTTTTAATTAATGTTAACACTGTAGGCCAATCACTTTTATTTCATTTTATTTTTACTTCATATTTCATTTGGCCTAATGTGACTGAGACAGTTATTTTGTTTCAAGTATTAAAAGGGACTTTTGTACTACTGCTTGATTTGAAGGCCTGTTGCCCTGTTGATTACAAAAAATAGGTCTAAAAAAATATGTTTATTGTGTTTGACTGTTCAGTACTGTTCATATTTACATTTAAAAAGCAGACATAAAAGTTACTTAAAAGTTACTTTCCCTAGTAACTAATTAGGTTTGATATACAGTAAATGGTAAAGTAATTAAATTACTCTTAAAGGTCCCATGGCATGAAAATGTCATTTTATGAGGTTTTTTTAACATTAAAGGTCCCGTTTTTCCTGTTTTTTTAAAGTTTTGATTGTGTTTACAGTGTGCAAAATAACATGTGTTCATGTTTCGCTTGCAAAAACACGCAGCATTTCTCACACAATTTATTTATCTGTATACCGCTGTTTTCACTGTCCTAAAAACAGGCTGATGACTTCCTTGTTCTATGAAGTCCCTCCTTCAGAAATACGTAACGAGGTCTGATTGTGCAAGCAGTTCCTGTGTTGTGATTCGACCACAGCTTAGCGCACGTTGCCCGGTTCCTGTGTTGTGATGTGTTTATGCTCTAACAGCAACATTACACACTAACTAAAGTTTTAAAAATGGGATCACGAAGAACAGGACCTTTTAATATGAGTTCCCCTAGCCTGTATATGGTCCCCAAGTGGCTAGAAATTTTGATGGGTGTAAACCGAGTTCTGGCTGTCTTTCCGTGCCTTTAAGAAAATGAGAGCTCAGACGAGCCGATCTGGAATCTTGCCTGTTTTGAAGTCATGACAGGAAAAGTTACCTCCCCTTCATCTGCTTTGCCCACCCAGAGCACTCGGAGAAAATGGATTCAGTTAATGTCAGCACAGGCTTTACAAACAGACTTTACGATATGGATTCGACAGCACCGCGACAAATAGTGAGTAACAGTGTTCATTAATGCCTGATCTGTGATCAGTGATTTCTGATGTGTAGCTAATCATTCAAGTTCACTCAGACTTTCTTTCTTGATCGTTTAATGATCGCGGTCTTGATGTCCTAAGCATAATGCATCAGTGAATCAAGCCAGTGACTAAAACGTTCGTTTCTGTTCTCAAACTGCCGTAATAATGAATGACGCTGTTATGCAGCACAGCAAAGCTCTTACTGTATTCATGCGACATCGTGTTTGCTGTTAGTTGTGGTGAAAGCATTTTGCGAGAGAAAACGCGCTGCAATGACAGAGTCGACGTGACTGGGACTGTTTATTCAGAACTCTCAGCTACAAATAAGCTTGTGCTAATGCTGCGTTCACACGGGACGCGATTCGCGCGAGTGATTTACATGTTAAGTCTATGCAGCGTCGCGAAATGGCATTCTGCGGCGCGAATGACGCGAATAGAGCGTTTTGAACTCGCGATTCGTGCAAATCGCTTAAGTTGAAAAATCTGAACTTTGGCGGATATTTCGCTCCGCGTTAACCAATCACGAGCTTGCTCTAGTAGTGACGCATTTACAAGCGGAGGCAGAAATCCGAACAACAATGGAGGACAAGATAATCGTGGCCGTATGTGGATACCCGGAGCTGTATGATACATCATCCTATCACTACAGGAACAGGAATAAAAAGGATCTTGCTTGGAAGAAAGTGAGTGAAGAGGTCGGACAGTCAGCTACCCTCTCAACAAAATCTATGTCAGCCATTTCACAACGAGACTGGAACAGAAAAAAAGAGCCAGAGCCAGCGGCAAATGTGAGAAGGACTAGCCGAGGAAAGGTGGGTCTCGCCGGGTAAACAAGCGCGGAATGTCACTGATTGCCTGGATCTCACAACTCCGAAAACGCCAGATAAAATGCTCAAATAGGCACTCTTTTTATAAATTAACCACAGATTTGAGCTTTAAACAACTATATTATCGCCTGAAAAAGTCTTTAAACTACGTTTTGTCACACATTAATAGTAGTATTTTTTACAAAAAAGATGTCAAGTGACCGAGACCAGCTGGCTCATATAGACTCATATAGGGCAGAAGCCCCTCCCATGACACGAATTTGCGTCTGTTGTGTAGTTGTCACACGCAAATTTCACACGCGAATGAAGCGAGTAAACTCAAAAAGTTCAAGCGTCCACCTTCGCGCGATCAGCGCGAATCGCGTCCGGTGTGAACGCCACATTACAGCAACAACTCAGTACAATAAAATTAGCGGACCCCGTCCGAATGATGGCTAGACTTTACTGATGTTTCAGGAGTTTATTGAAACCGTTTATCTCCAAAAATCACCGATAGAGCTGAACAAAAAACAAAGTGCGCATAAACACCTCTTACACAAACTCTCTCTCAATAGCATTTTTAAATAACAATACAGCGAAATACACAAACATACTCATTCCAAATGAGTAAGACAGTAAACAAGCACATACACACCGATTGTCTTTTTCGGGGGGTGCTAAACAATCTGTAAACTTTAAATCTGCTTAAACCCACTGAAAGATGAACCGCGATTTCTCACGAGCGCTCCCTCTTTTTTCATATTGCTCCGTAGACTGCAACACCCATCAAAATAAAAGTCCCTATGTATTTGCACAGATAATACAGACTTAAAACCTAATTAAATGAACAGAAATGTCAAAAATGTGCACAAAAATTAATTATAAGATACATTACAATGCAATAAAACTTCCACCTGCTCTCCATGGTTCACGAGTGCCCAGTCAGTCTCTCTCTCTCTCTCTCTCTCTCTCTCTCTCTCTCTCTCTCTCTCTCTCTCTCTCTCTCTCTCTCTCTCTCTCTCTCTCTCTCTCTCTCTCTCTCTCTCTCTCTCTCTCTCTCTCTCTCTCATGCATGCAGTGCCTCGCTAAATGCAATATTTCAAATGCAAGATGTCAGCCAATCACAATAGTGGGCGTTTTCACTGAAGTCTCACAGCAGACACACCCCTTGAAACAGAGCATTCAGCCACAGGGCAAACATCAGTATAGAAAAAGTGCCTTTCATTTCTAAATTATGACATTTTTTGATGAAAAAAATCATACTAACAATATAAGTACACCTCAGGAAACATTATAAAATAATAGAAAAATGCCATGCCATGGGACCTTTAAAAGAAGTAACTAGTAACTGTAACTAATTACTAATTTTCAGTAACTTGCCCAACACTTATCATATCTGAATATTTTGTTATATGATACTATGAAAAGTAACCTCAATACACTGAGGTACAAATATGATCTGACACTATTTACACTTTTGTTATTTGCACAGTGTAATTAATAACTAGTGTTTGCAGTTAGTGCAAATAGCATCTGCCTATCTAAAACTTTAGTATTTCTAATAAATAACTTGAGTTATGTGATCAGATTACTTTTTTAAGTTTTCAAGTAACTAGTAAAGTAAAATTACCTTTAAAAATATACATTATAAGTACAAAATATGAGTTACTTTTTCAAATAAGTAACGCAAGTTATTTTTTTTATCCATTTATTGACTGACAGCTCTCCTGTCCCCATGTTGAAAGAAATTGTGAGTAAGTGCACAGGCATTGCAGTTCACTTCAACCATACTAATAAATAAGCAAAAATGACTTTAGATAAACATCACTTTTGTGATTCATTTTTTTAAGTTGCTGAATCATGTAGACCTGCGTCCTATTCTTCTTCAATCCAGAATGGCAGCACAGTTGAAAGGTTTTTTTTTAAACTGCGCCCTCTACTGTACAGGGGGCAATATGCATTTCTTTCAGCCTGAGGCTTATTAACTTCACTTTTGGTGTAAAAGGGCCTTAACATTTGACAAAAATATAACTTTTTTGTTGTTATTAAACATAAAATAAAAAACAAGCCCAGCCCAGGTGAGAAAGAGTAACACAAAAGTAATGTCTCTCTCTCGAATCTTCGGAACACAAATTAACCCCTTAACTGTTACCCCGCTTTTTGAGAATATACATGAAAATGCACTATCCAAACTTAAAGGGCTGTAATTCAAGAACGCTTTGGAATATAGACCTAAGTTTGGTCTTGTTTTAAAGATTATTGCTGAAGTGAAAGCAATTAAAAATATGAAAGTATGAAAAATTATGGAAGTTTAAATTTACAGAAAATCAAAAATTACTGTACTAAATATTTTTATTTTATATAAAATATATATTGTATAAAACAATTTTAATCTAAAATTACTATAAAATCAAAGCCATATGTCTAACTAAGTTGTGTTCCAAATTTGAAGTTGATATCACAAAAATTGAAGTTCCCATGAGATTTTGTTTAGGCGCTATACCAAACATAGCCAAAAACAGTTCAAATAAATGTTGTAATATGAAACATGACACTGCCCACTAGGGGAGGAGCCCGCTAGAAGAATTTAAAGTACCGTTTCCATGGTAATGCAACGTCCAATTTCAAAACGGATTTCACAGGACGAATTTTGATTTCATAAGCTTTCGAATGATACCTAATTTATGATAATTACTAAAATATATGATACGAAAAAAAGGTGATCAAAAAAAGAGTGCCAGGTGTCCCGCCAGCAGGATGGTGACAGTTAAGGGGTTAAGATATCTTTGATGAAATCTGAGAGCTTTCTGACCCCAGAGAGACATTGTTAAAATAGTTCATGTGACTCCAGTGGTTCAACCTTAATTTTATGTGACTTTTTGTATGCAAAACGATTTTGTTCAACAATTTCGTTCTAGCCTGTGCCAGTCTCCGACTTAGTTTACGTTGTAAATACAGTGCAGCTCCTGCGTCATCATCCTGCGTCGTGGTGCTCACGTGAACCGCATCGACTGCCGTAAAACTCGAAATCGCTGCACTATTTACAGCGTTAACTGAGTAGGAGACTGACATGGGCTAGAACGAATTTGTTGAAAAAAGTCGTTATTTTTGTTTGTTTTCAAAAAAGTATTCTCGTCGCTTCATAAAATTAAGGTTGAACCACTGTAGTCACATGGACTATTTTAACAATGTTTTTAGCTGTTTATGGAGGGGTCAGAGAGCTCTCAGATTTCATCAAAACATATGAATTTGTGTTCCAAAGATGAACAGAGGTTTTAAGGGTTTGGAACGACATGAGGGTGAGTAATTAATGACATAATTTTCATTTTTGGGTGAACTATCCCTTTAAAGTTAAGTGTCCTTGTCGTCATTACCGTAAATGTATAGTATTAAAGAACTGATTCATTAAAGACAATATAGAATAAAAATTCTTATTGTCAATCCCTGAATAACGTTTTTTTTTTTTTGCTGTTATGCTTTTTAAAATAAAGTATAGAAAGCTAAATTGTAATGTTGTTGGTTTACATCATCAAAACTATGTTATGAGTTATGAGTAGCTTGGCTATGAAAAGCTAAAGATGACTCTTTTTAATAAAATGTTTTATATTTTTAGCCAACTGCACCAGGAACACCAAAATATCTTTCCTCAACAGATTTGGCCCATAAGTTACTGTCAGTAGATCTTTTAAGTCCCCACCTCCTTGAAAATCATCAACTAACTTACAATTATTGAAGAGCGTGTAAATGCAGCCACTGCTAAAACTATAAAACGATCACCGGTCTGGACTTTTGATGTACCAGCAACAATCTAAACATTTTAAAAGCTGCAATAGTTTTCCAACAGCATCCACTGTCAAAATGAACAAACCCCAGATGAATTTAAACAAAGACACTGAATGATTATGCCTTAATATGTGTATTTAAATTCCATTAAAATGAACCCATTCCACACATTTATAAAAAAAAAAAAAAAAAAGTGTATTGTTCTTCTCTGGTGAGTTTAAGTTCCTTTGTGCATAAATACTTGAAACATTTCCATAAAAACAAAAGGTTTCTCTCTGCATACATTTTGGCCACACAAACACAGATGAGGGACGAAACTCAGTCCACTCCAAGAGAGAAACTAGTACTAGTTTGTTGGCATCCTGACGACACTGAAACTGTCTGAAAGTGTAAATGAAAATATAGAATGGAGTATAACCTGCACAGAAAAGATCGACAAACCACTGATTGGATCTATGAAAATGACGACGTTATTGAAGGTACGGTTGGAAAAGAGATAAAGAGAAAAGACTCAACGCAAGGAAAATCATCTGAATTCACAGGTACTGAGATTAATAATTCATTCAGTTTGCATGTTTTCAGTTGATGTGAGCTGTGTTAAGTGCAAATAAAGAGAATAACATGATGTTTGTAAATCTACAGGATGTGTTTGTGTGAGGAACAGAAGCTCCAGAGCCGCTGCAGTGTGTTTGGCGCTGCTGTGTGTTCTTCTGCTGACTGCAGTCATAGTGCTGTGTGTCATGTTCACTCAAGAGAGACAACAGTTCATATCCAAAAATGAAAACCTGACCAATGAGAGAGACCAGCTAATATCCAAGAATGAAAACCTGACCAATGAGAGAGTCCAGCTAATATCCAAGAATGAAAACCTGACCAATGAGAGAGTCCAGCTAATATCCAAGAATGAAAACCTGACCAATGAGAGAGACCAGCTAATATCCAAGAATGAAAACCTGACCTATGAGAGAGACCAGCTAAGAAATTATCTTCATATTTGTGGTAAAGTTTCTTTAGTCTATGTAGTTATTTTCTATACAGAAGACATTTTTTAAAGCATGATGGATCTCAGTAACGTCCAGTGTATGTAATAGACATGTACACAATCTATGAGTTTACTATCTGTTATAAGTTACTGACAGGCGACTGTAAATGAGAATACAAAGCTAACAGCTGAACTTGTTCTGTTAACAGCTGAATGGACTCGCTATCAATCCAGTTGTTACTTCATATCCAAAGAGAAGAAGAACTGGACTGAGAGCAGAAGATACTGTACAGAGAGAGGAGCAGATCTGATCATCATAAACAACACAGAGGAACAAGTGAGTGAGAGAATGAATCCAGTGTGTGTGTGTGTGTGTGTGTGCGTGTGTGTGTGTGTGTGTGTGTGTGTGTGTGCGTGTGTGCGTGTGTGTGCGCGTGCGTGTGTGTGTGTGTGTGTGTGTGTGTGTGTGTGTGTGTGTCTGAAATGTGTCTGTTGTCACTTTATGATTGTGTTTCAAATGACTCCTCAGGATTTTGTTAAGAGCATGTCTGGTGCTGCTGCAGTCTGGATTGGTCTGACTGACAGTGATGTGGAGGGCACATGGAAATGGGTTGATGGCAGCACACTGACCTCTGGGTGAGAAATCACTGAATATAACTGATTATTATCTAATACATACATCATAAGCATCACTGAACATCTAATGCTGATCTGTACTTTCAGGTTTTGGGCATCTGGACAGCCTTATGGAGGTCAGGCAGAGAACTGTGCTGTGACTGTGCCTCCAGTGTCCGCACACGAGTGGGTTAATTTAGTAGGGTGGCATGATGTTGCATGTAATAGAGCTTTACAATGGATGTGTGAGAAGAGGATTTCACAACTCATACTGCCATAGGAACATCACACACCTTTTTTGTAACAAGTTTAACAGTACAAAACTTCTGTAATAATTGATCATCATCTAAAGCAGTGTTTCTTTACCTTGTTAATGGAGGACGCCCACAATTGCGCTTTTTTAATGTCTCCTTTGTCAGAGACTAATTTCATGTCCTGGACTTTCAGCTTGTAATGAGCTGTGAGTTGAATCATATTTGTTTAATTAAAAAAACAAAACATATTTAATGTGCAAGATTAGACGCCATTTGACCAGAAAGGACTTGTGAGTGGACTTCACAGAGTATTCTGCCATATCGAGTGAGATTCCACGTCGGAAGGGAGTGAGCATCTTCAGTTATTAATTATACATTATTCAGTTCTATCACCAGTCGTTGCACATCAGTTCAGAATATAGTTTGAATACAATAAAAACATTACAAAGGAGTTAAAGTTCTGGCATTATTATTGAGTTTAATCAGTCTCAGGAGTGGTTTGTAGGCGTTTTTCACGGGTGTAAAGTGTGTGAGATGCGATAGTTACAATGCAAATATCATGATAACGGTTAAATAAGATAAACTAAATAAGATATTAAACATCGCAACAGACTTTTATCTCTCAGTTTAGTCATTTTAAATGACAATTATATTAATAAATTAATAATATATTTACATATATACACATGTATAACACACGTATGGTAATTTATATGTATTTACAGAAGTATATTAAGGCATCTTAAACTCCTCTAATATGTGCAACTCTAGTGTTGCCTATAAAGTTAAATAAGGAAATAACAAACAGTTTCATATATTTCATTAGGAATATGAACAACAGTCAGATTATTAAAGTCAAGTGTGAAGTTTAGGGAGATCTGATGTCCCCAGTTAAGTTCCCAAAAAAACTCAGAAAAAAAAGGTTTGGGGATTTTAAAAGTATATATTCTTTATAAATATTAGGCTGCTCAAAGCATAGTTCACCCAAATAATTTATATTTGATCATCAATTCATCACCTTTATGTCGTTTTGAACCATTCATAGTTTTGGGTGAATAAACTTTTAATGGAGGGACAGAAATCTCTCAGATTTAATTCAAAATAATGATGTGTGTTTCGAAGATGAACAAATGTCTTGTGGGTTTGGAATGACATGAAAGTGAGTAAGTAATGACATAATTTTCATTTTTGGGTGAACTTTAAACCTTAATCTCTTAAACTCCAAGGACCCTGAAAAGGAATGACATCATCAAGTATATACTTTAAATTTTAAATGTCTGTGGAGGAGATCTGACCACATATATGGTACCATTTCAATGCTTAGAATGTCTACTTTCAGGAAATATGCATCACAATGTAACATATTTACACTAAATTATTCTGGGACCATTCCTGCCTGGATTTGGCCTCCCCAAATTTAAAAGCTTCTCATACCCACATACAGTGGTCTAAATACACAATTTTGGTGTCAAAAAATGGGTTGATGGCAGCACACTGACCTCTGGGTGAGAAATCACTGAATATAACTGATTAATATCTAATAAATGATTCTCAGTCAGTATCATATCACACAGAAAGCATCGCTGAACATCTAATGCTGATCTGTACTTTCAGGTTCTGGGCGTCTACAGAGCCTAATAGTAACGGTGGTGATCAAGACTGTGCTTTGACTTATTCACAAGGATGGGCTGATTATCCATGTAATAATAGGTTTAGATGGATCTGTGAGAAGAATATTTTTAAATGACTCATTCTAATAAACATTAACATATAATTATAAATAACATGCTATTTGAATATTAATGTAATGCATATATAGTGTACTACAAACATCTAAATAAGGCTGTTAAACATCAAGTGTTGTGTTTAGTAATTTTACCAGATTTTATTTGAATGTCACTTTTATTGTTATTCTGTAAAAAAGATCTTTGTAATATTACAACTTTCGGTCACTTTAGTTTGGGGAACACGTATTCACTCTTAACTATGACTTTTGCTTCAATAAACTCATAATGTGCTGTTTATTAATAGTAAGTAAGGTTGTTGTAGTGATATAAAATATGGTCATGCAGAATAAGGCATTAATATGTGCTAATAAACAGCCGATATGCCACTGGGAATTGGACCCCAAACTAAAGTGTTACCAAACTTTCACATTAAACTATTTAAAATCAATGTTTTGAATGTTCAGTCAAACTCTGTTACTCCTGAAGACCTGAACTACAACAGCAATGTTTCTATGGACTAAAAGAATATCACTAATACACTGATTAATAAATGGACATACAAACAGCATTTGTCCAATACACCTACTCTGATCATACCAAAAATGATCATGATTTTAGTTGTATTATTCAGGACATAATTAAAGTTACATTTTCTTACTGTGACTCTCTTTGGAAGTTTTTGAAGTATTTTGTGACAATTATGACAATAAACCTGCTCGACTATAATTTACTTGTCTTCAATAATTATCTGGCATATTTCCTGAACTATGTGAAGGGGAATATAAATGGAAAGTTACATATGAAAATCACATGAACAACTTCATATGTTTCACAACAGTCTGATTATGAAAGTCAGGATATTAATTATGGATGGGTTTGGGGATCTTAAACGTATATTTCTTTATAAAAATATTAATTGTTGTATCTGTTAATATTTTTAAAGGATTTAAGCTAACATAAACTAACAAAGGAAATTTTAATTTTGATTAAAGATAAAAAAGATTATAAATGATGTAATAAATATATTGCTCATTGTTAGTTAATTTTAGTTAACTGCATTAACTGATGGTAATACATGCTCATTTTGAACGTAAACAAGCAGGATCTCTTAAACATCATTCTGTTATTTTGACATTTGTTGTCACGAGTTTAGCTCAAATTCAATTGACATAGCATAATATTGATTACCACAAAAAATGGCTTGATGTTGTACTTTAGACACTGAGTGATTCTGTGACAATAAATGGATTTAAATGAACACAATCTGTATTGTTGAAAAAAATCTTTCCAGTGAGGTTCCTTTATGCAAAAATACTTGAAATATTTCCACAAAACAGTTCCTTTAGCATAAATACTGGCCACACGAACACAGATGATGGACAAAACACAGTCGACTCCAAGAGAGAAACTAGTACTAGTTTGTTGGCATCCTGACGACACTGAAACTGTCTGAAAGTGTAAATGAAAATATAGAATGGAGTATAACCTGCACAGAAAAGATCGACAAACCATTGATGAGATCTATGTAAATCATGACGTTATTAAAAATACGATTGGAAAAGAGATCACGGACTCAACGCAAGGAAAATCATCTGAATGTACAGGTACTGAGATTAATAATTCACTCAGTTTGCATGTTTTCAGTTGATGTGAGCTGTGTTAAGTGCAAATAAAGAGAATAACATGATGTTTGTTAATCTACAGGATGTGTTTGTGTGAGGAACAGAAGCTCCAGAGCCGCTGCAGTGTGTTTGGCGCTGCTGTGTGTTCTTCTGCTGACTGCAGTCATAGTGCTGTGTGTCATGTTCACTCAAGAGAGACAACAGTTCATATCCAAGAATGAAAACCTGACCAATGAGAGAGACCAGCTAATATCCAAGAATGAAAACCTGACCAATGAGAGAGTCCAGCTAATATCCAAGAATGAAAACCTGACCAATGAGAGAGTCCAGCTAATATCCAAGAATGAAAACCTGACCAATGAGAGAGAGCAGCTAAAATTGGAGAAAATTTTTCTTCAGAGGAGTATTGGTAAAATGGGTAAGTTTATTTTGCCATTTTAGTATGTGCTATATTGCAGAAATATGATCTGGTTAATATTCAAAGGTATTTTGTAATTCTAGTGCACACAGTATTCACAGCATGAAAAGTTTCTACAAAATACATTCAAATGTAAAACATATTTACAATCTAAGAATGTACAAATGTTTCCTATTTTAGAATCATTAATCACAAATTTATGGAATTTATAGATGATTTTAGGTGTGTTGGTACAATCCCTATGAATACTAATGAGCTTGTGTTCATAGCTGACACTTTGTAAATGACGTGTTGGAGTTAAGTGACTTATTTAAGAGATAGTTACCACTCATTAACATTAAACCTCACAGATGAATGAGACAAGTTAAAAATATTTTTAAAAAGTGCTAATAGTCAAACTGGTTGTGTTAACAGGATGGATTTACTATAAATTCAGTCTTTACTTCATTTCCTCTGAGACAAAGACCTGGACTGAGAGCAGAAGAAACTGTACAGAGAGAGGAGCAGATCTGATCATCATAAACAACAGAGAGGAACAAGTGAGTGAGAGAATGAATCCTGTGTGTGTGTGTGTGTGTGTGTGTGTGTGTGTGTGTGTGTGTGTGTGTGTGTGTGTGTGTGTGTGTGTGTGTGTGTGTGTGTGTGTGTGTGTGTGTGTGTGTGTGGTCACTTTATGATATAATTGTGTTTCAAATGACTCCTCAGGATTTTGTTAAGAACATGTCTGGTGCTGCTGCAGTCTGGATTGGTCTGACTGACAGTGATGTGGAGGGCAGATGGAAATGGGTTGATGGCAGCACACTGACCTCTGGGTGAGAAATCACTGAACTGAACTGATTATTATATAACCAATGATTCTCACAGTCAGTATCATATCACACAGAAAGCATCACTGAACATCTAATGCTGATCTGTAGTTTCAGGTTCTGGGTGTCTGGAGAGCCTAATAGTAACGGTGGTGATCAAGACTGTGCTTTGACTTATTCACCAGGATGGGCTGATTATCCATGTTATTATAGGTTTAGATGGATCTGTGAGAAGAATATTTTTAAATGACTCATTATAATAAACATTAACATATAATTAAATAATTATAAATAACATGTTTTTTTGAATATTAATGTAATGCATATATAGTGTACTACAAACATCTAAATAAGGCTGTTAAACATCAAGTGTTGTGTTTAGTAATTTTACCAGATTTTATTTGAATGTCACTTTTATTGTTATTCTGTAAAAAAGATCTTTGTAATATTACAACTTTCGGTCACTTTAGTTTGGGGAACACATATTCACTTTTAACTATGACTTTTGCTTCAATAAACTCATAATGTGCTGTTTATTAATAGTAAGTAAGGTTGTTGTAGTGATATAAAATATGGTCATGCAGAATAAGGCATTAATATGTGCTAATAAACAGCCGATATGCCACTGGGAATTGGACCCCAAACTAAAGTGTTACCAAACTTTCACATTAAACTATTTAAAATCAATGTTTTGAATGTTCAGTCAAACTCTGTTACTCCTGAAGACCTGAACTACAACAGCAATGTTTCTATGGACTAAAAGAATATCACTAATACACTGATTAATAAATGGACATACAAACAGCATTTGTCCAATACACCTCTTAACCAAAAATGATCATGATTTTAGTTGTATTATTCAGGACATCAATAAAGTTTAATTTTGAACTGTGACTCTCTTTGGAAGTTTTTGAAATATTTTGTGAGAATTATGACAATAAACCTGCTCGACTATAATTTACTTGTCTTCAATAATTATCTGGCATATTTCCTGAACTATGTGAAGGGGAATATAAATGGAAAGTTACATATGAAAATCACATGAACAACTTCATATGTTTCACAACAGTCTGATTGTGAAAGTCAGGATATTAATTATGGATGGGTTTGGGGATCTTAAACGTATATTTCTTTATAAAAATATTAATTGTTGTATCTGTTAATATTTTTAAAGGATTTAAGCTAACATAAACTAACATAGGAAATTTTAATTTTAATTAAAGATAAAAAAGATTATAAATGATGTAATAAATATATTGCTCATTTTTAGTTAATTTTAGTAAAAAGAGTCACTATTTATCATTGTATGAAACAATCACATATCATTAGTATACATTTGTTTTATATAAAAAATATGTTTAAGATATTTGTTGATTGACAAGTAATGATGCTAGACATACCAAAAGACAATTTGGTTAAAATAAGAATCAAGAGTCAAACCCCTCAAAATTACTGACAGGTCCTTTAAAGAAACCGCCTCTAAAAGTCATTGAATATTCACACTGATGGAAGTGCATGTAAATGTAGCCGCTGCCAGAAGCATCAACTGATCAGCTGTCTGGACTTTTGATATAGCAACATCCTGAAAGTTCATGTGGGCATCCAAAATGAATAAGCCCCTGAAGGCTTTACATATAAACTGTGATTGTGCTTTCATATGTTTATTAATGGCCATTATGTTTTTTGAGGAAATGTTTTAATAGTTGATCTCAATACCTGAAGGAAGTGAAGAAGTGATTGTATGATAATATAAGCATTTGAAACTCATTTAATGCAAACAGCATTGTTGAAGTTGAATTTCCTTTCTTTTTAAATACTGGCCACACAAACTCAGATGAGCAGCACAACACAATCCACTCCAGGAGAGAAACCAATATTAGTTTGTCAACATCTTCACGACACCAAAACTATAGAAAAACAATACAGAAAATGGACGAAATGCACAGAGAACATGGATATAGGACTGATGATGACTACCAGAATATTGATGATGTAACAGGTACATTTGGAGAAGAGATCACGGATCGTAATGCAACAAAAAACCAGTCATCTGAACTCACAGGTACTGAAGATTAATCATGAATACATTTCATCACATATTAGGACAAATTGGATCAATAATGACTTAAAGGCAGACGCATTTGCTCAGTTTGCTTGTTTTCAATGTGATGTGCTCTATGGTAAATGGATAATTAAAGAGAATACCATCATATCTGTGATCTACAGGAAGTGATTCTGTGAGGAACAGAAGCTCCAGAGCCGCTGCAGTGTGTTTGGCGCTGCTGTGTGTTCTTCTGCTGACTGCAGTCATAGTGCTGTGTGTCATGTTCACTCAAGAGAGACAACAGTTCATATCCAAGATTGAAAACCTGACCAATGAGAGAGACCAGCTAAAATTGGAGAAAAATGATCTTCAGAGGAGTCTTGGTAAAATGGGTGAGTTTCTTTTGCCATTTTAGTTGCTAAATAGCATGAATATGATCTGTTAGTATTCATAGATATTTGTATGTCAAGTGTAATTCTAGTGCACAATGTTCACAGCATGAAACATGTCTACAAAATGCATTCAAATGTAAAACATATTTCCACTGTAATATATAACGAATGTACACGTTTCCTCTTTTAAGGATCATTAAAAATAAATGTATGGAATTCATAGATGATTTTAGATGTGTAGGTAAAGGGGCGCAGTTTATGGGGGGGATGGGGGGTAACCCCCCCAATATTCAAATCCATCAGTTACAACAAAATATTTCAAAATATGTAATATGAAAAATATGTAGAATTTGTTTATTTTGTAACAATAAGTTTGTTCCTATTCAAATATGAGTTTGTCATAATAAATCAGACAAATAATACTCCCCCTCCATTGATCCGATTGGTAACACACAACCAATGAGTCACACTTTCACCATAACAACGCAAGTTGTGTTTGAATGGGAGAGCACACGGGTAACATTAACGCCAAAAATGAAGAGAAGCGCTGCACAGCGGACTATATTTAACTGCTGGTCAGAGAGGGATGCAAAAAAGAAAAGAAAAGAAAAAAAGCATGTACTGAGAATGAGGTATGAGAATATTGTGTAATAGCTAAGTACACACCACATATATTTTAGCTAGCTAATACATTGCACTGTATTTAGCTATAACTATCAGTATAACAAGTTACCAAAGCAGCCGTCTGTTTTGCTAGTTCATTTTCAATAGTGTCTGTAATTATCAAAGATTTACAGTTGTTCAAGAGCCGATGTGTTTCCCTTTCAAAAATTAAAATGCATTAAGGTGGAATGTAAAATTCTTAAAATAAATGTCTAAATGTTGTCTCTTTCATATTTGTAGGCCCTATATGTTGAATTTGTAACCAGTTAAAGCATGTAGGTAGGTAGATAGATAGATAGATAGATAGATAGATAGATAGATAGATAGATAGATAGATAGATAGATAGATAGATAGATAGATAGATAGATAGATAGATAGATAGATAGATAGATAGATAGATAATATAAATAAATAAATTATCCAATAACAATGTACATAAAAAAAAATAACAAAATAACAGGCAGCATACCAACGTTCAACCGCCCCCCCCCCCCCCCCCCAACCCCTCCAGTCCCCCCGTCACAATGTTCAAAGCAAATCTACGCCGATGTGTTGGTACAATCCCTATGAATACTATTGAGCTTGTGTTCATAGCTGACACATTGTAAGTGATGTGTTGGAGTTGATGAATGAGGCAAGTTAAAAAATTGCTAATAGTTGAACTGGTTGTGTTAACAGATGGATGGATTCACAATAAATTCAGTCTTTACTTCATTTCCTCTGAAGAGAAGAACTGGACTGAGAGCAGAAGATACTGTACAGAGAGAGGAGCAGATCTGATCATCATAAACAACAGAGAGGAACAAGTGAGTGAAAGAAAGGGTGTGTGTGTATGTGTATGTGTGTGTGTGTGTGTGTGTCTGTTGTCACTTTATGATTGTGTTTCAAATGACTCCTCAGGATTTTGTTAAGAACATTTCTAACAGTGCTAGAGTCTGGATTGGTCTGACTGACAGTGATGTGGAGGGCACATGGAAATGGTTTGATGGCACTAAGATGACCTCTGGGTGAGAAATCACTGAATTTAACTGATTATTATCTAATAAATGATTCTCACAGTCAGTATCATATCACACAGAAAGCATCGCTGAACATCTAATGCTGATCTGTACTTTCAGGTTCTGGGTGTCTGGAGAGCCTAATAGTTACAGTGGCAATGAAGACTGTGGTTCGACTTATTCAACAGGATGGGCTGATTATCCATGTAATGAGAGGTTTAGATGGATCTGTGAGAAGAATATTTTTAAATGACACGTGTCAATAAATGTGTGCATATTACAGAACTATTAGAGAACTGGGTGCAAATGATTAATCAGTCTGCCTGGTGTCATTGTTAATACGTATGAATTAGTGGTAGGCCGTTATCGGCGTTAACGCGAAACTCTTATCGGGCGTTAAAAAAAATATCGCTGTTAATCTATTCTCAAAGTTGGGTTGGGAGCTGGGTCTATACAACGCAAGCTATGATGACTTTCACCTTGATATTTTAGCGCTGATGTACACCTAGCCGAATTGCACTGTAGGGGGCGAGAGAACGAGTCTTCGAACCTGTGTGTATGCCTACTAGTGTTGTCAAAAATATCCATATTTCGCTAAGTATCGATACTGAAATATCTGAAACGATACAATACTAATTTTCTACAGTATCGATATCAGCTGCGCTCTCCTCTCCTCTACTCTCCTCTCCGACCGACAGCGAGGGACACGCACCCGCCTCCTCTCATTCAGTCCGTTTAATCCTCTGAACTTTTCGAACGGGTGTTCTGCTGGACTTTTGTTAGTATTGGTGTGCCCGGTCTGAATTTCGCGCGTGGTTGCACATAACGTTAATTCTACTAATTCCCGGCGATTTTGCGCTCGCATCTGAAGCGCGCACACACATACCGTAATAAAGCTGCCTCTGACATACAAGTGCAAAAATGAGCTCCTTTTTCCAGCTTATTAATGGTCAAATACACTCAAAAATGTCTCAATGCCCATCTTGGTGAGTTTTAACACAGTCGTAACCATCTCACAGGAACAGTGTTTGGATATGTGTGCGTCAGGTCTTAAAAGGGACAGAAGTTATGTATTATTCAAACTACATAAAGACAAACGATCACTTACGAGCACACATATTCTGAATGCCTTCGGCAGAATTCAAATGAGCCATTTTAATCTAGATTAATCTAGATTAATTTTGGAATTAATCTAGATTAAAAAAATGTATCTATGCCCACCACTAGTATTAATACATAACTTTCAAAGACACAAAACATACTTTTTGTACGTTTGGATAGATGCTGAAACGTATAATATGGACATATTGGCAACATTTTTACATAGTATTATTACGTTTTTACAGCTGCAAAATGTTAAATATTTATGAATCTTTCATATCATAAAGATAACTGTATAATTTCCCCTTTACCATTTTATACAACAGGCAGACAAGTCTAATCACAATTACATTATTATTTATTGCAAAAATGTCAAAAGTGGTACCAAAAAATAGTTCAAATGACGATGTGTTGCAGTCGCAGTCTTCTCTGGCAGTACACAATAGTTTTGTATGAGGTACAGAGCAGAATTTCAGTTATTAATCCATGAAAATGTTAATCTGGCTTCAGTCCATTTCCTCATTTCAAATATGCATCGACTGAAACATGGCATGTCGCAATCTGTGACGAAGCAGGCAAAAGCCAATAAGCGTTTGATATCACTGCCATAAACATGTCGTAACGCTTCTCGAGGGCGAGATTTTTGAATTGGAGATGAAGATCGCTGGATAAAGGACTGAATTTAGATCCATTCCTTGCAAACGTATGAATTATAAAGATTTGGATTACAGTGAACAAATAAAATTGATGTCTTTGGTGAATTTATGTTGTGTTTTGGTGTATTTTATGGATCGATTGTAAGTCGCTGCATAGGAGAAAACACCTTTTGTGTCTCACAGCAAACAAACTAGGCTGGATTTCTCGATAATGTTGTCTCTTAGCTATGGAGACTCTAAAGGTATAACTTAACTAATGGTATACCATAGGCGTGTTCCCCGAACTATATCTTAGGAGGTTATACCAGAGCAGGCATTTTATGGTAAGTTAATATGAATATTTCCCTATATTTTTAATAAGTTGTGGTAGCAGCAAGCTCATTTCACTGTTCAAAATACAGTCTTTGGGAGTGTGAGGGGTGAGTGTTTATTTATTCTGAGAAACATTAAATAGCCAAGGCTAGCCGGTTATATTTTTTGACAAAAATGTCTTTTTGAAATATATACACAGCCTTTTTGGAATATGGGAAATGGCATACGGAGCGCACTATGTCAGTTATTTAAAGGAACTGTATGTAAGAAATGTATTTCAATTAATCATAAAATGGCCCTAATATGTCAATAGACATTAAAAAATCATGTTAATTTCAAATACTTATATCACTGACAACAGTTGTCCGGCCAAGATATTGTCATTTTAAAATTGAAGTTGCAGCCCTCAACTGATGTTGATGTTGACATGTTGTGTCATGCCTGAAGCGCCGCCCTCCACCTATCTACCAATCACGAAGTCAGTAGTGTTTCTGCATTCGGGTTGCCAGCTCAGCTAGTTACCACAGCTGCAGCTACAAACTTTTTGGATAAACAATGTCTAACTTTACGAAACCTAAACGACCTCGATATGAATCAGAAAAACGTTGTGACAGTGTCCGAAATAAAACAAGGATTTGTATAGGAGATGCCTTTGAAAGATGGAGACGGCTGAAAACGGAGAAGAATTTGAAGACTGACGCCAACGTTGCTAATTTTCTCCTGGACAGGTACGGTTCATCTATGTTTGGCTAACTTGTACTTAATGTAAATGGACATTTCAAATATTCACGACAGTCGAACAAAGTTGTGCATGTTCATGCAAAGTAACGTTAGGTTAGCGCAGATGGAGGAGGTGGGTCATTGAATTGAAAAGGTAACGTTAAGGAATTGTTTGGTAAATAAAAATGGCGAGTCGTCATTGCTAACATTAGTAATGCATTATCAGAGCCCGTTTCTCTGTCATTATGCTGAGACGCTGATGAAAACAACATTAGCACGCCTATTATGGCAATGTGAAAACGTATTTGAGACAGTAGCCTAACGTTACCTCGGTAAAAAATATTCCTCATTCTTTCTTCGTATATATAGTGGATAAAACATGCTGCAAGTTGACCTGTATGACCATTGCAAATGTTATTTAGTTACTCTCAATCGTTTCTGATGGGACTGAAATCAACCATGTGATAGCCATTGTTGATATTGAACGCTGACATGGCGTAATTTGTCCCGCGTTATACTTGCTGTGGCAATGTTTGTTATTTGTTAGCCTACTTATGACAAAAACGCTTGTCTTACTGTGTACGACTCGTCACTTGCCATTGAAAGCTCCGTGTAGCAGCCTACGTTCCCGCTGGATCCTGCAGCCTATCTGGCAACCTCGAGTTGGGGTACTTGCAGTAATTTGAAAGTGATTGCAGTACCAGTTTTGGCCACAGTCCTACATACAGCTCCTTTAAGCATAGTTTTCATAGTGAAATACTGCCCAAGTAAATCTCAAATTGCGGTCACGTGGTTCATGGAGTTCTCAATAGTTCTAAACGAACCAACGCTGTCAAAACATTTGAATGGCTTAAGAAGGATAGACAACAGCTTCACTGTAAATGTATTTGCAGCATTTTTTGGTAAACAGTAAAACATGTGCATTGATTATTACAACCCGTTCTCACTCCTAAAGCATCGAAAAACGAATCATGGTCAAGTGCTTTCCGCATCACAATAAAGACGCTAAAGGCACCCCTAGACGTCACTATGTCGACGCGCTGAGTGCTCCATTCATTTCAATGAGAAACCTTCGGTGTCATACACAGACGCGTTGGGCATGGGAAAGTTATCGTCATGCTGATCATATATTGGGTTATGATTTTGCCATTATGACATGTTGGACTGTGATTCTCAATTTAATCAGCCAGCATCATTTTATTTACGCTATCTAGACACGTTTTAACATGTAACCCAACCCCATTCCATCCCTAAGCCTACCCATTTGTGTGGTATAAAACGCAGATATAACAGGCAGAGTCGACTGCATGCACAATTTATTAAAACAATACAAATATTCCGAGGCCAAGCGATTGATTTGTGTGAAGGAAATCCCCAAAAGCGATCAGCATCTCCATCCGCAGAAGATCACGAACACATACAATTTCAAATATTGCCGCCCGTTACGTCAGTTTTCATAGTGAAATTTCATTGGCTCTCGTATGTCTCGTGACCAATTGCGTCATTACGTCAGCTTTGATTGTAAAATGTCATTGGTTCTCGTGTGTCTTGTGACCGAATGCGTCATGCTAAAGAGGCGTGTGTATTATTTGAATGAGATATGAATGAGTGCGTTAACGGAGCGGCAGGATCATCATCTCAGCGATTAAAACATTAAGATCAACTCTGTTCTTTACATGAAGACGTCGTGTGACTTCAGAAGACTTGGAATGCAACATGAGTTAATACTTTTATACTGTTGTTGGTAAGTTTTTGCAATAAATACCTGTGACTGTACTTGTATTTGCCTGTTGTGTGTTTTATATTGTTTAGGAGTGGGTAGGTTTAGGGTAGGAGTTGAGTTAGCTGCTCCAAAATATAAAAGTAACCTTTAAATATGAATAAAATATGAATAAAATCATGTATGCTTTTACAAATACAAAGAATAAAATGCGTCTTGATCTGACTCATTGGGTAAACAACTGAAATCAATGGAGCACTCAGCGCGTCAAAATAGTGACGCCTAGGGGTGACTTTAGCGTCTTCATTGCGACGCGGAAGGCACTTGACCATGCTTCATTTTTCGACGCCCTGGGAGTGAGAACGGGTTGATTATTACGTCACATTTGCAGCCTTCTTTTATGGAGAGTGATGGAGATGTAACATCGTTAACATTAATGTTAATGTTTTTCTTGTATTTAGCCCTCAGGCGTTCCTTACTAATTGGTCACACTCATACTCATTGGTGGTCAAATGTGACCATACACCTTAACTATTTTTTAATTAAATAGCCTAAATATTCTATATTTTTGTTCAATAATATGTATTGAATATTTTGAGGAGATCTTTTAGTACTAAATATTGTGCAATAATCATAGTCCATTAATAATCACATAAAATGTTTTCCAATGCAAAGAGGCAAATTAGAGTCATTTTATGGCTGGAAAAATAATAATTTTCATTTGTAATGCCATTACCCACTAGGTGCCTGTATGGCTCTTAGACATGATCACTAGATTTCTTTAAATGTGAAATTTTAAAACGTTAATAACTTGCATCCTAATATTTTTAATGATACTTGTATAAGCACACATTAGTGAATATTAATGAGTGCGAGCAAATATAATTTAACCCAAGAAATGTTTAAAATAGTGCTAAAAAGGCAAACTTATTTTCCCTTATATGTACAGTAGGCTAGATACTGAATCAAGATCTAAATGAATTCCAGATGGACGCAATCAAGTCCCGGCCTACTTTTTTTTCTTGCTCAAGAAGTCATTTCACTCGGATACACATCACAATAAGAAAAGAAACTCTACATTCTGGGGACAAAATGTCCCCATAAAGATGGCAATATCCTAAATCCTTGTCCTTGTGGGGACATTTTTTGGTCCCCATGGTCATGAGGAAACAAGCTTATAAATACAGAATGTGTTTTTTGTTTTTTGTTTTTTTTTGTGGGGAAAATGTAAAAATGCAGAAAGATAGTGAACCAGACATGTGGGTGTGAGTGTGAGTGTGTGAGTGAACATAGAGCAGAATAGAGTAGAAGGAAAAGGAAATAGTCAATGACGGTGTAACATCAGACTGATCAGAAATGCATCAGAAGAAGGGAGACAGATGGCAATGCATCAAATACAGCATTTTACATTACAGTATATGCCATGTGATACTGTAAACAGATTACCATGGTAGACACATTACTGTACCTCACCCTTATAAAACTCAACTACAGTATAGATTCAGTCATATGGTACAGTGATAACATTTACTGTATTGGCAGCAAACTCTAGCCCAGAACCTCATGACTGTCGTAACTTCATCACACCTTTTGATAACACACTGAATAGATACTATTACAAACTTTATAGATTCACTTACATAAGTTAGGTAATGTAAGTGTATTTTCTTATGTGGCATCTGTAGCCTGTGTTACTGTAGATAATTCAGCAACGAGGGAGATTTGAAACATGTATCTTGCATTGTTTGCTCTTGAATGAACTGATTGTTAAAAGTACTAAATTGAAAAAAAGATCACACTGTTGTGTTTCAGTGATTAAACCAAATGTTCTCATTACATATTACAATACAGGGAGTGCAGAATTATTAGGCAAATTAGTATTTTGACCACATCATCCTCGTTATGCATGTTGTCTTACTCCAAGCTGTATAGGCTGGAAAGCCTACTACCAATTAAGCATATTAGGTGATGTGCATCTCTGTAATGAGAAGGGGTGTGGTCTAATGACATCAACACCCTATATCAGGTGTGCATAATTATTAGGCAACTTCCTTTCCTTTGGCAAAATGGGTCAAAAGAAGGACTTGACAGGCTCAGAAAAGTCAAAAATAGTGAGATATATTGCAGAGGGATGCAGCAGTCTTAAAATAGCCAAGCTTCTGAAGCGTGATCATCGAACAATCAAGCGTTTCATTCAAAATAGTCAACAGGGTCGCAAGAAGCGTGTGGAAAAACCAAGGCGCAAAATAACTGCCCGTGAACTGAGAAAAGTCAAGCGTGCAGCTGCCAAGATGCCACTTGCCACCAGTTTGGCCATATTTCAGAGCTGCAACATCACTGGAGTGCCCAAAAGCACAAGGTGTGCAATACTCAGAGACGTGGCCAAGGTAAGAAAGGCAGAAAGTCGACCACCACTGAATAAGACACACAAGCTGAAACGTCAAGACTGGGCCAAGAAATATCTCAAGACTGATTTTTCTAAGGTTTTATGGACTGATGAAATGAGAGTGAGTCTTGATGGGACAGATGGATGGGCCCGTGGCTGGATTGCAGCTCCGCAGCTCCAGTCCGACTCAGACGCCAGCAAGGTGGAGGTGGAGTACTGGTTTGGGCTGGTATCATCAAAGATGAGCTTGTGGGGCCTTTTCGGGTTGAGGATGGAGTCAAGCTCAACTCCCAGTCCTACTGCCAGTTTCTGGAAGACACCTTCTTCAAGCACTTCAAGCTTCTTCAAGAAAAACATGATTTTCATGCAGGACAATGCTCCATCACACGCGTCCAAGTACTCCACAGCGTGGCTGGCAAGAAAGGGTATAAAAGAAGAAAATCTAATGATATGGCCTCCTTGTTCACCTGATCTGAACCCCATTGAGAACCTGTGGTCCATCATCAAATGTGCAATTTACAAGGAGGGAAAACAGTACACCTCTCTGAACAGTGTCTGGGAGGCTGTGGTTGCTGCTGCATGCAATGTTGATGGTGAACAGATCAAAACACTGACAGAATCCATGGATGGCAGGCTTTTGAGTGTCCTTGCAAAGAAAGGTGGCTATATTGGTCACTGATTTGTTTTTGTTTGGTTTTTGAATGTCAGAAATGTATATTTGTGAGTGTTGAGATGTTATATTGGTTTCACTGGTAAAAATAAATAATTGAAATGGGTATAAATTTGTTTTTTGTTAAGTTGCCTAATAATTATGCACAGTAATAGTCACCTGCACACACAGATATCCCCCTAAAATAGCTAAAACTAAAAACCACTTCCAAAAATATTCAGCTTTGATATTAATGAGTTTTTTGTGTTCATTGATAACATGGTTGTTGTTTAATTATTAATGTTGTAAAATTAATCCTCAAAAATACAACTTGCCTAATAATTCTGCACTCCCTGTAATCTTGTGTTTGAAACAATGATTATGTGGACTGAAAATATGTGCAACTGAATGAAAGCATTACATCAGGTTTTGAAAGAATGACTAGCTGTGTTACAAGTGTGATCCGTTTTTTGTACTACGAGTTTTGAAAATGTACACATTACTTGAGAAAATAGTACCAAAGCATATAAAAAAAAACGGATGGATGGATGGATTTACTATCAATCCAGTCTTTACTTAATTTCCTCTGAGACGAAGAACTGGACTGAGAGCAGAAGATACTGGACAGAGAGAGGAGCAGATCTGATCATCATAAACAACACAGAGGAACAAGTGAGTGAGTGTGCAATTTAATCTGATGAGAATTATGCATTTTATGTAAAATGTGGCCCTAATACACAATTAAAATGATGTACAAGAAATAACTTTACAGACATACAAATGTATTCTATTTATGATCAATGAGATTATGTTTTCAGTCACCTTTATTTTACGCAGTTGACTCATTTACTTTATTTAAAAATTATGACATTTCCTTCTTTTCCATGTGACCTGTCAACTCGTTGCACATTGAATTATGTTAAACAAGACTACAATTCAAAACAGTACAATTTATAATATTTCTGTAATTGTTTAACCATTACTTGTGTAATATTTATTTTATTTTATTTTTTTGCTGTGGGGCAAAGGTGTTTTCTCAACATATTGCTATATGGCTAAAAATGAACACTACACAAGTACACTAGAAACACAACATAAAAGTAATCAAATTCGTAAAATGATCCATGAATTTGACCTAAATTAAAGCCTTTATTTAAAAAATATTTTTCTCCATCCGCATACGTTCAAAATTTGTTGCCTCAATAAATACTTGATCACTGATTTTGATATGCAATGTTTGCATGTGCGCCTTCATGGAGTGGATCGGATATGATTTTCAGTGATTAATAACTTAAATTCTGCTCTGTACAAAACACAATTTTTGTGGCCCGAGAGGGCTGCAAATGCAACATTTTGTCATTTAAACTATTTTGGGTACAGCTTTTTGGCATTTTGAAATTCATAAATGAGTGTGATTACACTTGTCTGTCTGTTGTCATTCTTTATACTGTATATATTTTTAAGAAATTGTTAGTTTGAGAGGTAGGTGTGGAATTAATGGCTCAAAATTATACTATATATGCTAATTAAACTATTTTAACAAAAATTGTTTCATTGTAAAAAACATATTTTTTACATTTTATATTTATACTGTTCTGGGGGAAGGGTTAAGATATAGCTAATATATCAAAAAATATCTATACATTTGTAAAAATGTAACTACAAATATATTTATGATATAATAAATGAGTAAATATTTTATGTCTCTGTCATAAACAGTGGCTGTAAGGAAGCTAACAAAGTCTTGAATAAATTACACATTACACTCTAGCTGTAAATACATAATACGCACCAAACAAAAAAGGTTTGGTCTGTGTGTTTGTGGTATTTAGCTGTTAAGCAAGAGATAGTCTGCTGAGATGTGTTTATTGTCATGTTTATGATGTAAATTAAATGTGTTATTGTGAAATATTCACAGTATGTTGTTGAGAACATTATGAAGTCTGGAATGGTCCATGTTGGTTACGGTGGAATCTGGATTGGTCTGACTGACAGTGATGTGGAGAACACATGGAAATGGATTGATGGCAGCCCACTGACCTCTGGGTGAGAAAATACTCAATATAACTGATTATTTTCTAATAAATGATTCTCACAGTCAGTATCATATCACACAGAAAGCATCACTGAACATCTAATGCTGATCTGTACTTTCAGGTTCTGGTATTATCTAGAGCCCAATGGATATAGAGGAGAAAACTCATTCATCAGGATGAGCTGATTATCCATGTAATTATGCTTTTAAATGTATACGTGAAATACATATTTTACTGTCCTAGGAAAAATTATCATACTGCTCTAGGACAACTACATACCTTTTAGATTAACGATTACAATACACATTTCTGTAGGCCTATATAGTACTTTACAAACACTAATGTTAAATTTTATCAAAATGTTCCTGTTATAGTTTGGACAGCTTTTTGTTTTACTTTACTGTATTGTATTTTGCTATGAATCATTGAATAAATAAACAATTGCTATACATTTTACAGAAAAAAATGACAATAATGTATTTTTGTTTGTTTGTTTTAAATTAGGCCTACTCTTATTGTACTACTAGGACATTTTCTGTTAACACCGTGCCCTAACTACACGCAACGCGATAAGATTCCAGCGATAAGCAACTTGTCTGTCCACACCAGACGCGACGCGGCTACGAGATGCGACAAAATCAATCAAAAACCACAGCCAATCAGAACAGCGTGTGGGCGGGATCTCGCGGCAAGTGTAGGCTACCGCATCAGAGACGGCACTCGCAAGGAGTACGGCACTCGCATCATGGCACTTGTTAGTGGGTGGGATATATTAGGCAGCAAGTGAACATTTTGTCCTCAATTTGATGCGTTAGCGAGTTTGACAAGGGCCAAATTGTGATGGCTAGACGACTGGGTCAGAGCATCTCCAAAACTGCAGCTCTTGTGGGGTGTTTCCAGTCTGCAGTGGTCAGTAGCTATCAAAAGTGTTCCAAGGAATGAATAGTTGTGAACCGGCGACAGGGTCATGGGCGGCCAAGGCCCATTGATGCACGTGGGGAGCGAAGGCTGGCCCGTGTGGTCCGGTCAAACAGTCGAGCTACTGTAGCTCAAATTGCTCAAGAAGTTAATGCTGGTTCTGATAGAAAGGTCTCAGAATACAAAGTGTATCACAGTTTCAATCACAGTGCAACAAAAGAGGGACCAACACAATATTAGATAATAAGGTTATGCCTGATCGGTGCATGTACAATCCGTAAAACAAGATGCATTTACAAAATTGTGAAATTTATAAAGAATTTTGTCTCGTTTTAAGGATGTTTTGATATTTTTACTGGAAAAAAAGAAAAAAAGAAATGCTTTTCAAGTTAATTTTTTCCTTCTATCTGCAAAAATCAGTGCATTTCTTTTTAAAAACTTCTAACACAATTATTTGAGCATATAACGTTAATATAAATTGATAAACATTGTTTTGGACAGTAATCAACATATAAAATTCAGCAAACTGTCCTCACCGATTTGTTTTCAACTACGTTTTGTTCACAGGCTGGATGTCACGTTATCTTAAATTTCACACTTTTTATTCTCACCGCTTAAAAACTTGTTCTCAAAACTGAAGATGGCTAGACAAGATAGCGATGAGATGACCGTGGTTATATTTGCACAGAGACGGCAGACCTTCAGACACGACCTTAGAACAAAGTTAGATGACTTAAACCAACCAGAAGAGGAATGGAGAAAACAAATACGTAAGATTGCGTGCTCAAATGCACATCTGAATGTATCACTTTGTTTAATTTATATCTC
Source organism: Romanogobio albipinnatus (assembly GCA_023566225.1). Lineage (NCBI taxonomy): Eukaryota > Metazoa > Chordata > Actinopteri > Cypriniformes > Gobionidae > Romanogobio > Romanogobio albipinnatus. Next base: position 11,524,705 of record CM042259.1, on the reverse strand, counting down.
TGCAGTGGTAAATGGAAAATATATAAAGTCATTGAATTTTCAGGAAGTTATTCTGAGAAGAAAAGAAGCCACAAGCCAACCGCGTGTGTTTGGGGCTGTTGTGCGTTCTTCTGCTGGTGGTCATCACAGTACTATATATAAAGTTCACAAAGGAACCTGTTTCAAACCGAGAAAGAGGCAAACCACTGGTTAAGTCTGAGTAAAAACTTGAGAGAAGAGTTAAGGAAGGACATGGCAAAACTCCAGGCCAGGCTTTATGAATACGGTAATCAATCAATCAATTACGGTAACTCAATAAATTAATTATAAACAATATTAAAAGAAAAAAATATATAAAATGATAAAATAATGCCTGTTTTTCCATTAATTTTTTGTAAAAATTGTATAGGGTCGCTAACGACCCGAGGTGTGTAAGATTGTACATTTTTTATGAACAATAATAATAATTGAATCTTTAATGACGGAATAAGTGCAATTCATCTTTATTCCACAAGGTCTGATACACAATGATGAAGTGACGTTTCACTAGTTACTGCAGACTGTAAACGAAACAATAAGTATAATCTGCAAAACTTGAAATGGCTCAGAGATTTACTGCAGAGCTAGTACTGAACGCAATCAGATATTAGTGTCACTGTCACTGTCACAGGACAGTGATGAAGGTATAAAACATCTGCTAAAACTGAACCCTTCCAAGCTCCAAAAGGTAAGAAAATATGCTTTATTTTACTCTTCTGTAATTGTTACACTAATATCAGGAGAGTTTTATATTATCGCGATAGGTAGAGATCCATCCGTGTTAGATATAGATCCGGGACGCTAAAGACCCGAATATGTAATAATGATTGGCGAAACAGTCATGCATCTAAGGGTTAAAGGGCACGTTAGTAATATGCGCCTATAGGAGGGTGCACAGCGTGCGTACACTCTGCTGATTACACACACAGGGACGAGCAGCAGCACACAAACTTTTTTAAACATTAAAAATAAAAGGATTTCTCTCTGGAGAAGCGTTCAGTCTTTCCGCTCTCAAATTCCACCATGCAAATAGCGAATCCTCCATGGTGCAAAAGCTACTGGCTTTTAAAGGGAATGAGAGATGAGACTCTGATTGGTTTATTGCATGTTACGCCCACAACACACCCATGACTCATTTCGAGACTAGGTACAACCCTTTTGGACCATGCGCCTGGCACGCCGACTGTTTTTTCTGTGCTAGCAAAACTAGTAAAAGTGGATTAGGATACGCCTTAAGTGCACCTGTGCCATGCTCTTCAGACCATGCGCTCAGATCATTAAAATAGGGCCCACTGTGTCTAAAATGTAAGTTCCCCTAAATATTAACTTCTTGGTCATTCAACTGTTTAAACATGTTTGAATGCCTGCATCTGATGTTGACCTTAAACATTAGCTATATAGCACAAGTAGGATCTTTTGATCATAGTTTAAAGGCTACTTAGATTGCAATTACACCACAAGTGCAAGATGCAATTATCATGTGTCTGGTAGTTCTGTATCTATCCTGTGTTGTGTGAAGAGTAATAATGGTGAGAGACAAACTGAACATCATGGCTGCGTTTGAAAAAATGGAAAATGCTGCCTTTGAAGGACACATTTCAAGGTAGGAAGGCATCAAGGCACGTCCGAATTGTTAGCTTCTCTTCCTGTCCTGACTGATTTGATCGAATTTTGCATGCAGCATATGTATCCTTCACTGCCTTTCATATCCCACAATCCTATGCATTCCATTCGATGACAGTTGAGCTAGAAAAAGAAAGATGGCGTCTGAAAGTTGCAGTTGCTGGTAAGTTTGTGTAAATGTACGTTTTCCACTTCTAGTGAGAAATTACTTCTGTAGTAATTAAATATTTGTTTAGTTCTCACTAAAGCTTTCTCTATTTTGCTGTAGATCATTACACTGTTACACTGCCTCAGAAGTCTGTCCAAAGTGCATTTGTGCGCAAATGCTGCTTGCAGAGTCATTGCCTGAAAAGGCAACAAGGCAACAAGTCAGTTGCCTACATTTTCAGATGCAGCCTGTCTGACGTATTCAGGAAGTGACTTCAGGAAGCTGCAGAGCAGTTTCTGCTGCTGAGCGTTCTTCTAAACATGTATCAAATGAGACTGACTTTGTCATTCAAGGGGGTGATAACCTTTAGAGAAATGTTTATGAGAATCCTTCAAATTATTCAGTGTTTCAATAGATTCTATACTCAAAGATATAAAACTTACACCCACAAGCACACAATATTGTGGTAGGCTTGAATTGTATTCGCTCCTCTTCGCTGGACGTCTAGGAAGGAGGAGCTAGCAAGGAGGAGCTAGTTGTAAGCTTCATCACCCATTTGCTCTGCAGTGAGCAGCTTCTCATTCCCCATGTACACACTATGTACTTATTATAGTAATTGTAATAACTGGGTAATAACTACACTCTAAAAAATGCAATTGGGTTGTTTTAACCCAGCGATTGGGTTGTTTTAAGCAAACATTTAACCTAACCGCTGGGTTAAAACAACCCATTCACTGGGTTAAAACAACCTAATTGCTGGGTTAGTCCATTTTCAACACAAACTTGGGTTGTTTTTAACCCAGCATTTTTTAGATACTAACCCTGAACCTATCCCTAAACCTAACCTTAAACCATGTAGTAGAAAATGCACATACTGTTAAATATAGTGCAACTAAAATATCTGTATTGTTGTTTTATAGAAGTAAATAGATTTACTTTACAGATGGTCCTAAACTTAAGGTCACCATGACATCAAAATTGACTTTTTTTTTTTTAAATGGAATATTGCAGTATTTATTATCAATTATTTATCCACAGACATTTTTTTAAATGCATATGTATTGGTCTTATTGGTTTGTTTAAAGGAATTAAATTATTAAAAGGATTAAAAGAGATTTAAGGAAATAAACAAAGATAAATAAGAACAGTATAAGTTCCAGTTCTATTGTAGTTATGAAGTAAACTATTTGCAAATAGTATTTAAAAAAAAAAAAAATATGCACACATTCACTCTTATTTTCATCTGCCTAATATGTAAAAATGCAAATGTTTCTTGTCACGTCAAATTCAGTTATGATTTACATAAATAATGTCATATTTTCAATTCAAAATAGTGAAATTTCATTAAAAAAGTCAAGTAGTTTGCATCACTCGATATTACCGTTAGTCGCTGAACGTTTTTATCGTAAAGCAGTTGTCAAATATTAAAAGTTTAGCTACTTACATCTTACAACGCACTTTCACTGCTACAACTAAAGTGCTACAACTAAAGTCTAACATTAAGCCCCGCCTTCTTTGATTTGATTGGCCATCTCACTCATTCTGACAGTGGCGAGCGCTGTTACTGCTGAGGCAGAGCAACCTAAAAATGTGTTTAACAACATTTTACTTTTGTCATCCTAGTAACAAACAGAGCGGTGTGTAATGGAATACAGCAGAAACAATATCAAATATTTAGGGCGGGGGATTTTGGGGGATTTGTCCCTCTTAATGTCTGTGGTGGTTACGGCCCTGCTCTACGGCCTTTTATCATTGTGACAGTTCAGTTGATTAATATGTGCGAGTGAGAAAGCGCTAAGACTTAGTTAAGTGCTTAGTTTGAAGACAGATAGAGTGCGTCCGCGGGGGTTGGGCTCTCTGCTCGTTCTCTACCTCAGTTAACATGCACCCTGTCACAAGCGCAGCAGTCATCACTCATAAATCATAACCGATCATGTGAGGGCTGGACAAATCAATCAAATGAATTCCAGATGGAATAAATCAAGTCCAGGCCTCCATTTTTTTCTTGCTCAAGAAGCCATTTCACTCGGATACACATCACAATAAGAAAAAAAGGCAACTATGCTAACAGATCTGATGCCACTTTTTTTTCACACATTGACCAATGTTTGCCACTAGTTTTAAAAAAAGACACGTACTGACTACTTAAACACATTTACACAGGAACAAGGAACACAACCGTTTGATGCTTGACAGTTAAAGAGCAGAAATGTCTGATGGTATTTATGACGATGTGATCAGTACTAAGTCTAAGGGAATGAATACTGAGAGAGTGGAGATGATGGTGGACATCTATGAGAGTGCAGATGCTGTGAGAGGTCATGACTTCAGGACAGAGACAAACACACACCAACCACTTCAGCATACAGGTAATAACATTCCTTTCTTTGATAAAAACAGTTTGCACGTTCAGCCATCTAACATCATATCTCTGGTGCTCAGGAAGTGATTGTGTGAAACTGCCATGCTCTGCTATGATAGGATTTTAAGTTAAATTTAGACAATAAGTAAAAAAAATAATAATGTTTTTGGAGAATCAATAAAGTGAGCCGTCCTTCTCATGAATAAAAACAGAGCAAAATATGTTATAAGTCCTAAATCTGATATCTGAAAGGATTTTATTAATTGAACTGTACACTGACAACTTAAACACTAAAGAAAACACATTGTTTTCCCTTTATCAATGAAGTGAAAGATGAGGTCAAGTGCATTTGAATGTGCGTTCAAATCAGGAAAGAAAACTACACAGAATCATACAGCATTAGTGTCGCGTTATAATGATTGTTTCATGGAGGACCTGAGTCCTTTAAATAAATGTTCATGATAATGCTGCTGTATCTTTGTGTCGGTGGAGAAACTGTGAAACCACAGACCATAAACAGCGTTTTCAGTCTCATCTTTACCAGGAAAGTGCTGTTAGTTACAACCATCAGCTTCTGCGGTACACAAAAGATAATGTTTTGAAGATTTCTAAATATGGGAACTTGAGAATTCACGCTTGAAAAGGGGTCATTAAAGCACCATTAAAAACATTATAAAATATTACCACATAATTCAGGGGTTTATTGCACGTCTTCAGTAATCATACAATAGCTTTGTTTGAAGAGCAAACCGAAATTTAAAGCTGCAGTCTGTAACGTTTTTGGGTTAAAAATGATCCAAAATCAATTTTTGAGCAAGAACATAACCAGCCAGTGCTCAAAACAATATCCTTACCTTAGCCAGATTCACAACGGTAGGCTTGTAATAATGTGTTATAATTTGAGTGGTACTGGTAGCTTTCTGCAGGAAATTGAGTGGTACTGGTAGCTCTCTGCGAAAAAAAACAACAACAAAAAAAGCTTTCCACCATTCGTCTTTGCGTCATTATGTCACATAAAGCGTCTATTCATACCAAGTGCAAATTCCGTGCCTTGTTGGCTAGTGCTATTTGCACTAGCTCCACCTAAAAATGCATGGCTGGACCACACAACATAAAAAAACCTGCATATATTTCAACATCTTTAGTGGCGCAATCAGTAAAGCGTAGGGCTTTAGGCTATTGGTTTTGACATGATCGACCCGGGTTCGAATACGCCTTTTGCAGAGCTCACTCTTATCCATTATCCCATCGCATATCACATCGGAAAGGCATTTACTTTCAATAAAAATTGTGTTAATTTGAACCTGCTACATCTAACCACATGACCATAATAGTGCCCTTTAGCAAGAGTTTTTTTTAATGCAAATGAATTGGAATTAACAGACAGGATGTCACGTGCTCTTGTACTGTGAAGTACTTTTCCACACATTGGCATCGCTTGCTAAAATTTAAGTCTCAAAAGCAGAGGACTACAGGGTACAAATGCACACAGACAGTTTCTATCATTTACGTACATGACTAAACAAGCAAAATGTCTCAGCCTGTTTATGGCAATATAAACGCTGATGGATCATGGGATATGGACGAACACACCAAGAGAAACCAAACACATCAACACACAGGTACAAATACAAACACACATTCAGAAGTGTCTGTGGAAATTAAGAAACATTTATCTTCATGTCTGCCATTTTCAGGAAGTTATTCTGTGAGAAACAGAAGCTCCAGAGCCGCTGCAGTGTGTTTGGCGCTGCTGTGTGTTCTTCTGCTGACTGCAGTCATAGTGCTGTGTGTCCACATCCATATAAAGAGCACAAACTACACTGAAGAGAGAAATAAACTACTAAACAAGATCACCAACCTCACAGAAGAGAGAGATGGGCTAACATTCACGAACAAAAACCTGACCAATGAGAGAGACCAGCTAACATTCACAAACAAAAACCTGACCAATGAGAGGGACCAGCTAACATTCACAAACAAAAACCTGACCAATGAGAGGGACCAGCTAACATTCACAAACAAAAACCTGACCAATGAGAGGGACCAGCTAACATTCACAAACAAAAACCTGACCAATGAGAGGGACCAGCTAACATTCACAAACAAAAACCTGACCAATGAGAGGGACCAGCTAAGAAATGAACTACAGATTTGTGGTAAAGTTTCTTTAGTCTATAGTTATTTGCTATAAAGCATGATGGAGTTGGGTTGTGCTCTCAGTAACTTTCAGTGTACACAATCTATGAGTTTACTATCTGTTATAAGTTACTGACAGGCGACTATAAATGAGAATAAAAAGCTAACAGCTGAACTTGTTCTGTTAACAGCTGAATGGACTTGCTATCAATCCAGTTGTTACTTCATATCCAAAGAGAAGAAGAACTGGACTGAGAGCAGAAGATACTGTACAGAGAGAGGAGCAGATCTGATCATCATAAACAACAGAGAGGAACAAGTGAGTGAGAGAATGAATTCAGTGTGTGTGTGTGTGTGTGTGTGTGTGTGTGTGTGTGTGTGTGTGTGTGTGTGTGTGTGTGTGTGTGTGTGTGTGTGTGTGTGTGTGTGTGTGTGTGTGTGTGTGGCAGCTAAACGAGAGATGGTCAGATGAAATGTGTCCATTGTCTGTTTGTGATATAAATGTGCAACTGTTTCATCTGCTCAGGATTTTATTAAGAACATGTCTGGTGCTGCTGCAGTCTGGATTGGTCTGACTGACAGTGATGTGGAAGGCAGATGGAAATGGGTTGATGGCAGCCCACTGACCTCTGGGTGAGAAATCACTGAATATAACTGATTATTATCTAATAAATGATTCTCACAGTCAGTATCATATCACACAGAAAGCATCACTGAACATCTAATGCTGATCTGTAGTTTCAGGTTCTGGGTGTCTGGACAGCATGCAGAGCCTAATGGAGGTCGAACAGAGAACTGTGCTGTGACTGTGCCTCCAGTGTCCGCACACGAGTGGAGTAATTTAGTAGGGTGGCATGATGAAAAATGTAATAGAGCTTTACAATGGATGTGTGAGAAGAGGATTCCACAACTCATACTGCCATAGGAACATCACACACCTTTTTTGAAACAAGTTTTCAAAAACAATTAATCATATTAACCTTCATCATATATTTAAGTATTTAATTACATTATTGTTATTCATTTATGTTTATATTTTACTCAAATTAATTTTTATTAATGTAGTATTATCCAAGAAGAATATGTACATATTGTATTCACATGTTAATATTTGTTAAAGTCCCCCTTTATAGGCAATAATTGTATCTCTTAAAGGGTTAGGGTTACCTTAACCCTCTAGGCGCCACGGTCGAGTTTACTCGACAAGATGCGGCACTGAATAAAACGGCCGATTTTGTCAAATAGGGTGTCAAATTTCATTCAACCTCCCCTCCACTAGATGTCAGAGATGTCATACTTCATCCCCGACTCAAAAAAACGTCATGCTTCTATACAAAATCTTCGAGCAAGAGCGCATTGAATCAGTGCGAACAAACGCGGAGCTAGTGTGCGCGTGAGCCATCTTATCAGAGCAATATTGTCATTTGCATTAGATTATTATTTTCTAATGGCATCAATAAAGCTTACCCACAATGAAGTGTTGGGTCTTCTATTCGCGGACCCTAATTCTGAAGGGGAATATCTGATGACGGTGATTCAGAAAATGAAAGTATAGCCCTACACCAAGCACAAACGGTGAATCCTTTGCCCAATGTGATGGTCATTTGCCCAATGTCAGTGGTGGGAACACAGTGGTGTTTCGCGGGGTCGGAGTGTTCATCGCGAAGTTATCAGGCGTGTTACGCCGGCTTCACACCGCACGCGCTTTTGCGTTGGCCGGGCAGTGGTGCGGATGGAGAGCGCGAGCCGCGCGCGGCCGTGTTGCACTGGCATCATTGGTCTCACGCAGCTGAACCGCGTGTATTGCAATTACAGTTAGTGGGCAATGTGGATGCAGGGTGGGAAGTCACAATGACAATGACAGTAGTCCAAACTGTGCAAACTCGGCGGGCGTGCGCGCGCGCGTGCGTCTGTCTCTCGTCTTGTCTCGTATCTCTCATGATCTCTGCCTTGCCGTGGCGAGTGAGCTTTTGAACTAAACAGGTCTTGTCTACTTGTGTTTGTGTGTCATATGAATAATATACATGTGCCCCATACATGGAATCAGAGTGCCAACTGTATGTAGTAAATGGAAAGTCTCTACAGCAAAAGGCCAACCGCTGCATGCATTCGGTTTGTTTCTACCATTTATTAGTAACGATTTACACAGTTTGTTTACTATTTACTATTTACCTGAGCATTCAGTATTGTGCAAAATAGCATACAGAAGGTGAGGGACATTTTTGGGGGAAAGAAGTGCTGCATTTATCATTTAAACATGTGACTTTTCATCAAAATTCTATAATCCAAGGTGACCACCACCATATGACGTCATAATATGCAAATTAGATGGGACAATGTAATCCCTACATAAACTTTGGGTCATCCTTAATATTTCTCTAATTTACAGAAAGTCTCTATCTTTTATCACTTTTAAGATATAGCCTTTTCAAATTAAGATGTCAAAATCGAACATTTTAGGAAAAAACCTCTGGCGCCTAAAGGGTTAAAGGTAAAGGGTTAGCCCATGATTTACTCACCCTCAAGTCATCCTAGGTGTATATGACATTCATCTTTCAGACAAATATAATCAGAGTTATATTTAAAAAGTCCAGGCTAATCCAAGCATTATAATAGAAGTAATAGTTGCTCTGTTTTTGAAGTCCATAAATATGCACCAGTCCATCAAATAACGTGCTCCACGCGGCTCTGGGGTGTTAATAAAGGCCTTCTGAAGCAAATCGATGCGTTTGAGTAAGAAAAATATCCATATTTAAAACTTTATAAAGTAAAGTTTCGGCCGACCGCCTTCCGTGTTCAATTTATGGATAAATTGTTGAAAGTTCCCCTGCCGAAAGACTAACGCGACCAGGTACGCTCGTCATGACGTCACGTACGCATCTTGAGTTTCATTTTCAACTTTCAACACTTTTCCATGGAAGGCGATCGGCTGGAACTTTACTTGATAAAGTTTTAAATATGGATCTTTTTCTTTCACAAATGCATCGATTCACTTCAGAAGGCCTTTATTAACACCCTGGAGCCGCGTGGAGCACGTTATTCGATGGACAGGTGCACTTTTTATGGACTTCAAAAACAGTGCAACTATTACTGCTATTATAATGCTTGGATTAGCTTGGACTTTTTTAATATAATTCAGATTTTATTCATCATATACACCTAGGATGACTTGAGGGTGAGTAAATCGTGGGCTAATTCTCATTTTTGGGTGAACTCCCTTTAAATCCCTTTAAAACATATCTTTGATCACCAAAATTACATATTTAAACTTTTTTTTTTTCCAGTGAAAAAAAATATTTGTGCATTAAAATAGCTTGAATGTAACTCTACAATTTTGCTTCATTTTGTATATTCAGATCTTCAGATCAATGCCCCATCCCCACTCACTTGCACAATCTCAGACTCGCTCAACTTTACTGAAGTGAACTCTGCACAAAGGTATCGCTCTTTATAACGTTGGGCACTTAATGGTAATTAATATGATTAGCCGTTTGCTTTACTATGTTATCAAACAGCTAATAATGTGTTGCTAATGTTATACAAACCATGTTCCCATTCACCATCTCAGAGTCAGACAGCTGCCTTCTAACAATCATCAGAAACACTTTGAACTACTCAGAACGTCCGTGGAGAAAGGCATAGTTCATCATAACATCGTAATATACATCACATAATTAACCTGCTATATTGCTAAATCTACCCGATTTTTCATATAAACAGAAAAATACCGGGATAACCTGGCTTCTCTTGAGATTCCTCTGCTAGTTTGCTGTTAATGATATGATAAAGCCCACCCACATTGTGATTTGATTGGTTACAAGGTAGTTTGTGACATCAGAAACACCAGCGATTTCAAACTGAGTTTTTGAGTCTGTCTTTTGATCAGCAGTTTTTAAAGGTCCCGTTCTTCGTGATCCCATTGTTAAAAATAAACAGAAAAAGGTATTTTATGCATTCTCAACATACAGGTACACTAAGACTTGATTCATTATAACCTTTATAACATATATAACTTTATAACTTTATAACATATATAACTTTATAACATTATAACCCAAACATTTTAGTCATAAAAAAACTCATGTCTGTGGAGTTCAGGAAGTGATTGTGTAAAGATCAGAAGCTCTAAAGCTGACTGTGGTCATAGAGCTGTTTATTACATGGCTCTGTGGAATACTTGATTCTGATTGGTCAATTGTACGTTCCAGTGGTATGTTATTCCCAGATAACAACCGCCAAAGTGAATAATACACCGCTCATCCGGGTACTACAGCCAGAACTTTACTTTATACATTTTTAAATATGGATATTTTTCTTACTCAAACGCATCGATTCGCTTCAGAAGGCCTTTATTAACGCCCCAGAGCCGTGTGAAGCACGTTATTTGACGGACAGATGCATTTTTATGGACTTCAAAATCAGCTACTGCTATAATGCTTGGATTAGCCAGGACTTTTTAAATAAAACTCTGATTTTATCCGTCTAAAAGAAGAATGTCATATACACCTAGGATGACTTGAGGGTGATGTACGTCGAGATGTACAGTATTGGGATGGAGACGACAGAACTGCAACTGATAGAATGTGTGCTGTAGCACGATACTACGATATTTCTTCAAAAGCAGATCGTGGAGACATTTTAATCATCCACGATCAAAAAATGTGATATCGCACACCCCTATTTTATATTATAATACATTCAATTTCCAACCTGTCACTCACTCGAGATCACAGCAAGTAATAGAACACCACAACGATCCAATGATCCAGTCGATTCCCAATGAACAAAATCAATCAAATTTAAATTTTTACATTATAAACACTATAGCCAAGACTATTTTCCCCTCACTCCACAACAAATCCTTTAACACTAGAACCGCCACGGGGTAAAATGTACCCATGGCTGTTTTTCAAAGGTACATAACAGATTTTCAATAAAATATCCAAGCCTCCCAGTCATTGACTTTTACTAAAATTGTGTCATTTATAATCCCCTATTGTTAAAAATGTAGTTAAAAAACAGGGCATTATACCTAAAACCGCCAGCAGGTCAAATTTACCCTTAGCCGAGGCTATTCCTTTATTTTTGCACTGTGATTTTATAGCAGAACGTTGAAACTGAGCAGTGTGTAACTTTTATGTTTGGTTGAATGCATTGATGAATGGCTGAAATGTCAAGTTAGCAAAGATAGAACTGATGTTGTGTGTGATCACTTGGATTTAATAAAATAAAGACAATACATACAATGCGTTTCTTTTGTTAATCTGTTACATTTTGAGTAGTCCTATTTATTTTATTCTTATTTGATTCTGTTTTTCTCGGTTCAAACAAGCGCTCCAAGTGTGTGTTTTTTATGCTGCTATTTGCTCGTGTAAAACTTAAACATTTGGTGTATTCTGTGGGTCACAGACACCCATCTATTCTAATTTAATTTGAATCTTAATGATTAATGATCGACTAATGAGCTTCGGTTGTTGGTCAAAACAATCTAAATGTACAAAATGCTTACAATTCTCCACCAGGTTTACTATGCTAAGTTCACGCTAACTCAAAAACTTGCGTACACGAGCTGAGACCTGAAATGCGATTTGATCGTAGACACCGTTCATGTCCATTATTGATAAAAGCCGAGTTTTGAGTGGAAATGACTGTACGCCCAGTTTTCTGTCGTACATTTGTTTCATAAATGAGGTCCATTGTGTCTAAAATATAAGTTCCTCAATATTAACTTATTAGTCATTCAAATGTTGTTTAAACATGTTTGAATGCCTGCATCTGATGTTGACCTTGAACATTAAACTATTATCAAAAGATCCAACTTGTGCTAAATAGCTAAAGGCTGTAGTTTACTACTTAAATTGCAATTACACCACAAGTGCTGATGCAATGATCATGTGTCTGGCAGTTCCATATCTGCGCAGTGCTGTTTGAACAGTAATAAGAGCGAGAGACATATTTAACATCATGTCTGACGTATTCAGGAAGTGACTCGAGGAGCTGCTGTGTGTTCTTCTAAACAGCAAATGAGACTGACTTGGTCATTCAGACCTATAAAGGAATGTTTATGCATCCTTCAGTTTATTCGGTAACACTTTGCCATAAGGTTGTATTAGTTAACATTAGTTAATGCTTTAGTTAACATGAACAACACCTCTGTTCAGCATTAGTTAATCTTTGTTAACATTGGTTAATAAAAATACAGCTGTTCATGGTTTATTAACAACCTGGTCTCACAGAATTCCGTGAAATGAACACGGGCCCCTTAACACAAAATCCGTGGCAGTTTCACGGAATCGCCGAAAATTCCGTGATGGGTCCACGGAAGCGATTCCTATGCAAGTCAATGACAGTAAAAAGCAGACATGATTTTATGAATATTTATAGGCTACTTTTATATTTTGGAGCAACTAACTCCACTCCTACCCTAAACCTACCCACTTCTCAACAATATAAAACACATAACCAGTGTTGGGGAAAGTTACTTTGAAAAGTAATGCATTACAATATTGCGTTACTCCCTTAAAAAGTAACTAATTGAGTTACTTGGTTACTTTTTAAGAAAAGTAATGCGTTACGTTACTTTTGCGTTACTTTTTCTCACCTGGGCAGGGCTTGTTTTTTTGTTTTGTTTTTTAGAAGCAAAAAAAGTTATATTTTTGTGAAAATGTAAAGACCTCTTCATACCAAAATTGAACTAATACGCCTCAGGCTGAGGTAAAAATGTGCTGCCATTCTGGATAATGGAAGAGTAGAACGCAGGAGCGAAAAAGTTTTACCAATAAAAACAAACAATCTAGTAATATTTGCTCATGGTTTAACTGAATCATCGAAGGTAAGTAGCAAGACATTGGTCAATAAAGGTAGATTAAATGTATAAAAATATTTGTTATATTTAACATTTATATATTTGAGGTTTGCATAGTATTCTGATTTTGCATTTGACTGATTTTATTAATTTTGAGGAGGACAGAATCTTTATTGTGCAAGTGAGATAAATAAATGCTCACATTTAGTCTAGAACTACAATAACCCTCATGTTTACACACAACGCCTCTGCACTTACTCTCAATTTTTCTCAACATGAGGACAGAAGAGCTGTCAGTCAAATAAATGTGAAAATGTAGCTTGAGTTACTTTTTTCAAAAAGTAACTCAGATATTTTGTTGTAAATTTGAAAAGTAATGCGTTACTTTACTAGTTACTTGAAAAAGTAATATTATTACGTAACTCAAGTTACTTGTAATGCGTTACCCCCAACACTGCACATAACAGGCAAATACAAGTACAGTCACAGGTATTTATTGCAAAAACTGACCAAAAACAGCATAAATGTATCAACTCATGTTGCATTCCAAGTCTTCTGAAGTCACTCGATGTCTTCATGTAAAGAACAGAGTTGATTTTAATGTTTTAATTGCTAAAATGATGATCCCGCCGCGCCATGAGCACACTCATTCATATCCCATTCAAATAATACACTTGACTCTTTAGCGTGACGCAATCTGTCACGAGACACACGAGAGCCAATGGCATTTTACAATCAAAGCCGACGTAATGACGCAATTGGTCACGAGACATACGACAGCCAATGCTGTCAAAGCTGACGTAACGTTTTTTCCGGCGATAAAATTTGAAATGTGTTTAGGATCTTTGGCGGATGGACTCGACGCTGCTGATCGCTTTTGAGGATTTTCTTCACACAAATCAATCGTTTGGCCTCGGAACACTTGGAATATTTGTACTTTTTGAATAAATTGTGCCTGCAGTCGTATCTGCCTGTTATATCCTGTTTTTTTTATAATACACAAATGGTTAGGTTTAGGGAAGGGATTGGGTTACGTGTTCAAAACGTGTCTAAATACTGTAAATAAATAAAAAATGAAAATAATTATAAATAAAATTATGCTGGCTGATTAAATCGAGAATCACACTCCATGTCTTAATGGCAAAAAAAAATCATAGTTTCATGATGAAAACAATGCCCAACGCGTCTGTATACTGTCATTGACTTGCATAGGAATCACTTCCGTGGACCCATCACGGAATTTTCGGCGATTCCGTGAAACTGCCACAGATTTTGAGTTAAGGGTCCCGTGTTCATTTCACGGAATTCTGTGAGATCAGGTTGTTTATTAATGTTAGTTCACAGTGCATTAACTAATGTTAACAAGATTTTAATAATGCATTAGTAAATGTTGAAATTAACATGAACAAAGATAAATACATGCTTTATAAGTGCAGTTCATTATTAGTTAATGTTAACTAATGTAGTTAACTAATGTTAACAAACAAACCTTATTTTAAAGTGTTACCATTTATTCAGTGTTTCTATAGATTCTATACACAAATTTTTATATTATAAGATATTACATTTAAACCCACATGCACCCCCACCCCCAAAGGGAAGCTGTTTCACTCATCACAATAAGGAAGAAAATAATATTGTGACTATGCTAAGTGTTTTCACACTTTGACCAAATGTGTTTGCCAATAGTGTTAAAAATAAGAAGAGTGCTGACTACTTAAAAGGTCCTGTTCTTCGTGATCCCATTGTTCAAACTTTAGTTAGTGTGTAATGTTGCTGTTAGAGCATAAATAATACCTGTAAAATTATAAAGCTCAAAGTTCAATGCCAAGCGAGATATTTTATTTAACAGAAGTCCCCTTTCAAAGCCTACAGCAAACGGGACTACATCCCTCTCCTTCCTTCTTTAATAACGTCACTCGAACACTGAGCGCATGCATCTCTGGTAAGAGGCGTGACCTTACCGGGCAGCGTGCGCTAAGCTGCTGTCGAATCACAACCTATGATCACAACACAGGAACCGCTGGCACAATCAGAACTCGTTACGTTTTCTGAAGGAGGGACTTCATAGAACAAGGAAGTCATCAGCCCTTTTTTAGGACAGTGAAAACAGTGGTATACAGATAAGTTAATTGTGTGAAAAATACTGTTTTTTTTTTACACGCGAAACATGAACACATGTTATATTGCACACTGTAAACACAATCAAAGCTTCAAAAAAACAGAAAAAACGGGACCTTTAAACACTTTTACACAGGAATAAGGAACTGAACTATTTGATGCTTGACAGTTAAAGAGCAGAAATGTCTGATAGTATTTATGACGATGTGATCAGGACTATGTCTGATGGTGAGATGGTGGTCCGGTGGGTTAAACCATGGCACTGATACGCAGAAGGTTGCTGGTTCGATCCCAGTGGTCACCACCAGTGTGTCCTTGAGCAAGGCACTTTACTCCATGTTGCTCCAGGTGGATTGTCCCTGTAATAAGGGCACTGTGAGTTGCTTTGGATAAAAGCGTCTGCCAAATGCATAAATGTAAATGTCTGAAAGAATGAAGACTTGGAGAGAGATTACGGTGGTTATCTATGAGGGTTCAGATTGTGTGAGAGATCATGACTTCAAACCACTTCAGCATACAGGTTATTACATTCATTACTTTTAGTAGTTCAATGGATCACAAAACTCACGGTGCGGATCATATTACAGATTTTGATTCACAGATCAAAAAAACCCAACAAAAAAAGTTCTGTCCTGTGTGTTCTGTGCTAGTTTAACTGAGACTTGTTACAGCACTTACATACTGTTACATACTGTTACATACTGTAATTTTCTACCAAATTTGAGGTGTAAAATTGATTGTACATAATCATTGAAAGCGTCAATCTGTGTCCGCCTTACGTTAATGTTTAAAGTTCAAAACCTTTATTATAGCCTCCTTGAGTATTGCATCTCACATGATTTTTGGATCATTTCTATTCTCAGTGACATGTGAATGACTTGCATTTAAAAGAAGCATCACAGCCAATATAAACAAACATGCAATGGAAGAACACTGACATCAAGCTCAATTCAGTTACATTGTATGATCCATTTAGTTGGGTTAGTTCACCCAAAAATACAAATTCTGTCATTAATTACTCACCTTCATGTTGTTCCAAACCCTTAAGACCTTTGTTCATCTTTGGAACAAAAATTAAGATTTTATTATAGTGGATTGTATATTAAGAAAGGTTTGGCAATGGTAAGAAAGCAAAGTACTGATTCCTTGAGAAAACACACACACACACACACACACACACACACACACACACACACACACACACACACACACACACACACACACACACACACACACACACACACACACACACACACACACACACACACACACACACACACACACACACACACACACACACACACACACACACACACACTCAATAGGCATGTAAACACTTTAACGACATATTTATTCCACTCTGACAAACAGCACATGTAATTTTTGTGGTGCTTAAGGAACATTGTATCAATATAACACAGTATTGATTCAAAGAATTGAAATAAAGACATTTTAGGTGTGTCGTTGAAAAAAAAAAAAAAGACTTGATGCCGGATACCAAAGACCTGGCAAACGAATCTTTGTGCACTTGAAGAGTTTGGCCAGTAATTTTACGGTGCTAATTTGAACCTGCTACATCTAACCACATGACCATAATAGAGACCTATAGCAAGAGTTTTTTTAATGCAAATGAATTGGCCTTAACAGACAGGATGTCACGTGCTCTTGTACTGTGAAGTACTTTGCCACATTGTCATCGCTTACTAAAATTAGAGTATCAAAAGCAGAGGACTACAGGGTACAAATGCACACAGAGAGTTTCTACCATTTACGTATATGACTAAACAACCAAAATGTCTCAGCCTGTTTATGGCAATATAAACGCTGATGGATCATGGGATAAGGACAAACACACCGAGAGAAACCAAACACTTCAACACACAGGTACAAATACAAACACAAACACACTTTCAGTAGTATCTATAGAGATTAAGAAACATTTATCTTCATGTCTGCCATTTTCAGGAAGTGATTCTGTGAGAAACAGAAGCTCCAGAGCAGCTGCAGTGTGTTTGGCGCTGCTGTGTGTTCTTCTGCTGACTGCAGTCATAGTGCTGTGTGTCCACATCCATACAAAGAGCACAAACTACACTGAAGAGAGAAATAAACTACTAAACAAGATCACCAACCTCACAGACGAGAGAGATGGGCTTATATTAACGAACAAAAACCTGACCAATGAGAGAGACCAGCTAAGAAATGAACTGCAGATTTGTGGTAATGCTTAGCAGCAGAAATACAGCAGCAATTTTGAAAACATGATGGAGTTGGGTTGTGCTCTCAGTAACTTTCAGTGTACACAATCTATGAGTTTACTATCTGTTATAAGTTACTGACAGGCGACTGTAAATGAGAATAAAAAGCTAACAGCTGAACTTGTTCTGTTAACAGCTGAATGGACTCGCTATCAATCCAGTTGTTACTTCATATCCAAAGAGAAGAAGAGCTGGACTGAGAGCAGAAGATACTGTACAGAGAGAGGAGCAGATCTGATCATCATAAACAACAGAGAGGAACAAGTGAGTGAGAGAATGAATCGTGTGTGTGTGTGTGTGTGTGTAGCAGCTAAATGAGAGATGGTCAGATGAAATGTGTCCATTGTCTGTTTATGATATAA
Organism: Romanogobio albipinnatus; assembly: GCA_023566225.1. NCBI lineage: Eukaryota > Metazoa > Chordata > Actinopteri > Cypriniformes > Gobionidae > Romanogobio > Romanogobio albipinnatus. Next base: position 11,506,872 of record CM042259.1, on the reverse strand, counting down.
ATGTGCAACTGTTTCATCTGCTCAGGATTTTATTAAGAGCATGTCTTGTGCTGCTGCAGTCTGGATTGGTCTGACTGACAGTGATGTGGAGGGCACATGGAAATGGGTTGATGGCAGCCCACTGACCTCTGGGTGAGAAATCACTGAACTGATTATTATATAATAAATGATTCTCACAGTCAGTATCATATCACACAGAAAGCATCACTGAACATCTAATGCTGATCTGTACTTTCAGGTTCTGGGCATCTGGACAGCATGCAGAGCCTTATGGAGGTCGAACAGAGAACTGTGCTGTGACTGTGCCTCCAGTGTCCGCACACGAGTGGAGTGATTTAGTAGGGTGGCATGATGAAAAATGTACAAGAGCTTTACAATGGATGTGTGAGAAGAGGATTTCACAACTCATACTGCCATAGGAACATCACACACCTTTTTTGAAGCAAGTTTTCAAAAGCAATACTTGATATTAACCATCATCATATATTCAAGTATTTGATTACATTATTGTTATTCATTTATGTTTATCTTTTACTCAAATTCATTTTATTCATATGTAGTATTATCCAAGAAGAATATTTACATATTGTACTCACATGTTAAAATATACATTGTATTCACATTTATCCCTTGAAACTCATCTTTGATCACCAAAATTACATATTTAAAAGTTTTTTTTTCCTGTGAAAAAAAATATTTGTGCCTTAAAATAGCTTGAATGTAACTCTACAATTTTGCTTCATTTTGTATATTCAGATCATCAGATCAATGCCCCGTCCCCACTCACTTGCACGAGCTCAGAGATTCACTCGCTCAACTTTACTGAAGTGAACTCTGCACAAAGGTATCGCTCTTTATAACGTTGGGCACTTAATGGTAATTAATATGATTAGCCGTTTGCTTTACTACGTTATCAAACAGCTAATAATGTGTTGCTAATGTTATACAAACCATGTTCCCATTCACCATCTCAGAGTCAGACAGCTGCCTTCTAACAATCATCAGAAACACTTTGAACTACTCAGAACGTCCGTGGAGAAAGGCATAGTTCATCATAACATCGTAATATACATCACATAATTAACAGGCTATATGGCTAAATCTACCTGATTTTTCATATAAACAGAAAAATACCGGGATAACCTGGCTTCTCTTGAGATTCCTCTGCTAATTTGCTGTTAATGATATGCTAAAGCCCACCCACACTGTGACGTGATTGGTTACAAGGCAGTTTGTGACATCAGAAACACCAGCGATTTCAAACCGTGTTTTTGAGTCTGTCTTTTGATCAGCAGTTTTAAAGAGAAAATGCTCAGCAATGGTGCTGACTTATGAATTTGCTCAAGGTGTGTCGTAGAGCATTAAAAACACCACATAGACATAAAACAACATTAGAAACTTGATTTTCACCACAGGGGGACTTTAATATCTTAGTTACATGTATTTTGTAAGATATTGGACGCCTTCCAAAGATCATGTTTCTCAGAATTAGTAATTCACAGTAGGTATTCTTTTTCAGAAATAGTGTTTTCACGACAAGATATGATATTTGAAACTATGACATAATGGATAAATCTGTTTGACCTTTTCTTGTCATACCAAAACATACGTTTAGATGGATGTAAGTTTCCTCTATATATTCGTTGCTCTTATTTTGCCCTTCACTTCTGCTTCTTCTATTCTACCTCTCCTTTCGTTCTGCAAATATCTTACTTCTTTGGGTCTTTTTCTCTATACTCTGATCTTCACAATCTTCACCTGTTAGATAAAACACTTTGGATTTTACTATAAACTTTTGAATAAGACAGATCTTATTTTTGTTGAAATCTATTTGCTTTTATAATTTTCATGTTTGCTTATTTTGTTGTCTTTATAATTTTACATTTTTGCTAAATAAATTTGTTATTCCTTATTCAAATGTGTATCTGACATTATCATTGATTGTCTGCCTGGATCTCATTGCATCATTTAATATAAAATATTTATAAATATTTTAATATCTACTCATTCGTTATTATTAAGAAATAAAATTTTAAAAATCACATTTTTAGTAATCAAGACTATGGCAGCCGCAGAACACAAATTGAAATGTGAAAATTATTTAGTAACCAAAAAATTAATAAACATATCAGAACTATCTTATTTTTCCGGTAAAACTTTAGTTTGGGGTCCAATTCTCACTATGACTAGTTGCTTATTAGATTGCATTTTATTAGCATATTGGGTGTTTATTAGCACACATAAATGCCTTATTCTGCATGACCATATTCTATATCCCTTTATCCTAGCCTTAATATACCTAAATTTAATAAATACAACAACCGTATTAACTATTAATAAGCAGTAAATTAGGAGTTTATTGAGGCAAAATCACTGATTCTTGAGGACAAAACATGTCCCAAACACAAAAAGTTAATTTATGTTAAAAAGTAAGAATGTCAACACAATAAAAATACTTAAAAATTTACATATTTGTATACTCCGGACATTCAATGCTTATTCTTTTAAATAATTGATTTAGTATTATTTTAAAATCACACTCTATACTTGGAAACACATGTAATTTAAACTGTCCTCAGCATAAGGTCACAATGTAAAACTGCCAAACAAAGTGTTTAAAAATACAACAAATTAAAAAATACACAGTTACATTAAAAGGCAGAGATCTTTAAGATATCAAACAAGACAACAAGTAAATATTGAATTATATTTTCCATTAAAAATTGCTATAAAAGTTGTGTCCTCGCTTTGCATCAACTCCGTCAGGATTTTCTATAATTCTGAATAAATCAGGCAGTGTCATGGGCAGCTTTAACTCTGAAGAGCATTTACTATTTCCTGCTCATTGTGGATCTCACAGTAGGACACATAGTCCTGGAAGTTATATATTTTTTATTATTTTAAACAAACAATATTGAAGTCTCTGCGGTACTTAACATGTCAACTCCGTTATCGCAGTATAATAGTTTCTGTAAATAACTGTGGGATAAATCTAGCCATTTTTATATGTTTATTAAGGCAGCTATACAACTGAGGAAAAAATGAAATTGAAATGAAATTGCTCCATTGGACAACATTTGGTTAAGGTGGAAAAAAAATCTATTTTGTCAACTCTGTCAGACGTCAACTCAGACATGTTTTATGTCTGATGGTTGACACGTGCTCTCAAAAAGTTTGTATAATGTGATTTAATATGTTTTTTTGCATATGGGGAATTCTTCTAATGCTGTTTCATGATTCTATTTACATATACTATTTGGCCTCAGCTCAACCTTTGCCAACTCCGTCAGTATTTTATCAACTCCGTCAGTATTTTACACCGTCAGGTGAAGGTTTTTGTTAATTTTGAAAGAAAAATCGTATTGTTTTTTCAATTTACTGTGTAAAAATGTTAAAACATCAATGGAACTATATGATAATATGTCTTAATTACCTAAGAACATTGGTGATATATGTTTAATATTAAAAGGCGGGAGGAGAATTAAGGAATGGGTTGTTCATAATAGTGTGAATACAAACAAAAAATAAACAGAAAAAGGTATTTTATGCATTCTCAACATACAGGTACACTAAGACTTGATTCATTATAACCTTTATAACATATATAACTTTATTATATAGGTCATAAAAAAACTCATGTCTGTGGAGTTCAGGAAGTGATTGTGTAAAGATCAGAAGCTCTAAAGCTGACTGTGGTCATAGAGCTGTTTATTACATGGCTCTGTGGAATACTTGATTCTGATTGGTCAATTGTACATTCCAGTGGTATGTTATTCCCAGATAACAACCGCCAAAGTGAATAATACACCGCTCATCCGGGTACTACAGCCAGAACTTTACTTTATACATTTTTAAATATGGATATTTTTCTTACACAAACGCATCGATTCACTTCAGAAGGCCTTTATTAACGCCCCAGAGCCGTGTGAAGCACGTTATTTGACGGACAGATGCATTTTTATGGACTTCAAAATCAGCTACTGCTATAATGCTTGGATTAGCCAGGACTTTTTAAATAAAACTCTGATTTTATCCGTCTAAAAGAAGAATGTCATATACACCTAGGATGACTTGAGGGTGATGTACGTCGAGTTGTACAGTATTGGGATGGAGACGACTGATAGAATGTGTGCTGTAGCACGATACTACGATATTTCTTCAAAAGCAGATCGTGGAGACATTTTAATCATCCACGATCAAAAAATGTGATATCGCACACCCCTATTTTATAATATAATACATTTAATTTCCAACCTGTCACTCACTCGAGATCACAGCAAGTAATAGAACACCACAACGATCCAATGATCCAGTCGATTCCCAATTAACAAAATCAATCAAATTTAATTTTTTACATTATAAACACTATAGCCAAGACTATTTTCCCCTCACTCCACAACAAATCCTTTAACACTAGAACCGCCACGGGGTAAAATGTACCCATGGCTGTTTTTCAAAGGTACATAACAGATTTTCAATAAAATATCCAAGCCTCCCAGTCATTGACTTTTACTAAAATTGTGTCATTTATAATCCCCTGTTGTTAAAAATGTAGTTAAAAAACAGGGCATTATACCTAAAACCGCCAGCAGGTCAAATGTACCCTTAGCCGAGGCTATTCCTTTATTTTTGCACTGTGATTTTATAGCAGAACGTTGAAACTGAGCAGTGTGTAACTTTTATGTTTGGTTGAATGCATTGATGAATGGCTGAAATGTCAAGTTAGCAAAGATAGAACTGATGTTGTGTGTGATCACTTGGATTTAATAAAATAAAGACAATACATACAATGCGTTTCTTTTGTTAATCTGTTACATTTTGAGTAGTCCTATTTATTTTATTCTTATTTGATTCTGTTTTTCTCCGTTCAAACAAGCGCTGCAAGTGTGTGTTTTTTATGCTGCTATTTGCTCGTGTAAAACTTAAACATTTGGTGTATTCTGTGGGTCACAGACACCCATCTATTCTAATTTAATTTGAATCTTAATGATTAATGATCGACTAATGAGCTTCGGTTGTTGGTCAAAACAATCTAAATGTACAAAATGCTTACAATTCTCCACCAGGTTTACTATGCTAAGTTCACGCTAACTCAAAAACTTGCGTACACGAGCTGAGACCTGAAATGCGATTTGATCGTAGACACCGTTCATGTCCATTATTGATAAAAGCCGAGTTTTGAGTGGAAATGACTGTACGCCCAGTTTTCTGTCGTACATTTGTTTCATAAATGAGGTCCATTGTGTCTAAAATATAAGTTCCTCAATATTAACTTATTAGTCATTCAAATGTTGTTTAAACATGTTTGAATGCCTGCATCTGATGTTGACCTTGAACATTAGCTATTTAGCACAAGTTGGATCTTTTGATAATAGTTTAAAGGCTGTAGTTTACTACTTAAATTGCAATTACACCACAAGTGCTGATGCAATGATCATGTGTCTGGCAGTTCCATATCTGCGCAGTGCTGTTTGAACAGTAATAAGAGCGAGAGACATATTTAACATCATGTCTGACGTATTCAGGAAGTGACTCGAGGAGCTGCTGTGTGTTCTTCTAAACAGCAAATGAGACTGACTTGGTCATTCAGACCTATAAAGGAATGTTTATGCATCCTTCAGTTTATTCGGTAACACTTTTCCATAAGGTTGTATTAGTTAACATTAGTTAATGCTTTAGTTAACATGAACAACACCTCTGTTCAGCATTAGTTAATCTTTGTTAACATTGGTTAATAAAAATACAGCTGTTCATGGTTTATTAATGTTAGTTCACAGTGCATTAACTAATGTTAACAAGATTTTAATAATGCATTAGTAAATGTTGAAATTAACATGAACAAAGATAAATACATGCTTTATAAGTGCAGTTCATTATTAGTTAATGTTAACTAATGTAGTTAACTAATGTTAACAAACAAACCTTATTTTAAAGTGTTACCATTTATTCAGTGTTTCTATAGATTCTATACACAAATTTTTATATTATAAGATATTACATTTAAACCCACATGCACCCCCACCCCCAAAGGGAAGCTGTTTCACTCATCACAATAAGGAAGAAAATAATATTGTGACTATGCTAAGTGTTTTCACACTTTGACCAAATGTGTTTGCCAATAGTGTTAAAAATAAGAAGAGTGCTGACTACTTAAAAGGTCCTGTTCTTCGTGATCCCATTGTTCAAACTTTAGTTAGTGTGTAATGTTGCTGTTAGAGCATAAATAATACCTGTAAAATTATAAAGCTCAAAGTTCAATGCCAAGCGAGATATTTTATTTAACAGAAGTCCCCTTTCAAAGCCTACAGCAAACGGGACTACATCCCTCTCCTTCCTTCTTTAATAACGTCACTCGAACACTGAGCGCATGCATCTCTGGTAAGAGGCGTGACCTTACCGGGCAGCGTGCGCTAAGCTGCTGTCGAATCACAACCTATGATCACAACACAGGATCCGCTGGCACAATCAGAACTCGTTACGTTTTCTGAAGGAGGGACTTCATAGAACAAGGAAGTCATCAGCCCTTTTTTAGGACAGTGGAAACAGTGGTATACAGATAAGTAAATTGTGTGAAAAATACTGTTTTTTTTTTACACGCGAAACATGAACACATGTTATATTGCACACTGTAAACACAATCAAAGCTTCAAAAAAACAGGAAAAACGGGACCTTTAAACACTTTTACACAGGAATAAGGAACTGAACTATTTGATGCTTGACAGTTAAAGAGCAGAAATGTCTGATAGTATTTATGACGATGTGATCAGGACTATGTCTGATGGTGAGATGGTGGTCCGGTGGGTTAAACCATGGCACTGATACGCAGAAGGTTGCTGGTTCGATCCCAGTGGTCACCACCAGTGTGTCCTTGAGCAAGGCACTTTACTCCATGTTGCTCCAGGTGGATTGTCCCTGTAATAAGGGCACTGTGAGTTGCTTTGGATAAAAGCGTCTGCCAAATGCATCAATGTAAATGTCTGAAAGAATGAAGACTTGGAGAGAGATTACGGTGGTTATCTATGAGGGTTCAGATTGTGTGAGAGATCATGACTTCAAACCACTTCAGCATACAGGTTATTACATGCATTGCTTTTAGTAGTTCAATAGATCACAAAACTCACGGTTCGGATCATATTACAGATTTTGATTTACAGATCAGATAATCTTTTGGATAAGCAACATTTTTTTTTCATCTACAATATTGTTACCTGGGACAAATAAGGAAACCTGATCAAAAACAATTTAGATCAAATTGTATAAATTTTCAATTAAATGTACATTTTTTACCAAATTTGAGGTGTAAAATTGATTGTACATAATCATCATAAGCGTCATTCTGTGTCCGCCTTGTTACGTTAATGTTCAAAGTTCAAAACCTTTATTATAGCCTCCTTGAGTATTGCATCTCACATGATTTTTGGACTTTACACACTGACCTCAGATCATTTCCGTTCTCAGAGATATGTGAATGACTTGCATTTAAAAGAAGCATCACAGCCAATATAAACAAACATGCAATGGAAGAACACTGACATCAAGCTCAATTCAGTTACATTTTATGATCCATTTAGTTGGGTTAGTTCACCCAAAAATACAAATTCTGTCAATAATTACTCACCTTCATGTCGTTCCAAACCCTTAAGACCTTTGTTCATCTTCGGAACAAAAATTATGATTTTATTATTTTATTACAGTCCATTATAGTGGATTGTATATTAAGAAAGGTTTGGCAATGGTAAGAAAGCAAAGAACTGATTCCTTGAGAAAACACACACACACACACACACACACACACGCACACACGCACGCACGCACGCAGGCAAGCACGCACGCACGCACGCACGCACACACACACTCAATAGGCATGTAAACACTTTAACCACATATTTATTCCACTCTGACCGACAGCACATGTATTTTTTGTGGTGCTTAAGGAACATTGCGCAATATGAATATAACAGTATTGATACAAAGCATTGAAATAAAGACATTTTAGGTGTGTCGTTGAAAAAAACATACTGATGCCGGATACCAAAGAACTGCCAAACAAATCTTTGTGCACTGGAAGAGTTTGGCCAGTAATTTTACTGTGTTAATTTGAACCTGCTACATCTAACCACATGACCATAATAGTGCCCTATAGCAAGAGTTTTTTAATGCAAATGAATTGGCCTTAACAGACAGGATGTCACGTGCTCTTGTACTGTGAAGTACTTTTCCACACATTGTCATCGCTTACTAAAATTAGAGTCTCAAAAGCAGAGGACTACAGGGTACAAATGCACACAGACAGTTTCTACCATTTACGTACATGACTAAACAAGCAAAATGTCTCAGCCTGTTTATGGCAATATAAACGCTGATGGATCATGGGATATGGACAAACACACCGAGAGAAACCAGACACTTCAACACACAGGTACAAATACAAACACAAACACACTTTCAGTAGTATCTGTAGAGATTAAGAAACATTTATCTTCATGTCTGCCATTTTCAGGAAGTGATTCTGTGAGAAACAGAAGCTCCAGAGCAGCTGCAGTGTGTTTGGCGCTGCTGTGTGTTCTTCTGCTGACTGCAGTCATAGTGCTGTGTGTCCACATCCATACAAAGAGCACAAACTACACTGAAGAGAGAAATAAGCTACTAAACACGATCACCAACCTCACAGACGAGAGAGATGGGCTAATAACTGAGATTGCCAACCTCACAGAAGAGAGGCTAATAAAGTACAAAGACCTGACCAATGAGAGAGACCAGCTAAGAAATGAACTGCAGATTTGTGGTAATGCTTAGCAGCAGAAATACAGCAGCAATTTTGAAAACATGATGGAGTTGGGTTTTGCTCTCAGTAACTTTCAGTGTACACAATCTATGAGTTTACTATCTGTTATAAGTTACTGACAGGCGACTGTAAATGAGAATAAAAAGCTAACAGCTGAACTGGTTCTGTTAACAGCTGAATGGACTCGCTATCAATCCAGTTGTTACTTCATATCCAAAGAGAAGAAGAGCTGGACTGAGAGCAGAAGATACTGTACAGAGAGAGGAGCAGATCTGATCATCATAAACAACAGAGAGGAACAAGTGAGTGAGAGAATGAATCCAGTGTATGTGTGTGTGTGTGTGTGTGTGTGGCAGCTAAATGAGAGATGGTCAGATGAAATGTGTCCATTGTCTGTTTATGATATAAATGTGCAACTGTTTCATCTGCTCAGGATTTTATTAAGAGCATGTCTTGTGCTGCTGCAGTCTGGATTGGTCTGACTGACAGTGATGTGGAGGGCAGATGGAAATGGGTTGATGGCAGCACACTGACCTCTGGGTGAGAAATCACTGAACTGAACTGATTATTATCTAATAAATGATTCTCACAGTCAGTATCATATCACACAGAAAGCATCACTGAACATCTAATGCTGATCTGTACTTTCAGGTTCTGGGCATCTGGACAGCATGCAGAGCCTAATGGAGGTCGAACAGAGAACTGTGCTATGACTGTGCCTCCAGTGTCCGCACACGAGTGGAGTAATTTAGTAGGGTGGCATGATGTTGCATGTAATAGAGCTTTACAATGGATGTGTGAGAAGAGGATTCCACAACTCATACTGCCATAGGAACATCACACACCTTTTTTGAAACAAGTTTTCAAAAGCAATACTTCATATTAACCTTCATCATATATTCAAGTATTTACTCATTATTGTTAATGATTTATGTTTATCTTTTACTGTAATAGTTTTTATTCATGTAGTATTATCCAAGAAGAATATGTACATATTGTACTCACATGTTAATATATTAGTTACATGTGTTTTGTTAGATATTGGACGACTTCCAAAGGATCATGATCAATGATCATGTTTCTCAGAATTAGTAATTCACAGTACTTAGGTATTCTTTTCCAGAAACAGTGTTTTCACAACAAGATTTTTGAAAGTGCTTCCTTCGCTGTCTTTGTTCTTTGTTCTAAACACCTTGTATATCTATATTGTCATCTATCTTTGACATCTGACCGGTAATGCTGACCTAGCCGTCACACCAACTAGACCTTTTCTTATCATACCAAAAAATAAGTTTAGGAGGATGTACGTTTCCTCTATATATTTGTTGCTCCTAATTTGCTCTTGACTTCTGCTTCTTCTCTTCTGCAAATATCTTACTTAGTTTGGGTCCTTCTTTCGCTATACTCTGATCTTCACAATCTTTATCTGTTAGATAATACACTTTGGATTTTACTATAAACTTTTGAATAAGACAGATCTTATTTTTTCATATTTACTTAATTTGCTGTCTTTATAATTTAACATTTTTACTTAATAAATGTGTTATTCCTAATTCAAATTTGATCTCTGACATAATCATTGCTTGTCTGCCTGGATCTCATTGCATCATTTAATATAACATTAATAAATATTTTAATATCTACTCATTCGTTATTATTAACAAATAAATAAAAAAATCCACATTTTTAGTAATCAAGACTATGGCAGCCGCAGAACACACATAGGGATTTGGTAATTATTTAGTAATCAAAAAAAGTATTAAACAAATCAGAAAAAAAACACACAGTTACACTTTAGTTTGGGGTCTAATTCTCACTATGACTATAGTTGCTTAATAGCTTACATTTTACTAGAATATTTGGCTGTTTATTAGCACACATTAATGCCTTATTCTGCATGACCATATTCTATATCCCTTAATCCTAGCCCATACCTAAATTTAAACACTACAACAACCTTATTAACTATTAATAAGCAGTAAATTAGGAGTTTATTGAGGCAAAAGTCATAGTTAATGGTGAAATAGTTAATAATGTGTTCCCCATACTAAAGTGTTAGCTAGATTACTAACCTGGCAGAAGAAAGAGACACACTACTGTACTCAGCAAGAACAGAAACAAATGAAAGGGATGGATTATTATCCAAGAACGACAACCAGAATAAACAAAGAGACCAACTTTATACAGTAAATTCTATTTTTATGACTGGATTCTGTGATTCCATCCGCGTTTTTCTGCATCGTGGAAATCATAGGGCCCGACGTGATTGGTCACTCCAGAGAACACGGCTCTAGTGGCGGAGTCCAGTGGCGGCATGCTTTACACCAAGGTTTTTCAAACTTTATGATGCCAAGGACCCCCAAATATGATGAACCTTTTATGAGGGACCCCCTTCCTAAATCCATCTATATATTTTTTATGCATGGAAAAAATATTTTTTAACTGTTAGATAAATAGTGTGACATTATAAATACAACATATTGTTTCCAAACTTAAATTGGTTATACTTGATGTTGGATGTATAAACCGAAGAAGAACATTTTCAATTAAAAATGATTTGTGTAAGCAACTTTCACAATAAATTTATGTAAGCAGTGTATGCACTGCGTTAAGAATACTGCCTTACAACCCCAGTGAGCAAGGTAAAGGAGACTATAGTGAGAAAAACTCACTAGAACGATACAAAGCAAACATATACAATTCTGGAAAGTATGTATACGGCAAGAAAGGTAGACCAGTTTTGCTTTGTCTTTTTATACTCAGAAATTTTCTGGGGACCCCTTAGAACCTTCTGGAGGACCCCAGTTTGAAAACCCTTGCTTTACACCACTGCATCTGACGCTTTGCATTGCACTTGGTGATGTAAGGCTTGGATGGAGCTGCTCGGCCATGGAAACCCATTCCATGAAGCTCTCTATGCACTGTTCTTGAACTAATCTGAAGGCCACACGTTTGAAGGTCTGTAGCTATTGACACTGTATGCCTCAGCATACAGTTGACCATGAAATATTTAGTAGTGACGAAATTCAACGAATGGACTTATTGCACAGGTGGCAACCTATCACGGTACCACACTTGAATTCACTGAGCTCCTGAGAGCGAGCCATTCTTTCACAAAGGTTTGTAGAAGCGTCTGCATGTCTAGGTGCTTGATATTATACACCTGTGGCCATGAAAATGATTGGAACACCTGCATTCAATGATTTGGCGGGGTGTCCCAATACTTTTGGCAATGTAGTGTAGATAAGACACATTTCCTGTATAGGCAGTAGGTTTGACACGGATGGACAGATGGAAGAATGGATGGAAGGATGGATGAATAGGTAGATTTTTAGCGTACAACAAAATGTTAGTATAATTTTTTGTTTTGTTTAATAAAGACACATTGTAACTACATTTCATATTGTAGTGCATACTATTTATAATTGGTAATTCTGTATTTCAATTATTTTTGGTGACAGTATAGTGGCCTTCAAAGAAATAGAAAAAAAAAAATGGTAAGACATTTAAATGCTACTAATATCAAAGGGTTAACCCTACATTTGGTTAGTACTCTACAAGAAAAAAAGAAAAAAAAATTGATCTGTATCATTAACCAAAACATTTTTATTAATGGTGGGCATAGATACATTTTTTTAATCTAGATTAATTCCAAAATTAATCTAGATTAATCTATATTAAAATGGCTCATTTGAATTCTGCCGAAGGCATTCAGAATGTGTGTGCTCGTAAGTGATCGTTTGTCTTTATGTAGCTGGTGAGCTGGTTACGACTGTGTTTACGTTAAAACTCACCAAGATGGGAATTGAGACATTTTTGAGTGTATTTGACCATTAATAAGATGGAAAAAAGAGCTAATTTCTAATTTCTCTCGCCCCCTACAGTGCAATTCGGCTAGGTGTACATCCGCGCTAAAATATCAAGGTAAAAGTCATCATAGCTTGCGTAGTATAGACCCAGCTCCCAACCCAACTTTGAGAATAGATTAACGGCGATATTTTTTTTATCGCCCGATAAGAGTCTCGCGTTAACGCAGCACGTTAACCCCGATAACTTCCCACCACTAATTTTTATATAAGCTGACAGGATATGACTGCTCAGTAGTATAATTTTTTGTTTTGTTTAATAAAGACACATTGTAACTACATTTCATATTGTAGTGCATACTATTTATAATTGGTAATTCTGTATTTCAATTATTTTTGGTGACAGTATAGTGGCCTTCAAAGAAATAGAAAAAAAAAAATGGTAAGACATTTAAATGCTACTAATATCAAAGGGTTAACCCTACATTTGGTTAGTACTCTACAAGAAAAAAAGAAAAAAAAAATGATCTGTATCATTAACCAAAACATTTTTATTAATGGTGGGCATAGATACATTTTTTTAATCTAGATTAATTCCAAAATTAATCTAGATTAATCTATATTAAAATGGCTCATTTGAATTCTGCCGAAGGCATTCAGAATGTGTGTGCTCGTAAGTGATCGTTTGTCTTTATGTAGCTGGTGAGCTGGTTATGACTGTGTTTACGTTAAAACTCACCAAGATGGGAATTGAGACATTTTTGAGTGTATTTGACCATTAATAAGATGGAAAAAGGAGCTAATTTTTGCACTTGTATGTCAGAGGCGGCTTTATTATGGTGTGTGTGTGTGTGTGTGTGTGTGTGTGTGTGTGTGTGTGTGTGTGTGTGTGTGTGTGTGTGTGCACTTCAGATGCGAGTGCGAAATCTGCGGGAATTAGTAGAATTAACGTTATGTGCAACCCCGCGCAAAATTCAGACCGGTCACACCAATACTAACAAAAATCCAGCAGAACACCCGTTCGAAAAGTTCAGAGGATTAAACGGACTGAATGAGAGGAGGCGGGTGCGTGTCACTCGCTGTCGGTCGGAGAGGAGAGCGCAGCTGATATCGATACTGTAGAAAATGAGTATTGTATCGTTTCAGATATTTCAGTATCGATACATAGCGAAATATGGATATTTTTGACAACACTAGTAGGCATACACACAGGTTCGAAGACTCGTTCTCTCGCCCCCTACAGTGCAATTCGGCTAGGTGTACATCCGCGCTAAAATATCAAGGTAAAAGTCATCATAGCTTGCGTAGTATAGACCCAGCTCCCAACCCAACTTTGAGAATAGATTAACGGCGATATTTTTTTTATCGCCCGATAAGAGTCTCGCGTTAACGCAGCACGTTAACCCCGATAACTTCCCACCACTAATTTTTATATAAGCTGACAGGATATGACTGCTCAGTGTGGTCACAGTGGTGTAGTTAATGTTCAGCTTCTTAAAGCCTCAGTACACAGTGGTGTCGTGTCGTTCACACAAGCAACAAGCACGAGCACAATGGAGTCCAAAAGACTGAAAATCTTCAAGAGGACTCACGTCAATAGTAGCACTGAGATACAAGAGCTGGACAGAGAAGATGGTGAGGAGAAGATCACTGATACAAATAGAGATGCTAGAAACCGTCATGATGTCAGGACAGAAACAGTGAACGCTGCGACACATCAAACATCTGAACACACAGGTACTACGATTAATTTAATTATACTAACATAACTAATATGCACATTTCAGTCAAAAGAGTTTTTAAGAAATATTCATATTTGTGATCTACAGGAAGTGTTTGTGCCAAGATCAGAAGCTCCAGAGCAGTTCCAGTGTGTTTGGTGGTGCTGTGTGTTCTACTGCTGACTGTGGTCATAGTGCTGGGTGTCGAACTCAGTCAAATTGTTGACGAGTTACACATCAAGTACAAAAACCTCACAGAAGAGAAAAACTATTTAGAAAAAACTAAATCAATCCTGGACCAAAATGTTAAGAATTTATCATCTGATAATAAAAACCTGATTGCAGAAAAACAACAATTACAGAAGGCGATAAAAGAACTGTGGCAAAATCAAACGGGTAATAAAAACTACAAACTTCACAACTATTCGATATTAAAATAATATGGTATATATGTTTTGGGTAAACTGTTATAAATAAGTTGTGTCAGTCATTGTGGATGGGCATAAAGAGCTAATTGCGGTACCGGTTGAGTTTACAGATGGATGGACGTGCTATCAATCTAGTCTTTACTTAATCTCCACTGAGAAGAAGAACTGGACTGAGAGCAGGCAAGACTGTACAGAGAGAGGAGCAGATCTGATCATTATAAACAATAGAGAGGAACAAGTAAGTGAAAGCAAATATTTGTTTGTGACAATAATCAAGTATTGAATAATAGTTTGGAGCTACAAAGTCTGAAAAAAAAACGGACATTCTAAGCAGATGTGTGTGACGCTCCGCTAAATATTTCACTCTATCGGCCAAAGCGGATGCTCCACTCATGTACCGCTCATGCTCACTGGTAAAACGATGTTCCCTTAAATCCTGCTCCAACATAACATTTCTCTGTACTATACGCAGGACTGTACATTACCTTTTTTTTGCACATAACACTGGTTCTTATTTCACTTATTTATGTGCCATAGTTATTATATAGATTAATAATAGATAGTTTAGCTAATCTGTGTGCTTTGTATATGTGCATTTCTGAAATGCATAACATGTACAATTCAATTTAAATTGTGATGTAGATGCATTTTCTGTATAGCTGCTTTGAAACGATATGTATCGCGAAAAGCGCTATACAAATAAATTTGAATTGAATTGGTGCTACAGAGATTGAACGTTTTGTAGCACAGGCCAAACAGTTATAGCACATGTGTTACCATGTCTGAAAAATGCAATAAAATACAAAACAGTGTATTTAAGAATAAATATACGGTAATAACAATTATTATTATTATATATGGTCGCGCTCTGCAATTAATTTATTGAATAAATGTCTCAATTAGTAGGCCTACAATATATTAAATATAGCGAAATAAATTAAACGTGATGTGACGTGACTGGAGTGCCAAATTGCAGATCTCGTGCAAATAATCCACATCGACATCCACATGATCAGATGCTTTCTTTACTGCTATTTTCTCTGCTATTTGTTGTGTTTATTTTGCTATTGAGAGAAAAGCGCACATCACATGTTAATATTAATCTATACACTGCTCTAAGCAGTGAGAATGAGATCACCAACAGACTATAACGCTGCAAAGTTATTTCAAAATTATTTTAACCCCATAAGAACGAAAAGGAATTTCGCTGTTAGAATATCACAAAATGGATCTTCGCTAATTCAGTTTCTCCACACTCCCTTTCAATTTCTTCTCTTTCTTCATTCTTTACTTTGAAGATGTGCATTTATGTATAAGGTTTGCAGCTTCATTAAAACAATATTTGAACGAGAGGCCATGAGCAGAATCTTCAGAAAGGCGCTCTGATTCTGAGACGTATTCATGTTGAAAATGTATTCACAAATAAAACAAATACTAAAACAATTAGATTTCATTTAGGGATATGAGTTTTGGTTATATTCACAAGTATGTTTGTTCATTCATTAGGAGTTTTTAAAAATACCTCCTAATGATAATTTCTGGATTGGTCTGACTGACAATGATGAGGAGGGCAGCTGGAAATGGGTTGATGGCAGCACACTGATCTCTGGGTGAGAAATCACTGAATTTAACTGATTATGTAAGCAAAAAGGTACGAGAGGCTGTGCTGTATAGTGAATAAGTCACGGCTGAAGGCATTGCAACCCCTTCAGCCGTGACTTATTCACGATGCAGCACTAGCCTCAAGTACCTTATTGCTTTTATAAAACGGTTACCACACAATACAAATATTCAAGGCAAAAAAATTTTATCAATGCAACTTTCATGAATTAAAATCACTAAAAGGCTTCCTTCCACTGGTAAAAAAAATAATACCTGACCGTGAACCGCAACAGAAGTTACATTACTACGCCATTAGATGATGGAAAAGACTGTCTGTATGAGTGAGCGAGTCAGAAAGACTTGTATATTTAGGGCCCTATCTTGCACCCAGCGCAATTGACTTTGTACACCGACGCATGTGTCATTCCTATTTTGCACCCGCGCAAAGCGCGCTTTTCCCTCCACAGAAGCACGTCGCTAAACTAGTGAATGAACTTGCGCTCCCTGGGCGGTTCAGCGCAAAAAAGGAGGCGTGTTCCGGCGCAAACAATCCCTGGTGCTATTTTGCTGTTCCATTAAACAATTGCGCCACTGACCAGAAAAAACCTAGTCTAAAGTCAGTGGCGCGTTGCGCGTTGTTCATTATGCTATTTTAAGGGCGCATGTTTGACCATAGCGTGCACAACGCGCATACACTTTGCTCATGTAATCTACACAGATGCAACAGTTATTTTTGCAAATCATAAATTGTTACACTAAAAAAATATTAACACGTGAGATTACGGAAATCATTGTGGTGTGCCACGAAGATGTGAAAAAATAGGCATAAATCTAGCTTACAAATTATTCAGGCTAATTATTTATTTAACCGACGCTATTTTGGGTGGGTTTCTCCCATCCCCATACAACACAACTTCTCTGTCTTTCACTGCTCTTACAAGAACATCAGTCTCCTCGGCTGTGAACCGCTCCTGGCGTGCGCCTGGTAAATACGCCATAATAATAGCAATCCATAATAGAACTTGCGCACCTGCTTTTAAAGGGAATGTTGGATGACGCTCTGATTGGTTTATTCACGTTACGCCCAAACCACACCTATGAATAATGAAGCTACTTCAGACCAACCCATTTTAGATTTGCGCCGGGCGCAAGAGCCATTTATCCCGCCGGGAAAATAGTAACAGCGCCGAGACCCGCCCACAAAGTTACTTGCGCTTTGCGCTTTGACACTTGCGTTTCAGATCGTTAAAATAGGGCCCTAAAGGTCCCGTTCTTCGTGATCCCATTGTTCAAACTTTAGTTAGTGTGTAATGTTGCTGTTAGAGCATAAATAATACCTGTAAAATTATAAAGCTCAAAGTTCAATGCCAAGCGAGATATTTTATTTAACAGAAGTTCCCTTTCAAAGCCTACAGCGAACGGCCGGCTTGGACTACATCCTGGTACTGCCTGCTTTAATGACGTCAGTAGAACAGTTTATTGACTAACCTCCGCCCACAAGAATACGCGAAAAAGGGGGCGTGGTCTTGTTGCTCTCCCACGTGGAGAAGAGGAAGTGTTGCGTGGAGAAGAGGAAGTGTTGCGTTTGAGTGTGTTTGTCGCCATGTCGTCGAGACGCTGTTATTTTCATCCCGGAGTCAAATCACCTTTGTTTGGCTTTCCCAGGGATGCTGTAGAGATCATTGAGCGCATACATCTCCCCGTTAAGAGGCGTGACCTTTCAGTGCAACGTGCGCTAAGCTGCGGTCAAATCACAACACGGGAACCGCTGGCACAATCAGAACTTGTTACGTATTTCTGAAGGAGGGACTTCATAGAACAAGGAACTCAGTCTGTTTTTAGGACAGTGAAAACAGCGGTATACAGATAAGTAAATTGTGTGAAAAATACTGTTTTTTTACACGCGAAACATGAACACATGTTATATTGCACACTGTAAACACAATCAAAGCCTAAAAAAACCCATGAAAAACGGGACCTTTAAAAGAACTGAAACTTGTGAACACGAGCAAGAAGCGACTGACAAATGCTTTGACTAGCGCTGTCAGTGTCAAGACACAGGAAAACCTATTAACTGTTAAAAGGACAAGATATCGCAGTGGACATTCAAACAGATTTTGTTTTTTAAACGAACATAGAAGTACATTCGCTCACTCGATCTCTCTCTCTCTCACAATACTCTACTCTACATAAAACAATAAGCTTCAATAAACAATATCAATGAGAACAAACACATGTTTATGTTGCTAAGAGGGGTTGAGTGTAGTGTAGTGATACTCAGAACCGTTGGGTGAAGCGGTCATAGCCGTGTTTTATTGCGAATAAAACACAGCTATTGACCAATCAGAATCAAGGACTGGAACTAACCGTTTTATAATATCTAATAAATGATTCTCACAGTCAGTATCATATCACACAGAAAGCACCACTGAAATCTAATGCTGATCTGTAACTTTCAGGTTCTGGAGGGATGGAGAACGTAGGGATGTCACTAGTGATGAGGATTGTGCCTCAAGTCTGTCATCAGAGTTTACTGTTCATTCATGTAATAAAACTTTTAAATGGATCTGTGAGAACTAATTTTTTTACATTTTACATTGCTATAATGGGGTGTTACAGCAGTTGTGTCTCATTTTGTTTTTTGTTCTGTAACACCGTTCTAAAAATTCCCATGAAATAAATCATCTTTATCATTAAAACACTGAGTAAATTCATTTATGATTATATTATAAGTTGTTAGTGATACATGTGTGCTTCTCATCCACCAAATTTAAAATTAAAGCTGACGTGTGAAAATATTTACATTAGTGAATGTGTTTCAATATATTAACTGAACAAATGGAGTGAGCTTGGGGTGTGGCTATTTTTTTTTTTTTTTCCTTAAAGGGGACCTATAATGCCCCTTTTTACAAGATGTACAATACGTCCATGATGTCCCCAGAGTGTATATGTGAAGTTTTAGCTCAAAACTTAGGGCATGGCCCCTCGAGAAAATTTTGATTTCTATCATCTACATATGTGCATTTTAAAATGTTCGGAACAGCAAAAAATTGATAGCAATAGCTTGAAAACCATGTCAGTGGGCAGATATGACTGATACAGTGTTCCCATTTTTGTCAGTGCAGAAAGTAAACATATGTTTAACTGATATTTATATGTTTTATTAATCATTTTTGTAGACATGTTAATTTACTGAAGCCTAACAGGAAAGCTAGGTAGCCTAACTAAATGTATTAAATTAATTCACAATATGCACACATTCATTACTAATCTTATGCCCAATACAGGCTGACAAAAGTTGAGCTTTTTATTTACAGAGAGCTACACATGGAATTATTAAATGTACAATATGCACACATGTATTACTAATATTACTTTGTTAATATTTCTTGTTTGTTAATTAAATTATAAATGACCACTGACTTTTTCAAATCAAAATGGCAAAATTAGACAAAAGTTTATTAATTTGCCTGAATATTTTTGTCATTTGTTTAACATTTCTGGCTTAAAGAGGCAGCTGTCAAATATGAAATGTTTAGTTTAGCTACCTACATATATCTCACTTGTCCTAGAAGGTTAATCAAACATTTTTTTAGGGGGGCTGGACAGAAGTTTAGGGGGGGCCTGGTGACGCCAATGGTAAGATGCCTTCAGAGCCAGAGAATACATGCTGCATGAAGATAGAACAGGTCTAGTTTAGTTTAATTATGGTTATAACATATGTTGTCATCTTGATTTTATGACACGCTATTGCACTTGTGTTACGTACTGTATCGCAATAAATGTAAAGTGTAAAATGTAAAGACGGATGCAGCAGCTCGAGCAGACTCCTAAAAATGCTCTACCAGAACAACTCTGCCTCTTCTCTAAAGCAGCCCAAAATGGCCTCACCCCCGTTTGTTGTAGTCCTTAAAAAGCGATTTCTTTAAAAGAAAATATCTCCCTTTGCATTGAACTTTGAGCATCGCAACTTTGCAGATGTTGTTTATGCTCAAACAGCAACATTACACTAGCCTGACGTCGTCATACTCAATTCTAGTCAGAATTTGAGTCTGATACGGCTCCGTTGGGCTGTGATTATGGGGCGTGTTTCAACCGAACCAGGAAAGACCTCAATTGGATAGACCTACAACCAATCAGAGCAACTGAGCGACGCATAACGTTAGTTGTCAAATGTCAACAGAACTGAACTGCACTGTGTTGCCAAGTCCGCGAGTTGAAGCGACCCCAATTATGGGATATACAGACCCAGGAATGCGAATTTTAGCAGGCAGCCCTGCCAAAATAACACATATTTTACCCCCCAAATGCCATTTTTTTTCCGGAGAACCAGTTTCTGTTCGGGCATTAATTACTTCTCTACGGATCAAGTCCAGACCGAACTGCCCGAGTTAAAATGTTGTGGGCGGGGCTAAGTTCGGCTGGCATCCAGGTTAACATTGCACACTAACTACAGTTAAAAAGTGAAACCATAATCAAGAACCCCTATCAATTCTGTCTGGTGAGGCTAGTGAGTGTACAAAAATGTTTTCTCATGAAACCTTATCGTTCATCTGCAAAACCTTTTTTATATAAGCTGGATATGACTGCTCGGTGCGGTCACAGTGGTGTGGTTAAAGTTATACTCTAAAAGCATCAGTACACATCAGTGTTCGCCCACACAGTGAGCAACTTACACAATCTGACTCTAAACGACTGAAAAATGTGCAAGAGGAACAGCACAGGTATTGATATTCATTTCATTATAACAACAACTAACACACACATTGTAGTCATGTGAGTAATAGAAAACATTTATCTCCATGTCTGTGGTGTTTAGGGATTGATTCTGTGAGGAACAGAAGATACACAAAATCTACAGTGTGTTTGGTGCTGCAGTGTGTTCTTCTGGTTGAGGTGATCATACTGCTGGCTCTCGAAATCAAAACAAAGACTGATGAGTATGAAAATAATGAGGAAGTCTACATCAAAAATATAAAGAAACTAGGTGATGATATCCAAGGCTTATCAAAAAGTAAGGAGGAATTAAAGAACAGCAATAACAACATGGAAAAACAAAATAAGCAGTTAAATGAGGAGAAAGAACTACTGTCAAAACAGCTTCGTCAAATAGGTACTCTTGAACTTCACTAAAACTACACTAATGTTTAGTATTATAAAAGATGCAGTGTTTATGTTGTGTGTACAAGCTGTTATTAGTAAGTTTCAGTTCAGTGTGGACAAGAACACTTATCAACTCATAATTAAACTGGTTGTGTTACCAGATGGATGGAAGTGCTATCAATCCGGTTTATACTACATTTCCTCTGATAAGAAGAACTGGGCTGATAGCAAAGAAGACTGTTTGAAGAGAGGAGCAGAGCTGATCATCATAAACAACACAGCGGAACAAGTGAGTGAAGCATTAGCTATGAATATGTGTTCTCTTTTTATGTGAAATGGCAAATACCAGAATGATTTAGCATGACTGATGTGCACTCCTGACACAAATTAACAAATTACTGTCACTGTAAAAATGTTTTATTGTAAAACAGTACTCAAATATCAATGCTATAATCTTAAGTCGCTTCTGTCATGCTCATTTTGCTGGTGAAATGGTGGGGTTGTGTGACGCAGAGCTTCCAACTCTTACACATTCAGCATGAGATTCATGCAATTGACACTGTTCTCACGCCACACATCATTATCTGACGCAGTGAAAAAACATTGCGGAACAAAGGAAACAGACACTGCGCGAAATTACTAAAAGTAATTCAGCTTTCAAATTTGTTAAGGGTTAAGGTTTATAATGAAATTCAAACACTGTTTTGGCGCTCTTAATATGGCGTAACAGATCAAGTGAAACGGAAGCACACTTGAACCAAACATCTCTTCCTTCATAAAATAACATAAATTAATATTAGAAGGAAACCAGTAAAAGAAAAAGTACAACTTTTAAAAAAAAGTATTGTCTCATGTAATCGCTCAATCAGTGTTTCAACCGTGAATAAAGCAGCTTGTAAACAATGTCACGTAAAGTTACATTTACCTCAGAAAAAAACATAAACCGTACAGTTAGCCAGAAGAGAAAAAAACAACTCTAGAAAAGAGCATTTTGCAAATACAATATATATATATATATATATATATATATATATATATATATATATATATATATATATATATATATATATATATATATATATATATATATATATATATATATATTACATATTCATTAGTTTTACTCTAATACCATTAAAAATTTAGTATTACAACATTATTATTATAAAAAGCCTTATAGCCAAAAGCTGATGGGGTTCGTATAGTTTAAAACATTAGTTGAGAGTTTTTTTTTATCTTTGAGAAAAATTAACATGTACAACAGTGCTATGCTTTTCAATATGCTAGCAGGAAAATATATAGTCCTATAGGCCTGTGTTTTAATTGATCAATGATGATCAACACATTTTGTGGGAAATCATTAAAGTGGTTTGTTTCGCCTAAAAATCTTGCAATAAATGTACCAGATTATTGATACAAATACTTTAGCTAAAGTAAATAGTTTTGCAAATATCTCATTTCTTTTTCAATACAATAACATTTCAGCAGTGTGTCCTAGACATTTTTGTTGTTTAATAAATATATATTAAAATACATAATTAAAAAAATGAAGAATCTAAAGGCTATGAAGGAGATCATATAAAATGTAATATGGCATTACAGTACACTCTAAAAATGCTGGGTTAAAAACAATTGTTTAACAATTAGCATTTCTTTAGAGTGTAGGATTAACCCTTTTGCACGTACGGTCACACCGGTGTGATCAGTCTTGGCTGGTCCCTGGAGCATTCAATCACACCGCTGTGATTAGAACATTCGGTGCATTACATGATCAAGTGCTAAATTCAAAATATTCTGGCTGACCCCCCAGCATTTTCCAAGGCGACCGTTATTTAGACCGTATCACTTTATTGTTTCCATGGTGACGAGTCATTGCTTGCCCGAAATACATGAAAGTAAGTGGCCGAAGTGGGAGAAGAATAGAGAAAACTTTAAAGTTACTTACACAATGTGTATCTGATATGAATAAAACTTTTTGTCTAAGGATTATTATTGCCGCTTCCATAGATATCAGTGTATATTTTACAAACTCTAAATGCATGGTTTTGCTGGTACTTATGTGTATTTAAATGTCTGAAATCTAAATTAAACATTATGTGGTTGAAAACACTGAATAGTTGTTTTAAATGAAAAGCGCTGAGCGCATCTGTAGAAGAGATCGAAATCAAATCACAAGTTTATGAATCAAATGATTAAATCTCAAAAGTTGGCAGCCCTGTGTGACATTTTTTCCAGAGAGCCATGTTAAGGGCGGGTTCTAGGGTAGCGCTGCAGGGCTACTGGCTCAACAGTGGAAATGCAGCTTGATTTCGGCCTTTTGGCTCGAGGTACAAGGCTATTGGCCCTGCATGTTGTTAGCCCTGGCTCACACTGGCCCTACAGTGGAAAAGCGACTATTGCATGATTGATTCAGATTCATGATTCATACTCACAGAAGTTGTTTTTTTTTTTTTGACAAATTACAAAATGATTTCTATTCTATTATTAGGAGTTTTTTCAAACTGATGCTGGAATCTGGATTGGTCTGACTGACAGTGATGTGGAGGGCAGATGGAAATGGGTTGATGGCAGCACACTGACCTCTGGGTGAGAAATCACTGAATATAACTGATTATTATCTAATAAATGATTCTCACAGTCAGTATCATATCACACAGAAAGCATCGCTGAACATCTAATGCTGATCTGTACTTTCAGGTTCTGGGCATCTGGACAGCCTAATAGTAACAGTGGTGATCAAGACTGTGCTATCCTGTATCCATCAGGGTGGTACAATTATCCATGTAATTATTATTTTAAATGGGTATGTGAGAAACGCACCTTTAAAAAAAATCTGTAATGTGATAGCTAATATGAAGCAGGTAAAAATAGTTGTACTTTTTTGTAAACTACTTTTGTAAAGTTCTTCTGTAATAAACCTTCTTTATTATTAAATCATGAAACAAATTAATTTGTGTTTGTTATATTTTAGATAGATTAATACGCTACTCAACATTTATAATAAAACTGGCATCATTGGTATTGAGATATCGAAAGTATAACAAACTACCAAAGCTCCAACACACATCAGATCAAGAGTCTGCAGTCTCACACAAGGAAAAACAGACTGATGTTAACACTAGGCATGACATGAGCATAAAAAAATGCTGTGGTATATCTTATGTGAGAAAATGTCTCAGTGACAGAAACCACTTACTTTCCAGTCACTTCCTGTGTTTTTAGCACAGCAGGTTAAAAGTTTCACTTAAAGATGCAATTAGTTTTCTTTTGAATTCAAATGTTTTGCCCCTAAAGACATTAACAGTGCTTTTGAAAAATGTGACTGCAGTCATATAAGTTTCATAATCAAGTAGCGCAAAATGTCTAGCTGACATGTAAAGAAACATTTGTTGACTGCGCTAAAGCTCACAATATGACATTTTGAAAATTACTTTTTGTTAGGTAATATCATTAGTAATAAAAATAATATATTAATAAAAAAAAAAAAAAAAAATTTGAAATCAGAACTATTGTTTGTTTGTACTTATAACCGTTGATCTGTAATTCGTTATAAGAGAGAGCATTCAATATTTAAAGAATATTTAAATCATTATTACTATTGAATGGATTCGTTACAAAGCAATGTTGCTTGGCCACTTTCCCATTGGGAATGGGCAACAGATTTCTATCTGGATACTTTAGATTGGTCATGGGCCCTGTGTCTTACCTGGTTGCCCGTTGACGGCAACATTGCCTAGTAACATTGCTCAAAAAGTTGCCCTTTGTATCATCACCATGAGGGTGCAAAAAAAATCTAAATATTGAGAAAATCGCCTTTAAAGTTGTCCAAATGAAGTCCTTAGCAATGCATAGCCTATTACTACTAATATTCATGGTAGAAAACTTACAAAATATCTTCATGGAACATCATCATCTTTACATAATATCCTAATGACTTTTGGCATAAAAGAAAAATAATATCATAATTTTGACCCATACAATGTATCCTTGGCTATTGTCACAAATATACCCGTGCAACTTATGACTGTTTTTGTGGTCCATGGTCACATATGTTTCCTTTATAATGAACTTCATGAGAAAAGACAAATATATATTATCAAAAGTTTCCTTTTTATCATCTTAACAGGATATCGCATGATCACTACAGTTGCAAAAGCAGAACACTTAAGAGCAGTGCAGTTCACGTCAAGCAAAAACATCCAATTACTTTTTCACTGCTAGCCTAGAAATCTAGAGGCACCCATAGCGACAGCAAATCTAACATCACATGTTCTTGACCACAATGGTGCCTTCATAAACCAAAAGCTCAAAAGCAGAAGTGTAGTGGGGTGCAGTCCACTTGAAGAAACAACAACTAATATTCTCACATTTAACTCCAGGAGAGTGAATATGTCTTATTATGGCAATATGAACATTCCCGGGAAACATGGGACGGACAGAGTTGATGACAAAGAAGATAATATCTATGCTAATGCTGATCCTATAAACAGTTCTTATGTCGGGGCAGAAACGGAGAACTCAGACACCGAGAGACACCAAACACCTCAACACACAGGTACTGAGACTCATTTTACTTTATCACACACATTTGAGTAAGACGGGTGATTAACATCTTCATATATGTGGTGTTCAGGGCGTGATTCTGTGAGGAACAGAAGCTCCAGAGCAGCTGCAGTGTGTTTGGTGCTGCTGTGTGTTCTTCTGATGACTGCAGTCATAGTGCTGGTAACCAAGATCACCAACCTCTCAGAAGAGAGAGACCAGCTACTTGCCAAGATCACCAACCTCACAAATAAACTGTCTGAAATGGGTTTGGGTAATCATGGGTTATCTATTTATTTTTACAGGACACATATAGGATTTATTTAGGAGCAGCTGGTTAAATATAAGTTTGGTAGATCAGTGGGATGAAAATAAAATGCTAATAGTGAAATTGTTTGTTTACAGATGGATGGGTTTACTATCAAGCAAGTTTTTACTTCAAATCCTCTGAGAAGAAAAGCTGGACTGAGAGCAGAAATTACTGTACAGAAAGAGGAGCAGATCTGATCATCATAAACAACAGAAAGGAACAAGTGAGTGAAAAAAAGAGTGGAGGGAAAAAGAGAGAAAGTTTGTGCATGTACAGTATATGTGACAGTGATCCATCAGGGAGTTTGTTACGTATTGTTGCACTGTGTGTATGTTCAGTAGTGAATAAATGAAATAATATGTATGTCTGATTCATTCTACTAGGAGATTGTTAACATGATTTCTGGTGATGCTGAAGTCTGGATTGGTCTGACTGACAGTGATGTGGAGGGCAGATGGAAATGGGTTGATGGCAGCACACTGACCTCTGGGTGAGAAATCACTGAACTGAAATATTATTATTTAATAAATGATTCTCACAGTCAGTATCATACAGAAAGCATCACTGAACATCTAATGCTGATCTATTGATGTAGGACATGGAGGTCTGGAGAGCCCAATGGACAAACATCAGATAACTGTGTTCTAACTCATGCATCAGGGTGGATTGATCATCGATGTCATGAAGCGTATAGATGGATTTGTGAGAAGTAGAGCTGCACGATTAATTGTTAAAAGATCGCAATCTCGATTCAAACACCCACCCGATTTTATACCTAAATGACAAGGATTCCGCTATATGTCTATTACACCTGTTTCACATCATCAGCGTCAGCGGATTGTGAACAGCGCGTACCGTACGAGGGTCGGCCACCGCGCTTCCAATGTGAACGCTCCGGTGAGTGCACACTGGCAACAACCATCACAAAACAAAAAAACAGCCGTGGATCATCCAGGGAACGACACACAGCACTGAGAATCAATGATTCATAAACATTTTATCAGGGTTATTTGAATAAATTCAGCTATTTTTTTGTCTTGTGGACTATATGTTAAAAAAAATGTATGTAAAATATCTTATTCAGGACATTACTAAATAAAAAATAACATGCATTTTGTATGATCCCTCTTATTTAGTTAAAATTATTCCCATTTTAACAGATTCTGCAAGCGGTTCACATACTTTTTCATGCCACTGTATACGTATAACAACAATTCGTTTTCTGTCGATGAATGTATCCAAACAGTTGCTCACCTGTCTAATAAAACAATATATTAAAGCATTTTTAGTGTTTCCATGGTTTACAAAATAAAAACGGAAATCGAGGGCAACATGGTTACAATGTCATTGATAGGCGATGCACGGTCCGCGTCCTGGTTAAAATTGCTTATTTCTCTGGATTTAAACATTCTTGGAAACATTTGGGATAATGTAAGTCAACAAAATATAACACTGGTCTAGTGTTTTGGGGATATTTTAATCCAAAAATCTTACATATTGTGCCTTTAATAAACAATAAAACACACGAGACAGGAGTAGCAAACTTCATTCATCTGGTTTACTCATAACTTCCATTATATTACTTCAACGGTTCTGACTTCCTCTTTCAAAATAGTAGTTAATAATACAATCTTACCCAGGAACCCAACATGTTCCACTTTTTTAAAGAACAGGGAATGACATAAATTGTATTCGTATTCTTAGACTTAAGAATAAGTGTGATTCATAAAGGTAGTGTTGTAGTCAAGACCACCTAAACCGAGACCAAGACAAGACCAAGACTTTGAAGGGTCGAGACCGAGTCAAGACCAAGACTTTGAAAGGTCGAGACCAAGTCAAGACCAAGACCAAGACAGGCCGAGACCGAGTCAAGACCAAGACTAGTGCAAGTCCCCACACTGCATGACATACTTATGATAAAATGTGGAATATGCAGATAATTGGCATTTCTCTCGTGTATGTGGGTGTGTAAATGTACCATGAGAGAAGTTTTGATAAAATAATCAATGAAGTATTCATTTAGACACAGTCCATTATGTCTAAATTAATGTGAGTAACAGGAAGTGGAATATGTATCATACAGATCCATGGATTAGTATGCTTAGTAGGCAAATTATTTTATATGGGTATATTTTTTATTTACATTTTGGTAATGTCATTGTGCAGCTTTATTGTGCAATGGGGAAGGAAACCCTGTTTTTGCATTTTATTTTTATTAACTACAGAATGTTTTTACGAATATTTCACATGTGGTTTGACGTATGTGTTTGGTTAATATTGCCCAGCAGTATGAGGGAGGGGTGAATATGAGTTCCCTTTCAGTCGGTCACTTCGAAGTACGTTGGTTGTACTGACGAATTGGGATCACTTCAGGGAGCTCCTATCAGCTTCGAGATATAGAACAGGCCAATGGGCCATTGGCGTGCGAGATTTGCATTTCGCGCTCTGCCCCGAGGGTATAAACAGGAAGCGAGAGCAACGCATTGACGTCATTCACTTCGGAGCCGAACGGCGTTGATGAAGCAAGACTGCTTTTCTAAAAGAGAGCCTATCTACAAGAGAGATACTCCAGAGAACGAGAAGGACGCTTTGTGGTGTTGAAAAGGCACAATCAGCGCGATCGCGTTCTCACCACTGCATCAGCATAACAAACTGCTGTTCTCACAGCAACTGTCGGTTTGGTGAGGGCGTTTGTTTCAGTGAGTGCAGACACAGGACTGCACTTACCTCCTGTGTGCTGCCGCGGTCTTCCCCTGGGTGCTTCAGCACTGTTGAAAGAGCGTTTCCTCATAAAAGAGCAACACGGGTGTGACACTGCGTCATTTTCAAGACGTCATTCCACCCGTGCGTTTCTGGATGCGGTTGTTTCCTGTTCTGACGGCCACGATCCCTCTCGCATAAACATGTTGAGACTGTGTTCTTGGGTGATCCGTGTTTTCTCAGGGGAACGGGATCACGTCGACGCGCTGTTCATCTCACCTTCCGCGTGAGGGTTTGAGTGTTCAGCGCTGTGTGCCGTCTAGCTGCCGAGTGACAGCGCGGGTTGCCACTCAGCGCCTCCGATGCGCAGTTGAGACTATGATACCTCAAACGGGGACGAGTCCCTTCGCTTATACCCCGATCTAGTCTCTTTTCTGGTGCACCAGAAAAGGGGCTACTTTGGCTGATAAACCTGGGTGACCTGATGATTACAGTGAGGCTTCCCTGCCGAGTAGGCTTTGGCATTGTGGAACTATTGGTGCCAAAATATGGAACACTAATAGGGCCAAAATCTTTATAAAGTTTTCCTCTCTCTCACTACCCTCATCGGTGGGGTGGCAGTGCCACTGGCAGGCCATCTCCGCCCTGCTGAGTGCACGAGGTTAGTTTTGGCCGAGGTTGAGCTGCGCACAGCGCTGGCCCTTGACCAGACGATGTCCACCCTGGTCCAGAAACACCTTTGATCCGGATTTGGTTGGAACTGTTCTCCCCCGGAGGAGGGTCGGGTGGAAAACCATTAGTAATTCTGTTCCGCCACTGGTGTTAAAAACAGCCAGTGGTACCCAAATTCTCAAGAGCAGTTCCAATACCTCTGGGTCTCAGGAGTTCAGGAATGCCAGCGTGTGACGCTACAAAGCCTCGCCACTCTCATTCCCCTCTTCTCAGCAGTGCGTGGACGACAGTGTGCAACGCTATGCCTCGCTGCTGTTGTTCCTCGCTGAGGAAGGACCTCTACGTCGAAGTGACCGACTGAAAGGGAACGTCTCTGTTACGTATGGTAACCCTCGTTCCCTGAAGGAGGGAACGGAGACGTACATCGCGACGCCACAGTTCCTTACCATCACTGCATGGCCGAGTCACTAGTTTGGCTCCTCAGTGAAAAACGTCAGTGCGTTGCTCTCGCTTCCTGTTTATACCCGTGGCGTGGGGCGGAGCGCGAGATTCAAATCTCGCATGCCAATGGCCCATTGGCCTGTTCTCTATATCTCAAAGCTGATAGGGGCTCCCTGACATACGTCTCCGTTCCCTCCTTCAGGGAACGAGGGTTACCATACGTAACCGAGACGTTTTGGTACAGCAAAATTAGCTAACATCACTTGCACTTAGTTTACCTTTCTTTATGCTTCCTTTCTAAATGTTGATGAAAGTTTGATGTGGTCCCAGCCGTCTCACGCCTGTTTAACACATACTTCGTCTGTGGTGCTGCGTAGAATTGCGGTGCGTAGCCATGCGATGCAGGAGCAGCAGGAGCTGTTGTGCTTTCACAAATTCCGCGTTTATATACCACAAACACAGCATTTATTTATTTTTATTTCAAATCCATTATTTTTTGTTTCTGAAAATGGCTTGTCAGCATTGCAATACACTCTTTCATAGATGTCACGTTTAAATGCACTATATTTAAACAACGTTTTATTCAATTCATTACACCATATTTCTATTTTAGCCTAGCACTTTAGATTTATACTAGCCTATATATTACGTTGCTCACGCAAGTGGCAAAACATTGAAACATAGACCTATGTTATGTTAAAATCAAAAACATTTTACATTAAAATTTACAATAGACAAAAAATCTAGTCTTTTCTTAAATGTTTTTATCTTTTTACAAGAAATCCTGCAGGTCGTAAATAACTTTTTTTCCACCTCCATGAAAGGAAGAGTGCTCTCCATTATGTCTCCGTGTTCACCTTAAGGTCTTGTTTTCCTTGCTTTACCCGAGGCAAAAAGCCATGTGTTGACTTTGAGGAGACTTTTAAGTTGTATGCATCTGTGGTGAAATTACCAGATTTTCTAGTAATTCTGCTCTGTCACTTTAATTCAGCGCGTGCAGAATAGCATAAAGTAGACTCGGTGCGGAAACTGCTGTGGCCCTTGCAGCCTCACTATTGGCTGATTGGGTGCTTTTTTGCAGATAAACTGTTTGTTTAGGTAGCCAAATTGTATAACATAAGATTTGTCTGACATCTCCCCGACTGCCACGGTCAATTACGGGGATGGCACAGCTTGCTCTCCTGTCTGCAGCATTCTCTTATGGCGATATGCGATGTGGGTGATGGCAGCGCGTGGAGGGAAGGGGTAAATGGCACCATAAAGATATCAGTAAAAAGTAAAAACATTTAAAATTAGACACAAGTCAAGTTCTTGGTCGGAAGTTTAATGTCTAATCAATAAAGTGAAGAAATAATGTTGTGATATGCCATCAGTTGTGGTCTTGATCAGTCTTGAAATAAAATCTCGAGTCCTCTTCGTCCGAGACCGAGACGAGACGAGACCGAGTAAAAATGTGGTCGATTCCGAGACGAGACCAAGACCGATCTCGAGTACTACAACACTACATAAAGGTTCCTAAGTGTTAAGACTAGGTCTCTGCTCCTAAATTATTTAAGAGAGCTGGAGAGGTATCTTAACCTAGTTAGGAGTAACAAGATGGCAGCAGAGAGGAGGAGACCACACACTTTCCAACGAAAATATAATGTATTGGAGTTAAATGATGACAGGGAGTTTATAAAATGATAAAAGATTGATCATCAAGATATTCTTTTTATAACTGACCTAGTAAGAAATGTAATAACTTCTCTCACTCTTCAAATCAATGCTCTAACTGCAGAAATAAAAGACATAATTATATATTTTGGCAACAGGAAAAATGCAGCAGTGCATCGGTGATGCCTTGGACCCAGCAGTGGGTAAGCACACAGGGTCTTAAATAGCATTATTGTGGCACTGACCGCATCAAACAGTAGTGTCCAAAAGTGATGTGTAAAGGTTTAAAAAAAAAAAAAGACCCTACAAGTTTGCTTAAACCATCAAAATATGAGGACAATATTGTTATACTTACATATTTCAAAATATGAGGGAAGAATAAAACACTAAATTTACTGAAGGTATTTATCTGACAAAATAATTTGGCAAAAAAGGCAAACTACAGCTACATGTTTTAGAAAAACAAAAAAAGCATACATTGACTGCAACATAATCAGTTATTAATATTTAATTGGTCCTCTCTTGTTTTTCCATGTGTTGATCATTTCTCATTTGAGCTAACCCTTTAAAGACTGTGTAATGCCGTTTTCTGTACAGTAGGCTATCTGCTTGCGCGCTCACCTTCAATCATGCAATGCATCGGAATACCATGTTTCTTTGTTTCATAACATAAGATTAATGCTGGTAAAGTTAACATGTAAGTTAGATAAAGTACCCTATTTGAGACTGATTGTATGAATGCATCACAAAAAATCCCGTGCTCTATGGGCACTGCCATTAATAGAGGACAAAGCGAAAGTTGTTTTGCACTCCGTGATAAAGGCACATTTAAATATTTTAAATATTAAATATTTAAACATAAATCCGATCATTTATCCAGATGGCGACCACTTGATGTGAACAAATGTAAACTCGCCGTGTCCTGACTGACTGATGATCACGGTGCTCGCATGTTAATGCCAAGTGTAACGTTAAACGCAGCCAGAATAAGTTCCTCTAGAGTAGATTATTTCTGATAACAAGCAAAATAAATAACAAGTAAATTACATTAGAAATACAGTCTAAATTACATTAGACGCTGCTCTCGTATGACTGGAAGCATTTAAGGCTTTTTGATGAGACACTGTTTTTGCGCTGGTGTCATGTTCTCTCTGCTTGATCGTTAATATTTATATCATGTTATCCAAGAATAGTACGTCAAAAATGTGTTTCTACTGAGTAGTGCGCCATACTATCCCCTTGCCAGACCGATAAACAAACACAGACCGGAAGTTCACTTCGGGCCAGGCGCGTAACCGTGGCAACGCGCGTTCGTCCGATGAAACCGTCTATAGTACTGGTTTAGCTGGTTCACAAGTAGTCTCATGTAGCCACACCTTCAGACTGACGGCAGAAGGTCTGGATTCTATTGCAGCTTTTTATTGGTCAATGACCGCCAAAGAGGACGTTTGACTGACATGTAACGCAACCAATCACAGTTAGTTTTGTTCCGCCCTATGTTTAGGGGCATGAAAATGTAAATTCGATGCCCCCACTATATGCATCTATAAATTATTCATTCAAGAACATTGCGCAAGTTTACTCCAACAATGGAACTTCACATACTTTTGAGTTGATCCTGGTAAGCACTCATTGTCACCGATGTGAACATGACCACAGACCCATGGCCATCCAAAGCACTTATTGCACATTCACCCATTCATACACCGACGGAACCGGGGATTGAACCACCAACCTTCCGGTTTTTAGACAACCTACATGAACCACCGAGCCACTGGCGCTAAAGAACGCAACGCAACGCACTCGTCTCGCTGACATCCTGTAGAATTCAATCATTCAGTTGACGACTTCGAGATAAGTGTGCCATATGCATCAGAGAGTCACGCACTGAATGAATTCCCGCCAGAAGATGGCGCTGCAGCTCAATCAATCATCCATCCATTTTCCAAACCGCCGGTCCAGCGTAATATCATACAGGTATAAATTACTCTTTAATTGATTAAATTGTTTAATTACGGTTTATACATGCTAGTGTCAGTGGCAGAGTCCAAGGTAAATCTTTTCATTATAACTGGAGCTTCCAGTTTGCTACGTTTCAAATCATTATTAAACAGCAAACACAAACTATGCAAAAGCGGCAGCCATTCCAGCGCACTCAGTGTCTGAATTCCCTCACTCGTTTTCATTCATTCCTTCAAGTGGACTATATTAGTGGACTAATGTGAGTGAATGAGGATATAGGTCGCGTTTTCAAACACAGCATTTGTGTTTTAGTTCTGTGACCTAGTTTTCAGTTTGTTGCTATGGTTTCTCATTGTTTTGATTGTGTTACACCTGCTGTTAATTTAATATCATATACACAGTGATTACACAGATTCCTAGTTCCTAAAAGTGTTCTGAAAAAAATCATAAATTTGGTGGCCTTGTTCACCATAACAAATGCAACTATTTCTCAACTAATATGTTTGTTATACAAAGGTTGTTACTGTACTAAAAGAGTACATTTATAAAAGAGCAATGTTTCAATGATCTGCAGAAAATGAGTACAAGATGAGTTATTTTTCAATAGTCATATTTTTTCCAGCACCTAGCACATCACATGTTCTTGACTGCAGTGGTCTAAGAGTAAAAGCTCAAAAGCAGAAGTTCAGAGCAGTGCAGTCCACTTAAGGAAACAATTTAAGTACTCTCAACTTAAATATTCTCACATTTAACTCCAGTAGAGTGAATATGTCTTATTATGGCAATATGAACATTCCCGGGAAACATGGGACGGACAGAGTTGAAGAAGAAGAAGAGGAGAATATCTATGCTAATGCTGATTCTATTAACACTTTTAACGTCAGGACATAAACGGAGAACTCAGACACCAAGAGCCACCAAACACCTCAACACAGGTACTGAGACTCATTTTATTTATATCACACACTTTGAGTAAGAGTATTTAACATCTTTATATTTGTGGTGTTAAGGAAGTGATAGTGTGAGGAACAGAAACTCCAGAGCAGCTGCAGTGTGTTTGGTGCTGCTGTGTATTCTTCTGATGACTGCAGTCGTAGTGCTGCTAAACCACCAACCTTACTGAGGAGAGAGACCAGCTACTAACCAGGAACATGCAATTATCATCAAATAACAGTGATCTGATTAAACAAAGAGACCAGTTAAATCACAAGAAAAATGAACTGTCGAAAATGGGTAATCATGAACTACAAACTAAAAAGACCAAGTTTTGTTTTGCAGAATACATGTAGGATTTATTTTAGGAGCAGCTGGTTAAAAATAGGTTTGGTAGACCAGTGTGATGAAAATAAAGTGCTAGTAGCTGAAATTGTTTGTTTACAGATGGATGGTTTTTTTATCAATCAAGTTTTTACTTCAGCTTTTCTTCTCAGAGGAAATGGACTGAGAGCAGAAGATACTGTACAGAGAGAGGAGCAGGTCTGATCATCATAAGCAACAGAGAGGAACAAGTGAGTGGAACTCATTTTAACTAACAGAACATTTATTATAGTCTCATTATATTAAGCCCGCCCACCGACTCTATACACAATGTGATTGGCCTGACCAGAGTTTGGTTTTTCCAGCTGGCAATCCAACGGAGAGTTGCTAGACGTCCTGTCTGCAAATTATATTTGCTGTCACTAGAGTGCGTCTAGATTTCTAGGCTACTGTTATTATGGTTTTATGGGGTTTTTGGGGGGATTTTATTCGGATTTTATCTTGTACTAAAGTCTGGATTGGTCTGATTGACAGTAATCTGGAGAACACATGGAAATGGGTTGATGGCAGCCCACTGACCTCTGGGTGAGAAATCACTGAATATAACTGATTCATATCTAATAAATGATTCTCACAGTCAGCATCATATCACACAGAAAGCATTACTGAACAACTAACGCTGATCTGTACTTTCAGGTTCTGGGCGTCTGGAGAGCCTAATAGTTAAAGTGGCAATGAAGACTGTGCTTTGACTAATTCATCTGGATGGGCTGATTATCCATGCACTGATAACTTTCAATGTATCTGTGAGAAGAGCATTTTAAATTAAGAATTGCAACTGTCTGAAAACAGTGAGAGTAAAATGCAAAGCAAAAGTTCTAGATGTAATAAGGAATTAATCAGAAGAAAGATACTCAGAATGAAGCTGTGTCTGAGTTCAAATAAAGATGCAGTATATCTAGGTGTGGCTCATGGGATTATTAATAAGGTATTTCCTAGTTCAGTAGTTAAGAATACTTGTTTACAAAGTAGGAAAAATAAAGTTGAGATGAAATTTGATGATGTGTAAAGACAAAAAAGGCAAATATTACATGAACAGTCTCTTCCAGTCCATATTTAATTCTGCCAAATGTTGTATGTTACTTGATGTGCTAGCTATGAAATTAGCATTAAATTTCCATGCGCATGCAGCGACAGACACTTCTCATTCCTTTTTCAGAAAAATTGTAATTCAGAACAATCTGAAATATTTTCAGTGTTATAAATAACACATCTGGATCCATTACCAAATTTTCTGCTCTGTACACTCTGCTGGAATTGGGACAGAAATGAAGGAACAGTCAGAAAAAATTAAATAAATAAATCCTCATATAAATGTGAATGATGACATAGCTTAGCAGAGAGCAGTATATTAAGATGTTTATGATGAGCTGACTGTTGACTACTGAGAAGGGTGTTAATGAACTTCCATCTGTTGTGCATTATGCAAAACGGTTGTCATGGCACTATAAAATCAGACGACTTCCTGTAGATGCTTGTTTTAACTGGGAAAAAAAGACTGACAAATTGAAGAAAATGACCAATTGAAAATGGATGAGCATTCACAGAAGAATATTTCACCAAAAGTAACACTTCTGTCATCATTTACTTGAAACTTTAAGCTGAAGCTAAAATAAACTCTCCTCTCATCTCACGACTTCCTTTAGCTATGAAGGCCTTTTAAAGAGGCTCTCCCAAATTGAGACATACTAAATTATATTTTGAAGGTCATTAGAATGAAGAAAATGAAGAAATAATTTTTTTACATTTTTTCATGTGACTTGGCCTTTAACCAGCCTACAGACAGCTGGTGTCTCATAGCAACTGCAGGTTATACTATGGGCCCTATTTTAACGTTCTGAGCTCATGGTCTGAAGCGCATGGCGCGGGTGCACTTGGTCCGAATCCACTTTTGCTAGTTTAGCGACAGGCGAATGGTCTAAAAGGGTTGTACCTAGTCTCTTAATGAGTCATGGGTGTGTTTTGGGCATAACGTGCAATAAACCAAGCAGAGTCTCATCTCCCATTCCCTTTAAAAGCCAGTTGCGCTTGCACCATGGCAGATTCGCTATTTACATGGCAGAATTTGCGAGCAGAAAGACTAAACGCTTCTCCAGAGAGGAATCCTTTTATTTTTATTATTATAAAATGTTTGTGTGCTGCTGCACGTCCCTGTGTGTGTAATCAGCAAAGTGTACGTGCACTGTGCAGCCGCCTATAGGTGCATATTACTAACGTGCCCTTTAAATAACGCAAAAAATACTGCGCTATTGACTTTTGTTGACAGGTTTTTCAGTTGCCTCAAAATAGCAACACACCAACAATGTGCCTGAACACACCTCGTTTTCAGACCAGCACGCCCATGAGCGAACAGATGGACGGGAGTGCATTTGCTATTTAAACAACGTGGCGCTGGACGTGAAAATGATAACTGCATCAGGCTGAAACTAGCAAAATGTCATGCCTGGCATCGCATTGCACTGGGTGTATGATAGGGCCCCATGTTTCTTACATTATAAATCTGTTATGAAGTCTTAAGCTTTACGTTCTGGAAACAAAGACAGATGTCCAATCAATTTTAAGTGACTGTTTACAAAACTTTAACTCTTTCCCCGCCAGCATTTTTTTTATCATTTTCACAAACGTTTCATGGCCCACAAAAAAATTTGCTGTATGAATATCTGAGAATGCAATGTATCAGAAGAAAGAACAGAGCGTCTGCTTTTAAACAAACAAACAAAAAACAAGTTTTATTCTAGATTCACGCATTCTTTTTTTATCCACACTTGAATGTGGGAAGTTTCATAAAAAAGCAACATTATGAGTAAAAAGCATTGAAAATCACATTTTTGTTAAAGACTTCGTCCAAATCGGATTCAGAGACAAAAACATAGATGGAGTAGATTGAGTCAATCAACACCGCCAAAGCTTGCACAGTCCTAAAGTTCGTCCTGGGTCAACATTTCATTCAGTAACATTTGGCAGTCTTCATTTATTTACATACTACATATGGTATCTTACTTTATATTACTTGATTCTGCATCTTCTTTGCATGTGTTTTGATCGGGAGAGTCTGTACTCATTCGGAAGATATGTCATAGCGCCCCCTACAGTATAATAGTGAAAACACAGAAAGTCTGAAAATTCCATCAATGGCAGGGAAGCGTTGTCTCACAAATGACAGACATTTCAGTCAATGGCAGGGAAAGAATGAATAAATGTATGCATTAAAAACACCTGAAGAAAGCCTGCAGTCACCATAACAGGTTTGTGTGTGTTTATTGTGTGTGACATAAAATAATAAAATATGTGCTCATAATATCACTGAAACCTTTGGAACTCATCTAGTCTACTCATCTGGGAAATATGCAGTGAACACACACATTCAATGTCAATACCCAATCAAGTCTAAAGGTAATAGAAACCAGGCACGAGTATTCGGGACCATGTAAATGCCCTCCGAGGCCCTCACCTCTCTGCTTCATCGATTTACAACCTTTTCCAGGCCTTTAGCAACATTTATTGATTTCCCACTTTGATACAATTATTGGGTATTTGTCCTGTACTTGAACTGAGAGACATTCAGGAGAGAAGTGGTCATGGATGTGCTTTGGGACAAAAGATATTTAGAATTTAGAAGTGGCACTAAAGATGGAGGTGAAATGAATACAACAAAAACTTCTGAGCTTTACTCACACTCTAAAAAGTGCTGGGTTAAAAACAACCCAAGTTGGGTTGAAAATGGACTAACCCAGCGATTGGGTTGTTTTAACCCAGCAGAGTTGGGTTAAATATTTGCTTAAAACAACCCAATCGCTGGGTTAGTCCATTTTCAACCCAACTTGGGTTGTTTTTAACCCAGCATTTTTATACTGCATGATTATTAATTACATTGTATGATACTCAGCCACTAGTACTGACCGACTCACAAAAAGTAACATGTTGGTACGTATGTGCATGCTGGCCATAGTAGCATTACTGCTTACAGTAGCCATGGTGAAAAAAATAACACAATTATTTAATTAATATATATATTTAAAAAAAAAACGTTACTTTAAAATCCGCTATTACATATTTGCCTCCAAATTGTTATAGGAAAATAAATGAATAAATGAGACTAAAATTAATTTAAAAATATACTTTGCTTCAAAAAAAAAAATCTAGAAAAATACTGTTCCTATAAAATTTAGGCCCAAATAAACAAACAAACAAACAAACAAATAAATAAATGATTGAAACATTACAATTTCATGCTTAAAAAACGTCCTGGAAAAACATAAACATAAAATTAAATACAATTATATTTTGGTTTCCAAAACTTTATTTACGATTCAATTCAATAAATAAGTACAATTTATTTTTGCCTAAGGTATTGCGTTAGTGTTAAAATGCCACCAGTGCAAGTCAAAATCTGAACTACTGGCCTGTTCGGGGCTGGAAAAAAAAACAAAAAAAACGATATTGTGATTGTCGAGCTCTGACAAGGTCACAGCAATCAGCATGTACGTTCCTCCAGCATTCTGTGTAATCGTCTTAACCTGAAACAATTTCCGACAATAACATGCGACCATAAGCCAACACTATTAGAGATAATGAGACATTTATTCAAATGTGATTGCATGACTCTCCAACCTAATCTAGGTTAAACACAAACATGCATTAAAAGGCCCTGCAGTGGCTTTGTTTGAACGAGATTGTGACTATGGTGACAGAGTGTGTTGGGTTAATTATGGCCGTCGTCCACTATTAGCGGTGACGAGGCCACATTCCACCGGTCTGTTCTGATAACTTTTTCCCGTCTGCGTAATGAATTGCAATTCAGTACGGCGAGGAAGCCGTGTATCAAAAACAATTAGACTCGATCACACTGACTCATAATCACCCTAATTATCTGTATTTGCATCCTGATTAAATATTTATCTGCTATGATAAGATGCCACACTGTATTTATTTGAGACGGACTGCAGTGTGCGCTTTAAGACAGATGGAAGATGGCTAGATAAAGAGACAAATTAAGGAATATCAGGAAGGATACAATGACCCCGCAAGTCCGGGGCAGTTTTCCGAGGCCTCTCGAGCCAAAGTTGACAATTACTGACAACTAAATCGCAGCCTGACAAAGGAAATCCTCTTACCAGATCATTCCGTGTAACACCTCATGATTTGAGACGGCCCGGTCACTTTGTGTCATTCAGTAACTGTCAGGTTCAGACCAAGCAGCCAGGAAATTGCTAGGAGAAAACAGGCATGGACAGAACACTCAAAGAGCTGATTCCATCAGAAAGAGGAGAGGTAGATGGATTCTATGGAAAGGTTGCTGGAAAGAAGCGGGAGAGAGGCATGCAGATAAACAGCAGCATGTGTGTGAGACAGACAGATAGAGAGAAGCAGGAAACGCCTCTCAACTCTGTGATTTAACGGTCCGGAGAGCCGTGCCCGGCGGCAGACGGGGAAACAGTTGGCATGCCTCTCATTACGGTGTCGCGCTAGTGTCCCTCTCTCTCGCTTTGCCACCTGCCCAGCATACCTAATGCCACCCTGGCACTCTGCCACCTCCATTGGCTGACATCATCAAAGCGAGCGAAGGTGGGGCATCACCCCAGACTGGCAGCAAAGAGATAGGAAGTTGTCTACTGCCATATGTTTTTGCCCTTCCAAACCACAGGTCATTACTGCCACTTTTTTTGTGTGAGTTTAATTATTTAAGTTTAATTAACCTGTCTATGTGGTCCCTTATGGGCCAAGAGCTTGATCCTGACAGAAGTCGAGGGTCTTTAGAAGTGCTAAGCGTTTGTGAGATCACAGAAAAGCAGTCTGTAATCACATCATCTTCACAGAATGCTCAACACCATGTCTGACAAAACTGTTGGATGGCATCAAACCCCAACAGCTTGACATGGAGACAGTACCTTCTTCACAACGTGCCATTAATGGTGGGAATCGAGAACCAAATGATTTTCATGACATACTGTACAGCGAACGATTCACGTGCAGTCTTACGAGCAGTGCTTTTATAGTGAATCCAAAAGTTTCCCAGGTTAACGACTCTTATGAGCGATTCTTTTTAGTGAATCAAAAACATATAGGGAGTCTTATTAGCACTTGCTTTTAGTGAAGCAAGAATAATAATAGAGCTTGACCTGTGAAGTCTAATTCCAGAGCTAATGACTCTTTTAAGTGAATCTTGAACACACAGTACATGAAGTCTGATTCTCAAGCTAATTGGATGATTCTTTTTCAGTGAATCAAAAGCCTACAGCAAGTCTGATTCCAGAGTAATAGTGGCTTACACATGGCTCTTTTTTAGGGAATCATAAACATTCAGAACAACCAGTGAAGTCTGATAAGAGTTGACTCTTTTAAGTGAATCAAAAACATGCCTACATGAAGTCTGACTCCTTAGCGAAAGACTATTATGAACAGTTATTTTTAATAGCTAAATCAGAAACATACAATAGGTCTGATTCCCAAAGAGAGTTTTAGTCCGATTCCTGAATGAAAAGTGGTTGCTGTGAAGTGAAGGCTGATTCCTGAGCTAATGACTCTTATGAGCCGGTTCTTTTTAGAAAATCAAAAACATACAGGAAATCTGATTCAGGAGCGAATTAATCTAACAAATGGCTCTTTTTAGTTAAACATAAACATTCAGCACAGCCACTGAGATATGATTCTGGAGCTAATGGCTCTCACAAGCCAATTTTAGTGATAAAACACATACAGTGAAATCATATTCCCAAGCAAATGACTCTAACAAATTATCCATTCAGCATGAGCAGTTAAAGCTTCACTGTGTCAATTTTAACAGCATCTAGTGGTGAGTTTGCGAATTGCAACCGCCCACCGCTCACCCCTCCCTTTCAAAGCACATAGAGAAGCTACACAGGACAAATATGTCAACGTCTGATACGGCAGAGAGTAGCTAGCGCTCTGTAGAGCAGTTGGTTTGTTTAGGGCTACTGTAGAAACATGGTGGCGCAAAATGGCGACTTCACTGCGAGGGGACCCATGGTGTATGTAGATAGAAATGGCTTGTTCTAAGGAAATAAAAACCGGTTCATTATGTAAGGTCTTTATACACCACTAAAAACAGTTATGTATATTATATTGCATTTCTGTCAATATATTTCACATTGCACCTTTAAGTCTGACTCCTAAGCAAATGAGCTTGACTGGTAAATATGTTTGTATTTGATTCAATAAAAAAGCAAATCGTAACATATGTTTTTGATTTGCTTTCAAGTGAATACACCACAACCAGTATTCCCGAACAAGTGACTTATAAGTGATTTTTATTATTTCCTTCCTATGTAGAAAATATAATACATGGAAAAAGCTAGATGCTGTCAAGAACGGACAAGATTCAGCAGCAGGAGCTTGTAATCTAACACTAGCACAACCTTTTAATAACCTTCCCACAATCAATATGCACATTAGTACTCCTGTATAATTCAATACAAATATAATTCAATACGCTCCTTGCGCTAAAAAGCCTCCTTGGCTATATTAAGAACAATATGAAACCACATCATACATTTCAGTTCTTAAATTTCACCCCCCATGGACATGAACATCCAAGCGTCCATGTAATTAGAAACATTTCTTTTTTTTACTATCTGCCATGACCTTTCGACGGCCCTGTAAACAAATCAACAAGCATTCCCTCCCCTCCGCTATTCCCTAGCAGCAAGGCCCCATGGGTAATGTAGTCCATACTTGTAATACTGAAGAGCCTGTCTTCTCAGGTGTACATTTTTTTTCCCCATTCTCTACAATATTCTGTAAGGCGACGCTGTCCTAAATGCAATTACTGTACACAGCAGAGCGGAGCGGAGAGTGTCCGCGGGGATTGCTGGTAAACAGGATGCAGTCAGGGGGTGCGGGAGTTCTGCTGCTACCTAATTTAATTGGCGCGGCTACTCAGCTAGCCCCAGGTGACCGCTACATGGAATCTTTATAAAGAATACGTTTAAATCACCCTAGGCTATACTGATGCATCTTTTTTTTCCTCAAGCTCCCTTCATGCTGATGTTTTTCTATTTTTTTTATTGCTTTCGCTCTGTCCCAGGGAGGAACTGTTGTTGGCATGATGAGTTTATAAGGAAGATATTAAGAGTGTAAACAGTGATGGTACCGCAGAGATGAAAAATAAAGAAGAGGAATGGTTTGCACGGAAGAGAGAAATCATGACATAGAAAGAGAGGATGGTAATCAAATACAAAAGCCTGCTGTTGTTTCTTAGTTGTACGATGCACATGAACAAATTATTTCGCACATGAATTCTTTCGCAAAATCGATGCACATGAAAAAGAGTTTTCTTTACTTTTTTAGAATTTAAGTGTTAATAACTCAAAATGATCAAGTATACAATTGAAGCTGTGTGGAATAACCATATACCCTTGCTTGTGAAGATTTAAGTTTGTATACACAAAGCCTGGGACTGTATGGGGACAATGTATGATAGCTGCTATTGAGATTTTTTATAGGTTTAAGCACTTTAGAGAATATCTGATGTTGTTTTGTTGCTGTCCGGTTTTGTGTGATTAGGGGTTTCCTTTGGCAAACTTGTTACCTGTTGAATTCAAGCCATTTCTCAAAATACAAAAACGAACATCCTACAAAGGCAATTTCAGTCAGGTCCACTCAAGTCAAAAACACCATAGACAAACTTTTAGTCAACTTTTTATTGGCATATTTTTCCATGAAAAGCCAAGACAGGGAACAAAGGCAGCTTCTGGGGACAACCTCCCATTTTTTTTTAACTGGGAGGGCAGCGAAATCCCCCATTTATAACAGAGTATGCATCAATGACAACATAATGACATTGATTAAGTTAAACACAGTTTAAGGAGGAGCTGGGGAGGAGGTGGGTTGCAAAGCAGCATGCAGTGGAAGCAGCCAAGCAGGCAGACTGAACTGAAGCTGCGCTTGAGTAAGGCGCCCTGTTTGAGAGTTGCCAATTGAGTGCATAGGAATCGGATCAGCTGATATGGGGCGGAATTTGATTTTTTTTCCAATCATCCGTTAGTGGAGCGTGACTATGTGGCCTGCCTGAACTAACGCATAATGCTTGATTTAAGTGCAAAACCATACAAAATGATTATTAATTTTATTTTTAAATAACATATTGATGTAATAACAATAATAAACAAACTCACTCTACCGTTCAAAAGTTTGGGGTCAGTAAGATAAAAAAAAGAATACTTTTATTTAACACGGACAATTTTGGGATTAAAAATGACAGTAAAGACATGTCAGAAGGATAATG
Organism: Romanogobio albipinnatus; assembly: GCA_023566225.1. NCBI lineage: Eukaryota > Metazoa > Chordata > Actinopteri > Cypriniformes > Gobionidae > Romanogobio > Romanogobio albipinnatus. The sequence continues at coordinate 11,462,585 of CM042259.1, read as the reverse complement.
TGACACTGAAGAATGCTGGAAATTCAGCTTTGCCATCACAAATTACATTTTAAAGAATAAATTGCATTTTATATATATATATATATATATATATATATATATATATATATATATATATATATATATATTGATGTGATCACAGGGTATTTTCATTTTTGTATTGATACTGTGGTCACTTAGCCTGACAAGCCAGACCCACATCAAGATTTTGGGTCTGGGAACAGACCATTGGCAGGACTCAGAGGGGTGGGATAAACGGTTGTCTTTCAAATTCCCTCTGCACGCAATACGATAGCGCTACAACCAACCAGAGCAACGAAGAAGGTGAAGAGGAGCAGTTGATAGATTAAACTTTTGCCATATCCGGTCAGCAAAACTCTGAACACATCTTCTTTTTTAAGAATGACTTCAGTGCCGCTAACTCCAAGTCTTCCACAGTCGCGGCCAAAGCCAATTCGAAAGACCGCTGTTCGCCAGCTTCTTTGTTTTCAAGTAGCACGCGGAACCGCTGCAACTCTGCCGTCATTATGTTAAGCCCGCCCACCAACTCTATACACGATGTGATTGGCCTGACTAGAGTTTGGTTTTTCCAGCTCGCAAGCCAACGGAGAGTTGCTAGACGCCCTGGCTGCAAATTATATTTGCTCCCGCTAGGGTGCGTCTAGATTTCTAGGACAGTGGTCCCTAAAAAGACCATTAAGATTTATCCAAATAATAAGGAATATATCACCCCTGAGATTAAACATTGCATCAGGAGGAGAAAACAAGCTTTTAAGAATAATAATGTAATGGAATTGAGAGAAGTTCAAAAAGAACTGAGTTAAGCGAGAGAGCAGCATAACTTGAGTATTAGAGAAGCGGTTTCAGCTAGTAATTCTAAAAAGTTGTGGGATGCTGTTAGAGGAATGATTAATCTAAATTCAAATAAGAAGGAAATGCAGGTTATAAATGAATGTGATAAAGCAAATGAATTTAATAACTTTTATAAACGATTTGATTTGGCTGTGAGTGGTAGTATCGATAAGTGTAGAGACCTGCTTAGTTCAGTAATATGGGATTTCACCCAGGATAGGATTGAAGTGGACCCAAGTGCTGTCACTCGAATTTTTAAAGGGCTGTATACAAAAAAAGTCTAGTGGGCCAGATGGTATCTCAACTCTTTTACTTAAAACATTTGCTGATGAATTAACCCCAGCATGGAGTCCCTTATTTCAGTTATCAGTTGATACTGGCAATATTCCACCATTATGGAAAAAAGCAGTCATTATTCCTGTCCCAAAAAAACATCCACCACAGGAAAATAATGACTTTAGACCAGTTGTGTTATCATCCATAGTGATGAAAAAACTTGCATGTATTGTTATACGATTAACGGAATGCATAGCTGATATAAAACATTGGATGACCAGTAATTTCCTGCAACTCAATTCAGAAAAAACTGAATTTTTAATTATTGGACAAAAAAGCTCCACAATTAGTAACCTAGAATACTGTCTAACACTTGATGGCTGCTCTGTCAAGTCCTCGTCGTGAGTGAGGAACCTGGGTGTGCTCTTTGATACCAATCTTTCGTTTGAAAGCCACGTTTCTAGCATCTGTAAAATTGCATTCTACCATCTTAAAAATATATCTAAATTACGGCACATGCTCTCAATGCAAAATGCTGAACAGTTAGTTCATGTGCATGACCTCAAGGTTAGATTATTGTAATGCTCTACTGGGTGGTGGCCCTGCTCGCTTAATAAACAAACTCCAGCTGGTCCAAAACGCAGCAGCTCGAGTACTTACTAGAACCAGGAAGTATGACCATATTAGCCCAGTTCTGTCAACACTGCACTGGCTGCCTATTAAACATTGCATACATTTTAAAATCTTGCTTATTACTTACAAAACACTAAATGGTTTAGCTCCCCAATACTTGAGCGAGCTCTTAACATATTATACTCCATCACGTCTACTGCGGTCTCAAAATTCTGGCCAGTTGATAATACAGAGAATATCCAAATCAACTGCAGGCGGTCAATCCTTTTCCTATTTAGCACCTAAACTCTGGAACAGTCTTCCTGACATTGTACGGGAAGCAGACACACTCTGTCAGTTTAAATCTAGACTAAAAACACATCTCTTTTCTGTGGCATGCACATAAAACACTTTTTCAATGAATTGATTGTTAGGCTGCATTAACTAGGTCAGCCGGAACCGGGAACACTTCCCATAACACCTGATGTACTCGTTACATCATCAGAAGAATGGCATCTACGCTAATGATAGTCTCTCTGTTTTATCCCGAGGTTTACTGCAGTCAGCCGGATCCGGGCCGTATCCAGATGGTGGACCTGTGCCCAGAGAAGACCAATGCAGGACCCTGAAGTGTCTGCAGAGACCGTGTCAATTAGACTCCCCTGAAATTGCATCGTCGACACGGCATCCTCAATAAACCCGTCTCCGGCGTGATGACTCCGATTGTTTGAATATTACAATTTAATAATTCTTAAATCGATATGTCATCCTCAATAAACCCATCTCCAGCGTGTTGCCTCCGATCCTTTGAATATTCTGATCTATTATGAGCTCTGACCTTTTAAGTTGCCAGAATAATAATAATAATAATAATAATAATAATAATACGCTGTTTGTTAATTGGCCAGAGGAGAACTGGCACCCCGACTGAGCCTGGTTTCTCCCAAGGTTTATTTTTCTCCATTAGGTCACCTGATGGGGTTTTGGTTTCCTTGCCACTGTTGCCTCTGGCTTGGCGTGCTCAGTTGGGGACACTAAATTTTTCAACTAAATATCCAAATAAATCTAATTATTAAACTAAATTAACCATATAAACTAAATTACTGATCTAAAGCCCACACTGTCACTGTATGATAATTGAAATGAACTGATGACATCACCGTTTTCTCCAGAATGGCTATACGGCTGAATAAAATTATCTTGCATTATTTTGCTGTTTAACACTGTAAAGCTGCATAGTTAAAAGTGCTATATAAATAAGGTTGACTTGACTTGACTTATAGGGAAAGTGAGAGAGAATGTATTGAATAATTTTGATCCCTATCAACTTGCTTACAAATACAATAGGAGTACATATAGGATGCTTTTAATATTATGACAGCTTATGTTAGATTGACGTTTATGGATTTGAGTTCAGCGTTTAACACCATGCTCCCAGATATTATGTCAAATAAGTTAAAACAGATGGAGGTAAACCCTTATTTAATTAAATGGTATTATGCATTTCTTATCAGACAACAACAGCAGGTGAAAGTTAATTCAACTCTCTCTAATATAGAGGTTACAAATGTTGGAGCTCCTCAAAGCTGCACAAGTTCCCCCCTTCTTTTTACATTGTATACAAATGATTGTAGGAATAAGTATACAAATAATTATATTATACAATTTTCAGACAATACAGCCATACTCAGTTTGTTGACAAAAAATTCAGATGTTGGTGTCAGAGATAGAAGGGTTTGTGAAGTGGTGTGAGAAACATAACAATGTTAAATGTAAAAAAAACTAAAGAAATGATCTTTGACCCGAGGCTATATACAATTTTGCCTGTTATAGGGGGGCAATCGGAGCTCGGGTATAATATCCTCTCCGAGCCCCTCTATAGCAGACAGCAAGCCAAATCTGTTTACCACTTTTTCACTAAGATTATATGGGCACACAAACTCGTGAATAATAAAAAAAAATAGAGAACAGAATATTTTAAATTGTAATAATATTCCACAATATTGCAGTTTTCAACTGTCTGTGTAAAGGCATTATAAAATATGTGTTCTGAGTTTGTCACACCACAGAAAAATGTGTTATTAACCACCCTGCCAAATTTGAATGATAAAAAAACCCACCAAGTAAATAAAATCAAATTCTTGAAAAAAATTACTATTCTCTGCTCTCAAATGGATCTTTTCATATATTGTGCAGATTTTTGTGTAACAAATTCCGATCTGTGAGATGTGAGAAAAAAAAAGAAGGTGAGTAAATAAAACATTTTAGAAGGTAATAGTGACTTTTTAATCACACAATTGTCAGTTTACATCTCGTAAGTTTACAATAAAAATAGCCATTGCGAGTTATAAAGTCAGAATTGCGAATTAAAAGTCAGAATTGTGACTTTATAACTCCCAATTTTGACTTCTTTTCTCAAAATTTTGAGAAATAACCTTGCAATTGCAAGTTATAAAGTCAGAATTGCGAGTTATAAAGTCCAATTCTGAGGGAGGAAAAGAGTTTCTCACAATTCTGACTTTATATCTTGCAAATGCGTGTTATTGCGAGATATAAACACGCAATTGCAACTTTATCATGCAATTCTGACTTTATAACTCACAATTTATAATGACACAATTCTGATAAAAAGTCATAATTGCGAGAAAAAAAGTTGCAATTACTTTTTTTTACATTTATTCTGTGGTGGAAACAAGTTTCCATAAAACACAGCCCAATTTTTTTTTTTTTTTTTTTAATTCACCACACTTTTGAATCATATACACGTATTCTTATACTCAATCGTAGACACACACACACACACACACACACACACACACACACACACACACACACACACACACACACACACACACACACACACACACACACACACACACACACACACACACACACACACACAAAGAGATTTGTGCACTTTTTACTATACAATTTCTGAGATCCTAATGATTCATCTTCAGCAATCAATGCAAGTCCTGCTCTTCAGATCACATTCACAGCTCTGGAGAAACCTTCATACACATTTGATTAATTCTAGATGCCATTTGAGCACAAGAGCTGCTTGATTGTCATCAAAAAAACATGTACATATGGAAAATGTTAGATAGAAATATAAATGATCAAATGTTAACACTTTTCGTAAAGCTTTTTTTTTTCAGAAAGAAAGAAAAAAAGAAAGAAGGAAAGAGCTAGCTAGACCAATTAGTAGTGCCAAATGTGACCACTGAGAAAATCATATCCTCCAAACCACTGGCACCAACTCATTTCCTCATCCACCAAGTCACATTCTTGACCAAATACATGCATCAATTCATCACTCAAAAATTATAAAAAATATTAATAATCTCACACGTACATTAATCTCCCTAACAATGAGATTCAAACCCTGGCTCATTAGCTGATTCTCTGATACGTCTAAACGGAGCGCCGGATGATCTGTTCACGTCTCATCTTGAGGCAGTGTCGGCTGTCACACAGTCTTGAGCCCACACTCATTGCTGGAACATTCCAATTACGCCAACAACAAACACATCGCCAACCTCCTCTAATTTGAGGTATTGCCAGATTAGCGCTTGACTTCTTGCCTTCCTTAAGTGGCATTGGTAAAAACAGTTTAAAACCAGTATAGACACAAAACGGCCTCAGCAGATGAAGTGATGTTTCAGCAGGATAAAGGAGGATTCGAAATTGTGCTTACCTGAAACGGCGAGAATATCTGATCAGCCAAACAGCACATATAGAGAGAGAGAGAGAGAGAGAGAGAGAGAGAGAGAGAGAGAGAGAGAGAGAGAGAGAGAGAGAGAGAGAGAGAGAGAGAGAGAGAGAGAGAGAGAGAGAGAGAGAGAGAGAGAGAGAGAGAGAGAGAGAGAGAGAGAGAGAGAGAGAGAGAGAGAGAGAGATTTGTGATTAGACCTGAGGTAATCAATCTTAAATGATTATCACCATTAGATTTAATCACCGTTAAATCTAATTAACTAGCCATTAAGGACTTCTTCAGGTGGTCAGCATTCCTGAGATGAAAACTGTCACACAACTGCGATGACATTACAAAAGTACATCAATTATTCCTTGACAAGAACTACTTCATTCAACACATAGGATAAGGAAGACTGCTGTTAATTATTCATGGTGGAACGAATACTTAATTTAATGAAATTAAACATTATTTGGAGATGGTGGTCCAGTGGGTTAAACCATGGAACGGATATGCAGAAGGTTGCTGGTTCGATCCCAGCGGTCACCACCAGTGTGTCCTTGAGCAAGGCACTTTACTCCATGTTGCTCCAGAGGGATTGTCCCTGTAATAAGGGCACTGTAAGTCGCTTTGGATAAAAGCGTCTGCCAAATGCATAAATGTAAATGTTATTTCCTCAGGAGTGCTCTTATTTATTTCTTTAAAAAAAATGGATTCTGCAGGTTGGGATATATTAAATTGAAGTTCATCATATTTAATGCAAGAGATCATGCTCTCCAAGTTTAGATGTTGAGATGAATAAGCAGGGAAATTTGTGATTATGCAGATTGCAAATTGAATTTAATTCGCTCATTAACAGGTGAAGTCAGTGTGTGTCTGTTTGGGTTAGGGTTAGCTTATGCTAATTATAATTAGCTGTATTTCAATTTTGACACCAGTGATAAAGACTCATCAGAGGTGGAAAAGGTGAGTCACAGAAAGACCGGAGATATGTTTCCAATGTAGGCCCCAAGTTTATTTTAAATAATTTTAGTTATTATACAGTTAACTATATATTTTTTTTGAAAATTAGTTAAATACATAACATAAAAATACTATACATATACAATTTATAGCATTCAAAAAAGAATGCAGATCTAGAGTGGGTGGACGGACGGATATACAATATTGCCAAAATACAACTATATTGGGACACCCCTCCAAATTGAATGCAGGTGTTCCAATCACTTCCATGGCCACAGGTGTATAAAATCAAGCACCTAGGCATGCAGACGCTTCTACAAACATTTGTGAAAGAATGGGTCGCTCTCATGAGCTCAGTGATTTCAAGCGTGGTGACGCGATAGGTTGCCACCTTCGAAATAAGCCCATTCGTGAAATGTCCTCACTAGTAAATGTTCCATGATCAACTGTTAGTGGTATTATAACAAAGTGGAAGCAATTGGGAACAACAGCAACTCAGCCACGAAGTGGTAGGTCACGTAAAATAACAGAGGGGTCAGCACATGCCGAGAAGTCGCTAACTTTCTGCAGAGTCAGTTGCTACAGACCTCCAAACTTTGTGTGGCCTTCAGATTAGCTCAAGAACAGTGCATGCATGGAGAGCTTCATGGAATGGGTTTCCATGGCCGAGCAGCTGCATCCAAGCCTTACATCACCAAGTGCAATGCACAGTGTCGGATGCAGTGGTGTAAAGCACGCTGCTACTGGACTCTAGAGCAGTTGATACTGTTCTCTGGAGTGGCGAATCACGCTTCTCTGTTTGGCAATCCGATGAACGAGTCTAGGTTTGGCGGTTGTCAGGAGAACTTCTTGCCTGACCTCATTGTGCCAAGTGTAATGTTTGGTGGAGGAGGGATTATGGTATGAGGGTTGTTTTTCAGGGGTTGGGCTTGGTCCCTTAGTTCCAGTGAAAGGAACTCTTAATGCTTCAGCATACCAAGACATTTTGGACAATTTCATGCTCCCAACTTTGTGGGAACAGTTTGGGGACGGCCCCTTCCTGTTCCAACATGACTGCACACCAGTGCACAAAGCAAGGTCTATAAATACATGGATGAGCGAGTTTGGTGTGGAGGAACTTGAGTCACAGAGTCCTGACCTCAACTCGATAGAACGCCTTTGGGATGAATTAGAGCAGAGACTGTGAGCCAGGCCTTCTTGTCCAACATTGCCTGACCTCAATCAGTTACTGGCAATCAGTTACATAATTTTTTAAGTTGAGAAATGTAAAGTTTAAGTACGTTTTTATTTTGTACTCATAAATTTGAACTGCTCTTAAATATTTGAGTAAGCTAATTCATACATTTAAATTAAAATTATCAAATTAAATATTTTTAGTAGTGGAAAATTGTCTTTACCTAGCTAGTTCAATAAATGCTATCTTGCTAATTGGTAACACAATGCTTTGATAGAATTAGCATAACACATCACTTGCTGAATGATTTCAGCAATATAGAACATTTAACATACATCTGTTCTCAACCCAAGCTCATGCTCCATTCCTCATCATGATTGGCTGATACATCAGTGCATCCCTAATAATAAATAAAATGTCTCTCTTTATTTAAAAAAAAAAAAAGAAATGTTTACAACACCATAAATTTATTCGACAATCTGGCTTTTTTTAATCTGGCACAAAATTACTCTGATGTCCCATTCTTCTCCTCATTCCAACCCATAAACCTTTGCTGTCTTGTAAGTGCTGAGTAAAAATCAGTCTCATTTTCTGTCTGCCTCTTTCTGCAAGACTGACAATCCAAGGCGATCTACACACCTCTCTTATTAGAATGAGCAACATCAATTACGCTCAAACTACTGTAAACACACCATCACTCAATCCCAGCTAAAAGGACGTTTGCACCCTCACTACACATAACTAAATATCTTAGATTTTAATGAATATGGATTCGAGTGGATTAGGCAGACTAAAATGACTGTTTTTCTCCACACACCACAACAAACATTAACACAAACACATTCATACTCCCTCTCTTTTCACATTCATGCTGATGGTGCACATCATGCTCACTAGGGGAAAAAAAGAAGAAGAGGAAAGCAAGAAGCAATTTTAGCCAGCACAATACACAAACACTACCGTTTAAACGTTTAGGGTAAAATGTCATGTTTTCAAACATAATGTGCGGTTACTTCAGTCTTCAGTGTCATATGATCCTTCAGAAATTATTCTATACTGATTTGATGCTCCTTAGTTCCAGTGAAAGGAACTCTTAATGCTTCAGCATACCAATACATTTTGGACAATTTCATGCTCCCAACTTTGTGGGAACAGTTTGGGGATGGCCCAAAACAAAATACTTTTTTTACATCATTTATAAATTTGAATTACATTTATACATATCATGCGCATATTCAATTATTCATTGAGGGAAATTTATTAGTATTTATATGCAGTATAGTCAAGGTGACAAATGCTGTAAAAGTATTGCCCATTCGTTTTCATAGGCACTCCTTGGTTTTAAATCTTACTAATTACAGCAAAACATTTTATGGTCAACTTATTTCTTTATTTGTTGAAAAGTTCAAAGTTCAGTTCACCATGTATAGATACTCTGCACAATGGCAGTGGTATTTAGGTCTTGACGGATATTTCTTCTAACACTCCCGTCATTTTTGTGATTCAGAAAATGACCCGTCATTTCTGTGATTGTGCTGCCATTTTCAGACGATAATTCCATTTCCTGTGAACTCTCAAAGCGACTGATCACACACTGAGGAAACAGCTCACAATGCTCAACAGGTGGTCTTCAGAATTACACAAGCTCACAGAGATCAGAGGCAACTGATTAAAAAATGAACACATACTCCATTACTCAATTCTCAACCATTTGGTTACAACCCCTGGTTTGGATAGTGTCCAAGTCAGCAGGTATAAAACAATACTGAATGCAAATAATAAAATGCAGCTAACCATATAATTGAGGTCTCAAAGGCGATCAACCTGTTTCCTTAAATCAAGCCATATCAATATCCATTCCTTTCAACCACACACATTCTCTCCTACAGAACACTTCTTTTCTCTTTCATCCCTGGCTCCCCATCATTCCTATTGGCAGAGCCAATACATTGGGCTGGCAGGGACAACAGCGGATTTTGGCTGGCACCAGGCATTTCATCAAGACCAGCAGTGATTCTGAGAGGGCGAGGCTAAACTGCCCATTTCCCACCATGAGCTGGCACCACCGCCAATGCAAAAGGTCTCTAACAGGCGGAACCTGCGCCAAGTGGGGTCCACTGGAGTCCAGGAACACTGAGAGAGACGGAGTGAGGCTCAATCCCACAGAACGCAGCACCTGCTGACCACTGCATTGAGGCGCAGCAGGGCATTGGGTGACCTTTGAGGGTGGAGATCCATCACAGCTGCTACGTACACACCACTGATGCATTATTTCAAAGAGAACCATGTGAATACATCAGCATATCCAATTTTGAAAAGTATCCTAGATACAAAGAAACCCAACATTATATAATAATATATATTAAAATAAAAATGTAAACATTAATTTCATAATATAATACCCCCCTTTAACTGTTTTACTTACAGTAGCATTATAAAATAACAATATTCATTTTAAAAACCTATTCATTCCTTAGAACTCTCCTCAAACCACTTAACTTGAATACTAATTATATTCAATATTGATATATATTAGACACATGAAAGGCTTAAAAGGGTCTTTCACCACTGGAAAAAAATGTGCTTTCAATAAAACTTGACAAGCAGTCATGTGGGAATAAAACTAATACATAAAAATACAGTAGAAAACTTCAACACCCCTAATGCACTGGGCATGTTGAAGTCCAAGGCCACTCCTACCAGTCTGCTATGGATACCAGAGTCAACCTTGCTTTAGTAGGAAATACTTCTTAGCAAACTTTTAGTCATATTGGTGATGATTTGTATTGTTCCAGGGTACAAATTCAAAGAGTAAACGTTTAGTGGGAGTGAGTTACTTTCAGTTTCCAGGGAAGGATCTTCTAGCACATTGTAGGCAGTGGCTAAAGGCTGCACAGAATTGTAAATGCGGAGAGAACGCAGCAATGGAAAATCAGAAAAAACTCTGTTTGTGGTCAACCTTTCATTGTTTTGTAAGCTGCTGTAAAATATCAAAGCAGACTATTTGTAGTTTCTCTGAGTGATTGATGTGACGTATCATTGATAGTGCATGATATGATAACAAAGACAGATCTGATATTCAAACTGACTGTACTCATGACAGTGTAAACAGCCACGGCAACCTTTCAAATACATTTTCAAGGGTTGTTTGGGAATCAAATGAATCCCAGTTTTGAAACGATACACAAAGATGAACCGCAATTTAGTCATTCAGAAATAAATAATGACTCTTGAAGCTGCAAAATTATACAGAATGTGATAATTACTTAATTGCAGGTTTATAAATGAAAACAAATTGAGATTTCCATGTCTGTATGCTTTTTTTTCTTGGAACTAGGGACGTTCCAGTTGAACGACTGTGTTAAGTGCACAGTTATGTAATTTCTTTAAATGACCCTGCATAACAATAATTAAGCAGCAATGTCATCGTTCGCATTTTCCAAGGCTGAGGACACAGGAGCACAGGATACAACTACACATTCCGAAATGAGTCATTATTATAGCACTAATTAAGCTTACATACAATCACAAGATAACTGGAACTATCATTTCCACTCCATTTCACAGGTTTAATGATCTAGCTTTACAAGAAGTGAAATTTGTCCTTTAAAATCATGCACAAAAATTGGGGTTAACTGCAGTATAAACAGTATAAACTAGCATGTGACATGGCACAATACATATTAAAATCGATATATAGAAATGTAATTGGAGCACAAATAAGTGTCTATTTCCATTGTATAGCAACCCAGATATTCAGGACCAGACCAGACCAAAACTAAACTAAACACAACTAAATTAGACTAGCCTAGCCTAGACTAGACTAGACTAAACTAAAGCATCCAGATGTTTAAAGAAATTCAGGAAAAAAGAAAAAACAACAACATCTAGATGTTTAAAGATATTAAGGAACAAAACAAAACAGACATAAGCATCCAGATGTTTAAAGATATTAAGGAACAAAACAAAACAAAAAAGACAAAACAAAACAAAAGCATCCAGATGTTTAAAGATATTCAGGAACAAAATTAAAGCATCCAGATGTTTAAAGATATTCAGGAACAAAACTAAACTAAACTAAACAAAACAGACAAAAGCATCCACACGTTTGAAGATATTCAGGAACAAAACAAAAAAGACAAAAGTATCCAGATGTTTGAAGATATTCAGGACCAAAACAAAACAAAAGCACCCATATGTTTAAAGATATTCAGGAACAAAAAAAAAAAAAAATCTAAACAAAACAAGCATCCAGATGTTTAAAGATATTCAGGAACAAAACTAAACTAAACTAAGCAAACCAGACAAAAGCATCCACATTTTGAATATATTCAGGAACACAACAAACCAAAAAGGACAAAAGCATCCAGATGTTTAAATATATTCAGGACCAAAACAAAACCAAACAAGACAAAAGCACCCAGATGTTTGAAGATATCCAGGAACAGAACAAAACAAAAACGACAAAATAATCCAGATGTTTGAAGATATTCGGAAACAAAACAAAAGACAAAAGCATCCAAATGTTTAAAGATACTCAGGGCAGAGAATAAAAAAAAAAAAAAAAAAAAAAAAAAAAAGCACCCAGATGTTTAAAGCTACTCAGGAACAAAACAAAACAAGCATCCAGATGTTTAACAATATTCAGGAACAAAACTAAAGTATATAAGCAAAACAGACAAAAGCATCCACATTTTTTAAGATATTCAGGAACAAAACAAACCGAAAAAAGACAAATGCATCCAGATGTTTAAATATATTCAGGACCAAAACAAAACAAAAGCACCCAGATGTTTGAAGATATCCAGGAACAAAACAAAACAAAAAAGACAAAATAATCCAGATGTTTGAAGATATTCGGAAACAAAACAAAACAAAAGACATATGCATCCAAATGTTTAAAGATACTCAGTGCAGGGAATAAACAAAACAAAAAACAAAAGCATCCAGATGTTTGAAGATATTCAGGAACAAAACAACAACAACAAAAAAAGACAAAAGGAACCAGATGTTTGAAGACATAAATATAATGAAAAATGTATGTTTGAATGTTATTTCACTACAGCACAGGAGGGATGTTTGCATCCTTGTCATCTGATAAATACACTTTCTGGAGTCATTACAAACCTTAATGGGCCAAACTATATTTATGACGAGCCCGCATCCCACTTACCGATAACACAACCCACATAAAAATTATCCATCAAAATGTCTAAGTTGCTAACCATAAACAAAACAATTGTTAACGTCAAAGCACCAGACTGATGTTCTCTTCTTATCGCGGGGAAAAAATGATTGTGCTAAAGCCGAAGAGTTGAGCCGCATAATTGATTTGCTTCTTTCTGCCATCTTTCCATTTCCAACAAAAACATAATGGGTTTTGTGAACAACATTGCAAATGGGGAATTACATAAAAGTTACTGAACGACAAACAAACGGACTAGCGAGCAGACGAAATCTCTTTATTTATCAAAAGATTAGAAGGGCTGAAAAAACAGAGGATATCCAGATTTATGTTCTTATGTTTTCTATCTAAACCGCACTAAATACAAACACACTTTGATTTCAGTGGCTTTAATGGCTTGTGGGGAAACAGGTCTTGCGTGTTCAAACATGCTATGTTTAATTGCATTGACTTAGGCGCTACTTTTCCATTAAGGGCATCTCATCTCTGTATTCTATTAGTGCTGCACGGTTGGGCTGGGTTGGGGTGGAGGATATTACTTTTCGGGCTGCACTGAGCAAGACATGCCACATTAGTAGCAATCAAAACAACATTTCCTTGAGATGTGTGGAGACGTGCTTCAGACTCTGTGGATTAATCCACAGCACTTACATAAGAGCAAAAGTGTTCAACTAAACAAACAGAGACCGGGATGATCTAACTAATCACACTACTGGCTGATGTCAAGAGACCAGAGAACAGGGCAGGAGAAACTCAAGTGGTTATTGTTTTGGATGAGGTTTTTACATGCCTTTGTAGACTGGGCCTGTTCATTTCAGCTTCAGAACACTTTATACTGTCAGTTTAGATCAGCACCAGATTCACTAGTGTTCCTGCAGCGAAAGCTCAATACCGTGCGGCCCACAAATCTGGGACTAAGTTAAAATCTGTCATTTTTTAAATATTCTTAATATTTCATTCAATTTTTTTAACTAGTTAATTGTTCACTCAAAAATAGTGTGCTGCTAATATAATTAAAATAAAGTCCTTCTGAAGCGATGCGATGCGTTTTTGTAGGAAAAAATATCCATATTTTATCTAAAACATTATCTTCCCACACCCCTGATCATTACTACTAGGTTACCATAATCTTTACTTTGTGCATTACTCTCATTAATTATGAACCTGTAGCAGTTCTTAGTAGTCCTATGGGAGGTATAAAACAAAAAAAGTAGTTATTGATTAGCGTATAGTGAACTACCACATTTAACTGAAAATTATGACTTACTAATTTGTTAATCAGAGTTTCTTGTTAGTTAATAGTAGTTACTTGAATATTAATTTTGCATTACTCATTTGTTCCTGTGTATTCATTAATGACGGAACAGTATTCTGTAAGTGTCATCCTTTGCTTAAAAATGTCAAAAAAGCCCAAACAAATAAAATAACATAAACATTGTGGGCCCTATTTTAATGATCTGAGCTCATGGTCTGAAGTGCATGGCGCAGGTGCACTTAGGGCGTGTCCTAGTTTAACAACGGAAAAATGGTCCAAAAGGGTTGTAGCTTACCTAGTCTCTTAATAAGTCATGGGTATGTTTTGGGCATAACGTGCTATAAACCAATCAGAGTCTCATCTCCCATTCCCTTTAAAAGCCAGTTGTGCTTGCACCATGGCGGATTCGCTATTGGAATTTGCGAGGGGAAAGACTGAACGCTTCTCCAGAGAGGAATCCTTTTATTTTTAATATTTAAAAGTGTTTGTGTGCTGCTGCGCGTCCCTGTGTGTGTAATCAGCAGAGTGTACACACGTTGTGCACCTGCCTATAAGCGCATATTACTAACGTGCCCTTTAAATAACGCAAAAATACTGCCCTATTGACTTTTGACCAGGTTTTTCTTGGTCAATGTCGCAGTCGTTTTCAGTTCCTCAAAATAGCAACACGCCAACAATGCACCTGAACACACTTCGTTTTCATACCAGCTCGCCCATGGGCGAACAGAAGGGTGGGAGTGCATTTGCTATATACACAACGTGGAGCTGGACGTGAAAATGATAACTGCGTTGGGCTGAAACTTGCAAAAAACACTTGCGTCATGCCTGGTGTCGCATTGCGCCAGGTGTATGATAGGGCCCTGTAATAGCTGAATTTTAAAATTTCCCTTAATAATAATTCATACACCTGTGTGCTTATGTGCAAGCATATAAACATTCCCTGACTCACCAGCACACACAGGCCATGAGGACGGGCCAGGGGAACAGACGGACAGGGCAGAGGAGACCTATTTGCTGGGGATGCTGCCAGGTTCACCCACCGCTGGGACACATGGAGCATTTACTCTGACGGGGCTCCATCCTTTGATACCACCATGTACTTTTTCCATGTGCTGGGGGTTTGCATATGTCAAAAAGGAATTAATGTGACTGGTTGAGCAGTACGACACCTGCACCAATTTACCAGTGTTGGCAGGTAAAGCCGATCTCGGCTGGGGCTTCCTGTATACGAGCTCTATCTGTGACTTTCTGCGACCACGTTAATGTCTTCATAATGCTCCTGTGCTGAATAATTACACTGACACTATACGACAAAGCCCCAGACCAGAGACATGTAAACTTTGCAATTGCCAAATCTAAATGAGGTTATGAAATACCAAATGCCAGAATAGCGTTGGCTTTCTCTGTCCTTTCAGAAAAGGCCCTCAGCTCCATCATTTTCTCAAACGGTTATTTCTCTCCCTTTCTGTCTCTCTCTTTTTTTTTCTGTGGTCTGTCCTTGAGGGAAGGAAATTAGCCACAATGATTTACTCCTGTCCTGTCTCCAGGGCTATTCTGCTTCTAATGGACTCATTTACCTTGCTTTAATCACAAATTCACAGCTTGGTCTCCTCAGTCCCTTGACGCACTCAACTTCCATTGCTTTGATATTCTCCAGCCGGAGAATGGTGGGATAGGACAGTCCCTCTCCCACTGAGAGCTGGAGTCATCTACATGAGCTTTTATAAAGATTCTGAATTAATGTGAAGAGGATATTGGATACGTTATAAATTAGCCCATCTTATTTGCCTCTGCTTGTTCAAAGTCAACATTAATAAGCTCAAATAATTAGCTTTTTTTCTTGCTGTACACTACAATTCAAATGTTCGGGGTTGCTTATTTTCTTACAATTTAAAATAACTGTTTTCTAATTTTCAGCAGCCATTACTCCAGACTTCAGTGTCACATGATCCTTCAGAAATCATAATATGCTGATTTGGTGCTCAAAAAAAAACATTTCTTATTATTATCAATGTTGAAAACGGTTGTGCTGTGTAATATCTAAATGGAAACCGTGATGCATGCTGCACTGCTCATGATGAAATAAAGCCACAGTGCATTTGTTTTTGGTCGAAATACACCTGAATTAACACAAAAAAGTAAAACATTCCACCTTGGCATACAGACTGCTTCTACAAACATTTGTGAAAGAATGGGTCACTCTCAGGAGCTCAGTGAATTCAAGTGTGGTACCGTGATAGGTTGACACCTATGCAATAAGTCTATTTGTGAAATGTCCTCACTAGTAAAAATTCCACTGTCAACAAAGTGCAACAGCAACAACAGCAACTCAGCCATGAAGTGGTAGGCCACGTAAGTCAGCACATGCTGAGGCGCAAAGTGCGCAGAAGTCAATAGCTACAAACCTCCAAACGTGTGGCCTTCATATTAGCTCAAGAACAGTGCGTAGAGAGCTTCATGGAATGGGTTTCCATGGCAGAGCAGTTGCATCCAAGCATTACATTACCAAGGGCAATGCAAAGTGTCGGATGCAGTGGTGTAAAGCACACCGCCACTGGACTCTAGAGCAGCGGAGACGTGTTCTCTGGAGTGACAAATCATGCTTCTCTGTCCGGCAATCCGATGAACGAGTCTATGTTTGGTGATTGCCAGGAGAACGTTATATGCCTGACTGCATTGTGCCAAGTGTAAAGTTTGGTGGATGGGGGATTATGGTGTGGGGTTGTTTTTCAGGGGTTGGGCATGGCCCCTTAGTTCCAGTGAAAGGAACTCTTAATGCACACCAAGACATTTTGGACAATTTCATGCTCCCAACTTTGCGGGAACAGTTTGGGGATGGCCCCTTCCTGTTCCAACATGACTGCGCACCAGTGCACAAAACAAGGTCATAATGAGTATACACCATCAATCTTTCTTCCAAAACGTGTACTTGCATCTCTTGTTCATGCATGTCTCATCATATCTGTAAATAGAGAAAAGGTGCTCCAGCTACTTTAACTCTATGGGAGTGGCATAGGTTAGTTTTCACAACGAGCAAAAAAAGTTTGAACCTCTGCGGAACAGAGGAGCTTCTGAGATGGCGTATTTATTACTCAACAGGTGAGTAAGCTATTTTATTGGACATATAAATTGCCACATGTATCTCTTTAACAGAGTTGATTGTCAAGCATTATCTATTGTGAAGGGTCATTTCATTATGGGTTGCTGAAGTGCTATAATGGAATTTATTTTCAAGGTACAGTGTCTATTAATGGGTAAAGCTACAGTAATGTTTCCATCTAAACTGGTTTTATCTTAAGCTTAGTGAATGTTTTATGAGCAGTAGGATAACCATATTCATCTGCACAGGCATGCAGAGCCGAAGCACAACCAAAACAGAGTTATTTCACAAATTGCATGCAGATTTGTTTTTTAACCGCTAAAGGGCTAGTTACTTTGGGTGCTGCTGTGCTACAAAATACTTTTTAAAATATTGTATTCAGCTTTAATATAAGCTCATAAACCTGAAAGCATAATAATGATAAAAGAATTAGCAAAATTATGTTTACTGTGGTTTTGATGGATAGTACTGCACACGCCTCTGAACATCTTTCTCTGATCAAGGCTACTTCTCCTGATGGCTGACTTATCCTGTACTCACATTTCAGCTTATGAAACAGAAGTAAAAGGATCCCGTGGCAGGCTGCAAGATGAGCGATGTTGATGGGGCGTAATTCTAATAAAGCTACATGGACTGGAGGAATCAACGGCGGGATTTAATGTAGCAAAAAGCTCAGTGAACTTCACTGCTGAATAACAGCTGCCTCTGACCTTTTTTATGAAGCAGTAGGCTAGGATGCATCAATGAAAAATCTTTGTTTATGTCTCCTCACAACACAGTCCTTTTGGTAGCCGACAGCATTCACATGTTAGACATCAACATGATGACTGAAAATAGGCATGAAGGGATTTTCTGAAGGATCCCAGTTAAGCAGGGGATCACCGCTAAACCAAAACAGCATGTCAACGCAGGGCTGTATTTATATTCTTTCTGGAACCTCTATGAAGATGCCTGGCTGCATAATTCACTTCATACTGCTGGAATGGATGCCTGGATTCACCAGTAAAATTTTATTGTGGACGATACTTGATTTTCTTTAAAATAACGGTATGTGGTTTGCTGTTTGATGTATGCTGATGTGATGTATTTGTAACCCTTGATGTATGTTTCTCTAGTGATGTATGTTGATGTGATGTATGTGTAACACTTGATGTATGTTACTCTAGTGATGTATGTTGATGTGATGTACGTGTAACCTTTAATGTATGTTACTCTAGTGATGTATGTTAATGTGATGTACGTATGTGTAACCCTTGGTGTATTTTATCCGAGTGATGTATGTTGATGTGATGTTTGTCTAACCCTTGATGTATGTTACTCTATTGATGTTGATGTGATGTATGTGTAACCCTTAATGTATGTTACTCTAGTGATGTTTGTTGATGTGATGTATGTGTAACCCTTGATGTATGTTACTCTATTGATGTATGTTGACGTGATGTATGTGTAACCTTTGATGTATGTTACTCTAATGATGTATGTTGACGTGATGCATGTGTAACCCTTGATGTATGTTACTCTATTGATGTATGTTGACGTGATGTATGTGTAACCTTTGACGTATGTTACTCTAATGATGTATGTTGACGTGATGCATGTGTAACCCTTGATGTATGTTTCTCTAATGATGTATGTTGACGTGATGCATGTGCAACCCTTGATGTATGTTACTCTAATGATGTATGCTGATGCAACGTATGTGGAACCCTTGATGTATGTTACTCTAATGGTGTATGTTGATGTGATGTATGTGTAACCCTTGATGTATGTTACTCTAATGGTGTATGTTAATGTGATGTATGTGTAACCATTGATGTATGTTACTCTAATGATGTATGCTGATGTGTAACCCTTGATGTATGTTACTCTAGTGATGTATGTTAATGTGATGTATGTATAACCCTTGATGTATGTTACTCTAGTGATGTATGTTGATGTGATGTATGTGTAACCATTGATGTATGTTTCTCTAATGATGTATGCTGATGTGTAACCCTTGATGTATGTTACTCTAGTGATGTATGTTAATGTGATGTATGTATAACCCTTGATGTATGTTACTCTAGTGATGTATGTTAATGTGATATATGTGTAACCATTGATGTATGTTACTCTAATGATGTATGCTGATGTGTAACCCTTGATGTATGTTACTCTAGTGATGTATGTTAATGTGATGTATGTATAACCCTTGATGTATGTTACTCTAGTGATGTATGTTAATGTGATATATGTGTAACCATTGATGTATGTTACTCTAATGATGTATGCTGATGTGTAACCCTTGATGTATGTTACTCTAGTGATGTATGTTAATGTGATGTATGTATAACAATTGATGTATGTTATTCTAGTGATGTATGTTGTTGTGATGTATGTGTAACCCTTGATGTATGTTACTCTAGTGATGTATGTTAATGTGATGTATGTATAACCCTTGATGTATGTTACTCTAGTGATGTATGTTAATGTGATGTATGTGTAACCCTTGATGTATGTTACTCTAGTGATGTATGTTGATGTGATGTATGTATAACCCTTGATGTATGTTACTCTAGTGATGTATGTTAATGTGATGTATGTGTAACCCTTGATGTATGTTACTCTAGTGATGTATGTTGATGTGATGTATGTGTAACCCTTGATGTATGTTACTCTAGTGATGTATGTTGATGTGATGTATGTGTAACCCTTGATGTATGTTACTCTAATGATGTATGTTGATGTGATGTATGTGTAACCCTTGATGTATGTTACTCTAGTGATGTATGTTGATGTGATGTATGTGTAACCCTTGATGTATGTTACTCTAGTGATGTATGTTGATGTGATGTATGTATAACCCTTGATGTATGTTACTCTAATGATGTATGTTGATGTGATGTATGTGTAACCCTTGATGTATGTTACTCTAGTGATGTATGTTAATGTGATGTATGTATAACCCTTGATGTATGTTACTCTAGTGATGTATGTTGATGTGATGTATGTATAACCCTTGATGTATGTTACTCTAGTGATGTATGTTGATGTGATGTATGTATAACCCTTGATGTATGTTACTCTAATGATGTATGTTGATGTGATGTATGTGTAACCCTTGATGTATGTTACTCTAGTGATGTATGTTGATGTGATGTACGTGTAACCCTTGATGTATGTTACTCTAATAATGGAAACCTACATTCAGACATGATTTCTAACATGTTCTGGTACAGCAGAGGCTACTGCTAATGTTGCGTTCCCTTCAGAAACAAGTTACTACATTTATCCATTATAAACACACTTAAGAAATTGTCAGGAACATGAAACACAGCATGGCACAATCGATTATGTCATCAAATGATCTACAGTCTCAGCCAATCAGAAACATAAATCTGATTCATGAGTTGTGATCATCATTTTACCCATATTTCAAAGAATGATTCACAAACACAGTCTGAGTCATTTTATCCATCTTTTTAAGCCAATTATAAACACTACAGCGTATGTCAGGTTTATTTTGCTAAAACAACAAACATCTCAGATTTTGTATTTAAAACACAGCCATTCCATGCTCTTGGACTTACATCAAACGTGAATGTATTTTATTAACGTTCTTTTTCCCTATGACTTCCCTCTGATGCAGTGAAAAACAGAGTTCTAGGTATATATAAAAAGCTCTTTTGCATTGTATTTAAATGAGAAAAAAATGCTGCCCTTTTTGCCTTGAAAATCAAACTTGTCTATCTGCCTTCACACTGAGATAAACCAAGAACATGCTGTGGAAAATGACTTCCCAGCATCCTCTTGCAGGCCACCTACTGATATCTCATATGTGTTTTTTTTTTTTTTAAAGAAAAAAAGCAACACTTTAAGACGAACAACCACTCATCTTTTCCCTCCCCTTATAAATGATTGAATAAGCACTTTAAAACGGCCGTCCCAAACATGTCAGGCCAGATCTGGTCACTGCGATGAACACAGAGCTCTGACAGGAGGAGCAATTGCCTTCTCTCTGCTTATAGACTATGATAGCATATGAACTTGGCTAGAACTACTGGAAAAGTTCAAACGTTTCAGTTCTGTGTGGTTTCGGGTTGTGTTTTATATCCGTGGTGCAACTGCAGCGCCCCTAATTACAGTGTCTTGAATTCACTAGCATGTTTCCCCAGCCAGTATAATCATATATATAATCATATACTACAGCTCTGGCTTTGGACAAAGAAACAATTGTGAGAGGAACGTCCCTTGACAGAAGCAAACAAGACTTTGGGGATGCTTGCATTGTTCACTGAGAAGAACTAATGCGAAATTGGGTCTCGATGCCGATTTTAGTCTCGGGTTTCGCTCCTCAGCCTCTGCGTTTGATAATACGGGGGAGGAACTTTGAGACCAAAACAGAAACCATCAGCTCTCATTTTCCGCCAAACCAAAGTTTCACTTCTGTGGTTCTGTGGTTTACGCTGGATGTGACTCACAGGTCATGTGGTAAACAAAACAGAAATCCAAAGCCACAACTTGAAACAGCACATCATCGTTTTGTGTGAATATACGGTTGGTGTTTTTTTTTCTCAAGAAATGTCCAAAATGCTAATAACACAGCTGCGCATTTTTGTTGTGTGTTTTTGTCTTTTTTTTTTATAGATACAGTATGTTTGCCCGTTTTAGAATCTCATAAAAAGTCACAATATAAGCAGCAGGGCAATAAATCTTTTCAATCTCAATGGCAGCGTTCCAGGAGAGCACTTTAAATGTTCATTAGCTTTGCATGTGTACTGAACAAGACCATTACCACCTCAATGTATTTGCCTTGTCTTAATACAGTAACTTAATGGCAAGAAAATAATAGAACTACAAGAGGGTTTTAGTATATAGACTAATTAGTACATAAGTCATGTCTTAATATCTCTTCATGTCTCCTCAAAACAACTGCTCACTGCTCCCATTTATGTCTTGTTCAGTATTTTTCTTTTTATCGTTTTGCCTGTGTTTATGCCAACTGCATACATTTCGGCACAAGTGTGTATTTGTATTGGAATTTTACTATTTCACCCCCATTTCCTTTTATTAGTTCCAGTGAAACGAACTCTTAATGCACACCAAGACATTTTGGACAATTTCATGCTCCCAACTTTGCGGGAACAGTTTGGGGATGGCCCATTTTTTTGTATTTTACACTAGTAACACAAAACAGTTACACTCACGACCTTAAAGGGATAGTTCACCCAGCCACAATAGCTCAAGCCATTAGTTTCTTCTTCTTTCAGATGATTACAGTCAGAGGAGATATATTACATAATGTCCTGGCTCTTCTAAGCTTTATAATGGCAGTGAATGGAGGATGAGATTTTGAAGCCCAACAAAGCGCATCCATCCATCATAAAATATATCCACATGGCTCCAGGGGGTTAATAAAGGCCTTCTGAAGCGAAGCGATGCATTTGTGTAAGAAAAATATCCATTTAAAACTTTATAAACTAAAATAACTGCTGGCAATCCACCTGTCACTCAAGTGGCCACGTGCTTAATTATGCAGAATTTTAATGCTTAATATAATTTAAACGGATGAGTTATAAAAAAGTTCACCCCCCTTCACAGTTGTCATGAAGGGCAAAATTAGCTGTATAGACCAAAAACACTTTTTGTACCAGGCTGTAAACATATTTTTTCTGCTGTAAAGTTGGGCATCGTAACATGGGGGGCCTATGGAATTGGAATTGGACCAAGGACTGGTCTCTAGCGACCAGTCGATGAATTGCAGTTTAAGTCACTTCCGTGTTGGCTTCAAGAGAGAGACCGGAAGGTTGTCGCTTGATTGAAACCCATTAAAACTGTAATTTTTAATCCCAGGGCCATTTAACTATAAGGCTTTCATTCAGTTGACAGGGTTTCAATTCTAATTTGTACTATTTTTTACCAGATGAAGCATTTTCTCACATTTCTGCTTCTGCATATTATAGAGCCAATTGGATAAATTATGCAGCTATAATTGTGTGGGTGTGTTGGTATGGATCTCAGTGTGTGGTTTGTATGTGTGTAATAAAAAAAAAATGTGTGTGTGTCTGTAAAATTTGAGAGAGAAAAACTAAATCACAAATCCAACCACTGTGTGTACCAGTGGAGCTTTGCTGCTGGCATCTAACGGGGAAAAAATTGGTACTATGCCCAAACAAAATCTTACTGAAAGCTAGTTTTTTGAGATATCAAGCTCAGAATACAACTTATTTAGATTTAGACCTTTGTATAGCAGTTTTAGAGTTCAACATGTTTCATAAAATATATATTTGACATAAAATAATGTTCATAAATCATTTTCAGAAACCTCAACAATAATCTGCCACGGGTCTTCTTTAAAATGAGACCAAACTTTAAGTCTGTGCTCCCAAGCGTCACATTTTTTATGACAGGTTTTGGACATGGATATTTTTGTCCTCTATTGGACCTATGTCTAACTTTTTTCAATTGACGCACAACGCCACTAAGCCCATTTGTTCTTCTTTTCTGTCTAATCTGGTCAGTTGGAGCTAATTTTACTCCATAATTTACTCCAGTAATTTATTAATCAATCTCTACATTATTAGATTAATGTAAGCTGATGATTAACAGTCAAATTGTGTCTCTGTTAGTATAATAAACAATCAGCATATCTAAGCAATAAATCAACAGACAGATACTCGGATTCAGCCCGAGGGATATCAGAGGGAACAAAGTGTGTTGTGCTGCTGTGAGTTTCACAAGTAAACTTGTCTTAAGTACGCTATTTGATCACAGTGACAACGTGCAAACAAAAGTGATAGATGGTATATATAGTAACTGAACAGTAAATCTAGACTGTGAGATTTGTTCACACTTTATAATTAACATTAACATAACATTAATAATAGTGTATTATTACACACACACACACACACACACACACACACACACACACACACACACACACACACACACACACACACACACACACACACACACACACACACACATATATATATATATACAACGGCACTAAGCCCATTTTTTCTTCTTTTCTGTCTAATCTGGTCAGTTGGAGCTAATTTTACTCCATAATTTACTCCAGTAATTTATTAGTATGGTGTAGGTATGGCCTCCTTTTCACTACGATTCTATCCAGGATCAGCCTGGATAGAATAAATTGTGTATCCTGCCCATCCAAGACTAGCAACATGTAATTTTAGACTGGCTCTGTTTCAAAAACCACAGTCTGATATTTGTGAGGAAAAGCAGAGGCCTCTTCTATGTCTTCTTTAACCCATCATCACAGGGTCGAGTTCACAGGCCGGCACCATGCGTGACAAAGTCAGAAATAGATCATGTGAAAGATGATTAAACATGGATTAGCTGCAGTGTCACGCTGGACTGCTTCATACCTCACACTGAGAAGATGAGAGGAGTGAG
This sequence comes from Romanogobio albipinnatus, assembly GCA_023566225.1. Lineage (NCBI taxonomy): Eukaryota > Metazoa > Chordata > Actinopteri > Cypriniformes > Gobionidae > Romanogobio > Romanogobio albipinnatus. The sequence goes on along the minus strand of CM042259.1, from coordinate 11,438,073 downwards.
AGAGAGGGAAAAGGTTGGTCAATAGAATTTTTTTAAATGAAATCACAGCTTGGTCAAAGGAAGACTAAAAGGCAGTTTCAGATAACTCGTTCTGTTAGATTAATGTAAACTGATGATTAACAGTCAAATTGTGTCTCTGTTAGTATAATAAACAATCAGCATATCTAAGCAATAAATCAACAGACGGCTACTCGGATTCAGCCCGAGGGATATCAGAGGGAACAAAGTGTGTTGTGCTGCTGTGAGTTTCACAAGTAAACTTGTCTTAAGTACGCTATTTGATCACAGTGACAACGTGCAAACAAAAGTGATAGATGGTATATATAGTAACTGAACAGTAAATCTAGACTGTGAGATTTTTTCACACTTCATAATTAACATTAACATAACATTAATAATAGTGTTTCCATATGATGTCTTGGTAAAATAAACAGCACTGAAAAAAAATGTCTCTGATATATATATATATATATACACTCTAAAAAAAAAGGTTCTATATGGTACCAAAAATGGTTCTTCGTCGTAATCATAGAGGAACCACTTTTGGTGCTATATAGCACCATATCTTAACATGTTATATGGTAGCGGTGCTATATAGCACCATAGTTAGCGGTGCTATATAGCACCTTAGTCAAAGAACCGGTGAAGAACCTCTGAAGAACCGCTGAAGAACCACTGAAGCACCAAAATTGGTGCTATATATAGCACTTAAAAAGGTTCCCCTATGATTATGAGCCAAGAACCATTTTTGGTGCCATATAGAACCTTTTTTTTTTAGAGTGTAGGGGGCAGTATTCAAGATGCATGTTGACTAAATTCAAGCATTATAGAGAAAACAGTGTCTTCACTTTTATCTTTTTACACATTCATTTCCCACATATAATTGAATGAGGAAAGGAAAAACAAAAGAAAACCGCAACAACAGACTAGCATGTTGAGTACTTGAACATAAATTTTGCTCTCCTTTCTTTCTGGCCAGCAAATTTCTCAATGACTCTCTGATTAAAGTCAGTCATCTCAGTAGTGTCATGACGTTTGCATTGTTCAGTTAGATATTTGCGGTCTCTTACCCCCGTTGTTGTCCACAAAACTTCAGTACCAACACTTTTGAAATAAAAGACAGGGGACGCAATAAAGGGCATTGCTAACAACACATCCAGCCAGCCACCTACGTTTCTCATAACAAGCGTGTGAAGCTTCGAGTGCAGCTTCGTCCTCTGTCACTGGCCTGCTGCTGGATTTGTAAATCGCGTTGGTCCGGGATCCTTTATCCTTTTGTTTTCTTCCAGCGAACGCCTTTTGAAAGAATTTGGGTTAACTGTTGCCATCTCTACGAAAGTGATCATCCTAATAAGGTTTTGGTGGCGGAGTGACTGTGTCGCCCGTGCACTTTCGCTTTAGTTGCCAAGAACGGAAAGCTGAATGACAGGTGACGAGAACCAATCAGATTGGATAAAATAACACGCATCCAATTCTGATTCGCCAGGGACGCAGCGACCTGCGTCCAGAGGAGGATCTTTAAGAAACCAATTAGAGACCAGCTTCAGGTCACATGCTGCCCGTATATTTTTGTACTCAGATAGACGTCCATTTGTCCGGCTTCCCTCGTGCATGAAACCGCATGAAACATATTGAAGAACATATAAAATAGTTAACTGATCAAAGCCAGTTTTTATTAAATGCTGAGGCTCTTACTAACAGCCGGCACATCGTATGAGAAAACTATTTTTTTTTTTTTTCATTTTTATATCATTTTTGTATGTATATTTCTGGAATGTTGATGGGGGCGGCGCCCCAGCGCCCTCTATTGACCAGCCGCCACTGATATATATATAGTCTCTTAATGAGTCATGGGTGTGTTTTGGGCATAACGTGCAATAAACCAATCAGAGTCTCATCTCCCGTTCCCTTTAAAAGCCAGTGGCGCTTGCACCATGGCGGATTCGCTAAACATGTCGGAATTTGGGAGCAGAAAGACTGAACACTTCTCCAGGGATGAATCCTTTAATATTTAAAAATGTTTATGTTCTTCTGCGAGTTCCTGTGTTTGTGTAATAAGCAGAGTGTAAGCCAAGCCTGTAGCACTCCTGTCAGAAACTGAAGCCTCCACGCCTCAATCGCCCCCCGGTGGTTGGTTGCAGTATAGCTCCTAAACCCCACCTCTCCATGTATTAGAATGGACGCGAGACACACTAAACAATTCAATTACACTTCAAATAATTGTTTCCTAAAGATGGTTTCTGTCATTTTAGGCAGTTTTTATTACGATGATTTCATTTCAAGTATTCGTTTTTTAAATAAGCTTAGTTTTAGTTAGTTATTTGATGTTATAAAAACGGGGGGTATGACATCAGCTGAGATTGACGGCTTCTCTGAGTGAAGTTGTCACTGAGGCACTAACAGACTTTTTTCGGGATTTTGGGGAGGAGATTGGAGTTTTAGCTTTAATTTCTACATTTCTATAACTGTTTATTTCACACCAACATAATGATTTGTTCTGCATCTGTGAGAGTGTGGGCGGGCTTTTGATAATCATGTCTCTACTTCCTACTCTCTACTGTGCAACTCCGGTCCCAAGATGTCAGCGCCGTGTGCGGGCCTACGAAAGCTTCAACTCTGGTCAGTGGAAGTCAATGAAGTTGCGTCGTCCATATTTTTTTACGGTCTATGGTGTAAGCATGTTGTGCACCTATAGCAAAAGCAACGCACCAACAATGCGTCTGAACACACCTTGTTTTCAGACCAGCACAGCTATGGGCGAACAGATGGGCGCGAGTGCATTTGCTATTTAAACAACGTGGCACTGTACATGAAAATGATAACTGCGTCGGGCTGAAACTAGCAAAAAACACTTGCATTGCACCTGGTGTCGCATTGCGCCGGGTGTATGATAGGGCCCATTGAATTATATGTGATTTTTTTTTTTTAAATAGAAAAAGACTGAAATAGCATTTCTTGTAAAATGTACTCTTTTAATTCATTTAAAACTTTGAAAAATTACCAAAACTTACCCTTGAGGTAGCACAAAGGAGGATTGACAGGTGAAAAGGTGGTCCTTTGCTGATCCATGTTTATACTACTTCGGATAACAAATAGCTGTATTAGAGTAGACCACGCCAGATAGATTGTAATACCAGATGTAAACGTCAAGCTCAAAAGAAAAGTGAAGATAAATACAAAAATCCTGTCAACTTTCTCAAGGAAAAAAGTGAGATCCAATCTGCCTTTCCTCAGAGGAGAGTCTGAATTGACATTTTGGCATGCTGCAAAATGCTGATACAGCAGGACTGTTGCTGCTCAAATCAAACATATTTTTAGGTCCTGTGAAGAAATGTTTTGCTAATTTGGTGCTTAACAAATTACACCTTCTAAATAAATAAATAAAAAAAAACTCTGCTTTGATTTTTGAAACTTTGCAGACATTTTACATTCACAAACAGCTATATAACACGTAAAAGGTAATACCTGAAAATACATAATAGGGGCAATTTAATCTATTTATTTATATTATAGTATGCAAACTGTTCAAAAATAAAATTACAGATACACTATATTGCCGAAAGATTTGGAACGTCTGCCTTTACATGCACTAATGACATCCCATTCTTAATACGTAGGGTTTGATATGGAGTTGGCCCACCCTTTGCAGCTATTACAGCTTCAACTCTTCTGGGAAGGCTTTCCACAAGGTTTAGGAGTGTGTTTATGGGAATTTTTGATCATTCTTCTAGAAGTGCAGGCACTGATGTTGGACGAGAAGGCCTGGCTCGCAGTCTCCGCTCTAATTCATCCCAAAGGTGTTCTATCGGGTTGAGGTCAGGACTCTGTGCAGGCCAGTCAAGTTCCTCCACACAAAACTCGCTCAAACATGTCTTTATAGACCTTGCTTTGTGCACTGGCGCGCAGTCATGTTGGAATAGGAAGGGGCCATCCCCAAACTGTTCCCACAAAGTTGGCAGCATGAAATTGTCCAAAATGTCTTGGTGTGCTGAAGCATTTCACTGGAACTAAGGGGCCAAGCCCAACCCCTGAAAAACAACCCCACACCATAATCCCCCCCCCAACCAAACTTTACACTTGGCACAATGCAGTCAGTCAAGTACCGTTCTCCTGGTAGCCGCCAAACCCAGACTCATCCTTCAGATTGCCAGACAGAGAAGCGTGATTCGTCACTCCAGAGAACATTTGTGATTTTAAGTGGCCTACCACTTTGTCGTTCAGTTGCACAAATTTGAACACATTTATTTTATATTTTCACAAATGCTTGTAGAAGCAGTCTGCATGTATAGGTGCTTGATTTTATACACATTTAGCCAAAAAAGACATCCCATTCTTAATCCGTAGGGTTTGATATGGAGTTGGCCCACCCTTTGCAGCTATTACAGCTTCAACTCTTCTGGGAAGGCTTTCCACAAGGTTTAGGAGTGTGTTTATGGGAATTTTGATCATTCTTCTAGAAGTGCAGGCACTGATGTTGGACGAGAAGGCCTGGCTCGCAGTCTCCGCTCTAATTCATCCCAAAGGCGTTCTATCGGGTTGAGGTCAGGACTCTGTGCAGGCCAGTCAAGTTCCTCCACACCAAACTCACTCATCCATGTCTTTATGGACCTTGCTTTGTGCACTGGCGCGCAGTCATGTTGGAACAGGAAGGGGCCATCCCCAAACTGTTCCCACAAAGTTGGGAGCATGAAATTGTCCAAAATGTCTTGGTGTGCTGAAGCATTTCACTGGAACTAAGGGGCCAAGCCCAACCCCTGAAAAACAACCCCACACCATAATCCCCCCAACCAAACTTTACACTTGGCACAATGCAGTCAGTCAAGTACCGTTCTCCTGGTAGCCGCCAAACCCAGACTCATCCTTCAGATTGCCAGACAGAGAAGCGTGATTCGTCACTCCAGAGAACATTTGTGATTTTAAGTGGCCTGCCACTTTGTCGTTCAGTTGCACAAATTTGAACACATTTATTTTATATTTTCACAAATGCTTGTAGAAGCAGTCTGCATGTCTAGGTGCTTGATTTTATACACATTTAGCCAAAAAAGACATCCCATTCTTAATCCGTAGGGTTTGATATGGAGTTGGCCCACCCTTTGCAGCTATTACAGCTTCAACTCTTCTGGGAAGGCTTTCCACAAGGTTTAGGAGTGTGTTTATGGGAATTTTGATCATTCTTCTAGAAGTGCAGGCACTGATGTTGGACGAGAAGGCCTGGCTCGCAGTCTCCGCTCTAATTCATCCCAAAGGTGTTCTATCGGGTTGAGGTCAGGACTCTGTGCAGGCCAGTCAGAACACATTTATTTTATATTTTCACAAATGTTTGTAGAAGCAGTCTGCATGTCTAGCTGCTTGATTTTATACACATTTAGCCATGGAAGTGATTGGAACCAGAATTCAATGATTTGAATTGAAGCAGGCCTGGCTAAACTGTCTGTTGTTATGATGGGTGTGTAATTGCAGGAATTAAAGCGAGATTAGAGTGTTTTAACTCAGCAAGGGCGCAAAGAGGACGAACCTCTTGGTTCCTCCTTGCTGATGCCTCTCTGCATGGAGTGCCATTATCTCCATTAAGAGCATTAAGCGCATTGTCACCCATATACATAGATCCTCGCTCCATCATAACACTCATACATATGAGCAGTCTGGGAGCATTATTATAGCAGATATATTCAGCTTATTCATATAGCCGTAATAGACTTTTTTTCAGTATGATATATTTTTTTCTTTGATGAATAGAATGTTCAAAAGAAAAAATATCTACTACAAACAGAAACGTTTTGTAGCATTATAAATGTGTTTACTATTACTTTTAACCAATGTAATGCATCCTTACTGACCCCTTTATTTCTTTATTGATATTTTCCTCCCATACAGGTGTTATGAAAAGTCATTTTTAAGTTAGTCTCATTCACTGAACTGTAGTTCCTCCACAGTGATTTTTGGCCTCAATGGTTTGTTTGTACAGTGTTCTGAAGGATGACCTTGTTTGGGTGATTTGATAGAGCCTACAGTTCTTGACAACTGAACCTAGAGAGCCCACTGGGAGTTGAATCTCTCATGCAGAACTTGTTTGTTTACTTTATCTCTGACTTCTTTGGAATGCTCTTTCGTTTTCATTTTCACAGCTATCTTTACGATTGACAACTTGAATAATAATCCTCTAACCATGGGATTTCACTGAGAAAATAAAAGTTATTTTAATAATTCACAGATTGTTAGGGAACTGTGGTGTCCTTCGAGGGATATTGTGTGCAAACCTCTCTGGGGACTGAATATTTATGTCAACAGCACATTGTTTGTATTTAACAAAAATAATGTTAATGTGTTTCCGTACTTAGGACAGAAAACATATTTTACAAAAACACACACACACACACACACACACACACACACACACACACACACACACACACACACACACACACACACACACACACACACACACACACACACACACACACACACACACACACACACACACACACACACACACACACACACACACACACACAGAATGTTCAGCCACTAATGAGGTAATGATGGTTTTAAAATACATAGTTTAATATTAGATATGTTTCCAAATTCATCTAGTCCACTAGTTAGACAAAGCACAATGAAATGGAACAGAATGCAAGTATCCAAAGACAATATTTATTTTAGTTTTGACATAAGTGTTAGCGATACATTTTTTAAAAATTTGCTTCGAAAGCAAATAATTGTGATTTATTGGTGCATTGCTGCATAAACAGGAAGATAATAAATTAAGTAATACATATAATATAATATAATATAATTCATATGATATGATATGATATAATATAATTAATATAATCTACTTAATATTATACATTATGTAATTAATATAATAATAGAAATTAAGTTCCAAGTGCACAAACAAAGGGAACACTGATCACCATAATGGTGAGTTCAAACAAAAACATTTGAGGAAAATCAACATCAATTTATGAAGTCAGCTTATGATGCTCTCTACAATTTTTCAGTTCTATTGATAAACATTCAAGGTGACCTTTGGAAATACGTGCATGCGACTAGAGAAAGATAAATGCAGAAGTGGGGGAAATGAGTGAAGTCTATAAATAATTGCTCCGCCTCAAAAACTTTTTTACTTGACAAAATGACACTCGAACCAAACAAGGTAAACAAGTAAACATATGTGAGTAAACAAGGCATATGTGAACAGTATAGATTACGAAACGTACGAAACTAAAATGTGTTATTTAGAACAACTGTTGGATCTTACAGTGTAAAAGGACATGGTGAAGGATTAAAATATGAGATAAAGGAAACATCATTTGTCAATGCTTTTGCGTTCTACCCCGAGAAACGTTGCGTTCCCTTGCAAAAACGTTTGCGTTGCGCCGCAAAGTTGCAACCGCAAAAGGTTTTGCAGGCGAATGCAAAGTTTCTCGGGGGAACTCAAAACATTTGCGAGAGAATGCAAGAGAAATTTTCCACCCATCTCATAGTTTTTGTCCACCACCATGCCCCTTTAGGGGCTTCTTAATAATGACATCAAAATGGAGTTTTAATACTTGTAGACAAGACGTAAAAATAGTGACTGAAATGAGAAAATGTTCTTTCTCTCTCTCAGATGCAGATGTCTGTATCCCGTCATGATATAAACATGCTAACTTCTCCACCAACTAAATTGACCACGCACTTGTGCTCATGAAATATAAATTATTTCTATTTCCAAAGTCACAGAGTTCTGATGTTTATTAATAATACATCTGTCTACCTCTCTTCCTCTCCGAGCACACAGATGTAACACTCAAGACGCTGCAAGAGCAGACAGGTCAGGGGTTCACTTCTCTAACCCTTTTCATTTTTTCTTCTGTTGAGCTGTATTCTTCAGGAGGAAACCGGATCACATTGCCCACTCTCTAACTCTCTGCCTCTTTTAGAGTTACAAAGAATATGAGCAAGGTTTTCAGCACAGACAGTTTCCACAGCTCTTTTAATGCACTCGCACCGGTGGTGTAAAAAAGCCAAGACCTGCAGCATTCCCCAGAAAAAGAGATAAATAAAATAATTGTATGACCTTCTGTATTAAAAAAAGGAATGCAGACAGAGAATGGCATTCTGAAACACTTAGCGCTGTATTACACATCATGCTTTACTGCATTAAAACAGGTCTTCAATATCTTTTCATCACCAGACTTATGCCATAATACACAAACAAGTGCATTTATACAATTGCTTTTAAAGGCCCTATGAAATTGCTTTATGTGCCCTTTTTTTCTTCTTTTTTTTCTTTTTTTTTTTTTGCATGTGCATTTCCCATTGAAACAAAACGTTTGGGTGGAACTTAAAGGGATAGTTCACCCACAAATGAAAATTCTGTCATCATTTACTCACCCTCAAGTTGTTCCAAAGCTGTATGAGTTTCTTTGTTCTGCTGAACACAAAAGAAGATATTTAGAAGAATGTTTGTAACCAAGCAGATAGAGCAACCATTGACTACCATAGTAGGGAAAAAAATACTATGGTAGTCAATGGTTGCTCTCTCTGCTTTGTTACACACATTCTTCTAAATATCTTCTTTTGTGTTCAGCAGAACAAAGAAACTCATACGACCATTGACACCTTGCACAAGGAGGGCAAGACACAAAAGGTCATTGCAAAAAAGGCTGGCTGTTCACAGAGCTCTGTGTCCAAGCACATTAATAGAGGGGCGAAGGGAAGGAAAAGATGTGGTAGAAAAAAGTGTACAAGCAATAGGGATAACCGCACCCTGGAGAGGATTGTGAAACAAAACCCATTCAAAAATGTGGGGGAGATTCACAAAGAGTGGACTGGAGCTGGAGTCAGTGCTTCTAGAACCCCTACGCACAGACGTATGCAAGACATGGGTTTCAGCTTTCGCAATCCTTGTGTCAAGCCACTCTTGAACAACAGACAGTGGTCCAAAGTTATGTTCTCTGATGAAAGTAAATTTTGCATTTCCTTTGGAAATCAGGGTCCCAGAGTCTGGAGGAAGAGAGGAGAGGCACACAATCCACGTTGCTTGAGGTCCAGTGTAAAGTTTCCACAGTCAGTGATGGTTTGGGGTGCCATGTCATCTGCTGGTGTTGGTCTACTGTGTTTTCTGAGGTCCAAGGTCAACACAGCTGTATACCAGGAAGTTTTAGAGCACTTCATGCTTCCTGCTGCTGACCAACTTTATGGAGATGCAGATTTAATTTTCCAATAGGACTTGGCACCTGCACACAGTGCCAAAGCAACCAGAACTTGGTTTAAGGACCATGGTAACCCTGTTCTTAATTGGCCAGCAAACTCGCCTGACCTTAACTCCATAGAAAATCTATGTGGTATTGTGAAGAGGAAGATATGATATGCCAGACCCAACAATGCAGAAGAGCTGAAGGCCACTATCAGAGCAACCTGGGCTCTCATAACACCTGAGCAGTGCCACAGACTGATCAACTCCATGCCACGCCGCATTGCTGCAGTAATTCAGGCAAAAGGAGCCCCAATTAAGTATTGAGTGCTGTGAATTCTGTACATGCTCATAATCCATAATCAACATGCTAAAAATCCTTTATTTGTATTGGTATTAAGCAATATTCTAATATTCTGAGATACTGAATTTGGGATTTTCCTTAGTTGTCTGTTATAATCATCAAAATTAAAAGAAATAAACATTTAAAATATATCAGTCTGTGTGTAATGAATGAATATAATATACAAGTTTCACTTTTTGAATGGAATTAGTGAAATAATTATATGACCAGCACCTGTATACACACACACACACACACGCACGCACACACGCACGCACGCACTATATATATATATAGTGCTACCGGTATTTACATTATTATATAGAATAACAGAATATTATTAAAGACAATACAAGAAAAGATTGGGAAATGACCACATGCACTACAAAAGCAGGTTGCGTCTCGGAGTATTTTACCAGAAAAACAAAAGCATAAATCATTTAACAGAGTACCTCTGCCAACAATTTTTAGAAGTTATTTGTGAGAGGCCAAAACTTCACAAAGGAGATCAGATTCACTTTCACCCCATACCTCACGGTCTAGCGTAGTAGAGAATACTAACAAATGTTCCTCCATCCCTTATCCACTAGTTCTTTCCTCTCACTCTGTCGATAAAGGTGTGTTAGAAAGAACACAGAGTTGCCACTGGCTGAATTACATTATTGACTTGACGTGGCAGTGCAAAATGTCCGAGCAGCGAGCACCGATGCTGGTTGCCAATGATCAGAGCTCTGTTCTGTGCGAATCAAACAGCTATCGATTTGTCTTTTCGTATTCCTTGCACTCGTCTCACCTTCAGCCTTGTTCCCAGGAACACGCGCCTCTCAGACAAGGCGGATCCTGCGACGACAAACACGCAGATGTTTAATAGATAATCACTGTGCAATCACAACATCTGCGGCAAACTATTTGCAAATTCCAGTCTGAGGTAAATACCAGCTAAATCAGAACGGCGACACGAGACTGAATTCTTATCTACGACGTCTTATTATTTCCGTCAGCTCAGTTAATGACTAAATTAGCCCAGCTATGAACCCAGAGTGAAGGCCCACTGTAAGGCTCACGTTCGTCTCCTTTGAGACTCCACTGTAGATCTTATTTTCTCCTAATGAAGATGTGATTCTGGCACTTGGCTGAAGGCTGGTGCGTGGAGACCGGGCTGATCCACTTACCGAGCACTGCCCAATGTATGTCAGATATCCAAAGCTCTTCGTTAACTGCAAATGAGCCTATTCCAACATCTGGGTCCCACTGGGAGTCTAACTTATTAGTGTCCGCCGAGTGTTAGTTCCCTAGAAGGTGACACGCAATCAGCCTTGTGAGGACCCAGTGTGTGAGATCTTATGAGGAGATTACAAGAGCGTTTGCTGAAATAATGTGTTCAATGGTGAAACTATATTGATTTGACCCCGTATAAGACACAATGGCAAAGATGTCTTGTTATTGGGAGATACCATCCTCCGTGGCTCCACCATTGGAGAAAGTGTAAAGTCATATTGGATCCTGTGTGCCTTGATCACATTACAGACTTGACACCATTGATTTTGAGGCAATCACTGTTTAAGGATGCCATAGAAATGAATAGCTGTGTTCGAAATCGCTTCCTATACCTTCGTTCACTATTCCCTATTGGTCCACTAATATACACTCACCTAAAGGATTATTAGGAACACCTGTTCAATTTATCATTAATGCAATTATCTAATCAACCAATCACATGGCAGTTGCTTCAATGCATTTAGGGATGTGGTCCTGGTCAAGACAATTTCCTGAACTCCAAACTGAATGTCAGAATGGGAAAGAAATCAGAACGGGGAAATCACACCCCTAAATGCATAGAATTAAGGCAGTTCTGAAGGCGAAAGGGTGTCACACACAATATTAGTATGGTGTTCCTAATAATCCTTTAGGTGAGTGTAGTTCACTTGAGGAAGTGAATGGAAACGGAAAGTGAGCGAATTCAGACTTTAAGTAAGCTGGAAGGGCTGCCGCTTTTGCATAATTTGTGCTTGCTGTTGAATAATGATTTGAAACTTAACAAAATGGCCACTCCAGTAGTAAAATGAAAAGATTTATCTTGAAGAAAACAATGTATAAACCTTAATAAAACAATTAAATGATCAATTAAGAGGAATGTACGCTGTATACCCACATTGGACTAGTGGTTTGGAAAATGGATGGATTGAGGATTCAGCTGCGAGCGCCATCTTCTAGTGAGATTTCTAGTGAATTTATTTGGCATGCAACTCTCACAGTGCATTATGGGTATTCTCTAGCTGTTGCGTGTACATCGGTTGTACACTCATTATTGCGGTGCATTAATGAATGAGTGCACTAGATAACTTCCACTATAATTTTGTACATGTTGTCTAAGCAACCCCAGAAAACACTGGAAAAAATAATTTTATGATACTGGGATATTGCATTTATACTACTGTATATAGGGAGATGTGTATATTGGAGAGGTTTGGGTAGGCGGAAATTACATACAAAAAAAAAAAGTATATTCCTCCCTTCAGATCCATTTGAATAAATCTAATAAATGTTGTTCCAGTATTTGTTACCATCTAGAGGAAACAGCCAAAACTGTCTGCAGGGTGCTAGAGCACACCGGGCCTGAGTTATACACTTTTAAAAATGAATTTATAACCCAAATATCAAAAAGTGCCTCTTTTTGGGGGGTGGGGGGTTGCTTAGACAACATATACTTAAATGTTTATCACTTTTAGCAGTGATTTATGTAACTTCAAAGTGTTTCCTGTAAAATAACACCAACATTTTGTATTTAGACCAGTACATGGGAAGCTTATCAATTTGGGTAGGCCAAATCCAGGCAGAAATCCCCAAAAATGGTTGCAGAGCTAAGGAAGTTAAGGGTATAGGGGGCGATTTTGGACACAGCCAATGAGAAGAGTCATAAACTGAATTCTACCTGTCGTAAAATTGTTTGTCATTTGTCTTATAAAACAGCATTTTTTCTTTGGTGTTAACTCTAACAATAGATCAATCCAAAATTAAAATATTGAAGATTAGCCTATAGGCTGTCAATTCAATAAATAAGATGATTTTCCACAAAAGCAGTTTATTCAGTGTATTAAAGCATCTTCTCCATTGATATCCATTTTTTTTAAAGCCCTCTGGTATTCTTCTCTGCGTAACGCAGCTTTAAACTTTTTTCCTACTAATCTTGGAGGCTTGCTTTAAGTGGCTTTGAATGTGCACAATCGAGGACCTAAAATAAAATAAAATAATATTTATTTATTTACAAATATCTATTAATTATATTTTATATGTAAACAGTGCATATATCACTAGAAGTTGGATTCAGGAAAAAAAAAATACAATTTAAAAATACATAATACATTATAAAACACATTTTTCATACATAAGTTAAATTAATTAAATCTGTTTATATGTGAAACATCAATTAGAGTATCTTTTATAAATGTATAAACTTATCTAATTTTGAAATTCATAATAATAATAATAATAATAATAATAATAATATATTATTATTATTATTATTATTATTATATAAACTGTGCATAAATTAAAAAAAACCTAGAAGTTGGCAAATTTATTAAGACAATTTATGAATTCAATTAAATGTTTGTTTATGTCTATTACAGTCTCTATTTCTTTATGAATAAACTGTTAAATAATAATAATAATAATCAATGAGTCATACATATAAATGTATGGGCCTCTGTAACAAGATATCAGGTCTTTCAGAGAGAAAACTCTCAATGTCATTCTTTTGCTTGCAGCAGTTGAGACTTTTCATAAATTGTTCAGTGATTCACAATCCTTAAAATGAAGTGCTCCTCAAGAATCAGCAAAAGCAGTGATAATTTCATCATAAACAAAATATTAACTGTGGGTCACAAAGAGAGGCCATGTATATACAGTACATACACAGATGATCTCACAACAGCTCATGATAAAGCAATGCAGGGTTACATATTCAGGCAGAGATTCATGTGTCTGAGACTCTTTCAGGGAGATAAAACTCAATCAAAGCCTGTGCTGACTAATAGCCTCCTGTGACTGAATCCTCAATGTAAATGTGTCAGCTCAGGGTCAGCCACAAGGATTCTCTGTAATTGGCACCATTGAATAGAAGGCCTCGTCAGGAAAGCGAGGCTTTATTTCCATAGAGACGGCTCATCTGTTGCTATAGTTTCAACACAACTTAGTGCCTCTTCTTAAGGCTGAGGATAAAACAAGGGTAGTGTCCCTGAGGATGTCTTCTGAAGACGACAGGAAAAAAGCAAATATGTTTTCTCTGTCGGAGACGGGGCGACTTATCTAAAAGTCAAAGGCTTTCAAAGATTCCAAAGACCAAAAATTAATACTTTGATAAGCCGACACAACACTTTTTCACACAGTCCGCTATTTTTTTTTCCTTCTCATTAATGTGGCTGATTCTCTAGACACGGCCACTAGGCAAAGCACACCTATAGTGTGGAAACAAAAGGAGGAGAGTCTTTAGAAAGACAGACATAAGATATTCAAACAGTAATCTAGATTTATCAACAGTTCAGAAGTCAATCACAAACTAGTAGCCTGATGTCATCATACTCAGATTCTAGTCAGAATGAGTCTGATACTGCTCCATTGGGCTGTGATTATGGGGCGTGTTTTAACCGAACCAGGAAAGAAAATGACCTACAACCAATCAGAGCAACGGAGTAAGTGACGTATGTTGAGTGACGCATAGTTGTCAACAGAACTCAACTGCACGCACGCTGGAAGAAGGGTTAGGGTTAGTAGGTTAGTAGAAGAAAAGGATGAGTGTAAACAATCTTTGCCGGTGTTGTAAAAATAATTTAAAGATATACGGAGTACCAACACGATCATCATTTTTGAGAGAGATAGTAAAAGTGAATGCATATACTAACAAGTTCTCCGTTTAGGATTAGAACAAATTCAACCCAAGCGCTCTTTCATGGATGATTACTGTTGACCATCTGTTCATCATCGTATCCACAAGTTTCCTACGCCCCATGAAGCCTTGCGTCAAAAATGGGAGCGTCTTCCGGTTCGAAGTAAACAAGTGGGACATTATGCATTTCCATCGTAGTTTATGCGCACGTTTTCGCATCAGATAGAAAATATAACGAGTGCATACGTTTTTTATGCGCAATTATATAATTTGTGCGCATCTTAGCATTTCCATTCAGCATTTTTGGATGCGATATCCCAAAATGCACATACAAATAGGTGGATGGAAACGTAGCTTATTGACATTCATTCAAGCTATCCAAATTTGCTAACGACGTGGGAACACAACCTAAACAAATTTTCAAAAGGGTGAAACAACAATACCTTTACCTTCCGCGGTAGTTGGTTGGGAGGATGACGTTAAGAAGTGGCCTTGTATCACGTACAGTAGCATTTTGAGCTATTTTCTAGATTCAGTAGCCTGTGTGGTAAGGCGATGAGCAATTTGAAAAGCTGAATCTGTCGGAAACGATCTAAAAAACGATCTTAGTGACAGGTGAAGTACAGACAGCGGGTTGTTCATGTATTGCAGGGCTAGGACGCTGTTGTAGTCATGCAGCAGCACTTTTGTGGAAGGTCAGTAAAGTAAGGACAATTAAGGGCAGGACAGAGCAGGATTTTTATTGTATTGTGATATTATTAAATAACTAATAAATGTACTAAACTGAAATGTTTAGTGTGTGTCATTCATGTTGCTTCACAGTAAACTTCACTTAACCCTTGTGGAACCATCTGGCCATTGATCCGAAAATCACTTAGCCTCTTCACTAACTAGCACACAAAATACCATTGGTATACTACTTCCACCGCCTCACCGGAAGTTGTACCCACGTTCTTTTTTACAGTAGCGCCCCACCGGAGAAAGGTGGATAAAGCCCACCCTGACAATATGATTGGTCCGAACCGCTCTGGTTCGAGCATAGTTGCTCCACAACAGATCAAGTCCAGACCGAACTTCATGACCTCAAATGTTGTGGGCGGGGCTAAGTTTGGCCTCCATTAGTTGGCATCCAGTCTAATGTGGCATTCACACCGGACGCTTGAACATTTTGAGTTTACACGCGCGTGAAATTTGCTTGTGACAACTACACAACAGACGCGAATTCGCGTCATGGGAGGGGCTTCTGCCCTATATGAGCCTATATGAGCCAGCTCGTCTCGGTCACTTGACGTCTTTTTTGTAAAAAATACTACTATTAATGTGTGACAAAACGTAGTTTAAAGACTTTTTCAGGTGATAATATAGTTGTTTAAAGCTCAAATCTGTGGTTAATTTATAAAAAGAGTGCCTATTTGAGCATTTTATCTGGCGTTTTCGGAGTTGTGAGATCCAGGCGATCAGTGACATTCCACGCTCGTTTATCCGGCGAGACCCGCCTTTCCTCGGCTAGTCCTTCTCACATTTGCCGCTGGCTCTGGCTCTTTTTTTCTGCTCCAGTCTCGTTGTGAAATGGCTGACATAGGTTGCTGACTGTCCGACCTCCTCACTTACTTTCTTCCAAGCAAGATCCTTTTTATTCCTGTTCCTGTAGTGATAGGATGATGCATCATACAGCTCCGGGTATCCACATACGGCCACGATTATCTTGTCCTCCATTGTTGTTCGGATTTCTGCCTCCGCTTGTAAATGCATCACTACAAGAGCAAGCTCGTGATTGGTTAACGCGGCGCGAAATATCCGCCAAAGTTCAGATTTTTCAACTTGAGCGACGCCTCATTCGCGCGAATCGCGCCGCAGAATGCCATTTCGCGTCTCTGCATTGACTTAACATCTAAATCACTCGCGTCCGATGTGAACGCACCATAACAAACTAGTGAAATTCTAGATAATTCTTCATTTTCATAATCTCTCAATACTATTTTCAATACCAGAGCAAAATAGTTCAAAACAGTGCAGTTAATATAAATCTGAAAATAGAATCAAATAAAAATATAACACATTTGAATATAATTATCATTAGTTTAAAAAATAATAAATAAATAACACATTCAAGGTTTGAATGCAAGCCATGTGAGTGAAAGGGATCTTCATCCAGACAATTCCTTATTTAACAATTCACTTCAGCTAATGCCCTGTGCCATGTCTCCAAAGGTGGCAACAAACTAACTAAATGGAAATGGAAATCAATGCTTCATCATGACATAATTAGAGAGGAACAAAGCCACAGGAGTTAAATGAGGACGTGATAGGTCAAACGCTCAATTGAGGAATAAAGATCATTGATATTCAGGTTTGTCAAACGGCTCATCATCGCGTCTGGTCGCCTCCCACAAATTGCTGGAAAACACGGCGGTTGCTGTTTAATGGCCATTGGGGATGCAGTCAAACAAATGGAGCACGAATGTCACACTGGGCGCATACATCCAACAATTAAATACTAAAATCATAATCAAAACACTGGTGATGAGCAAGTAGCACATATAGGACGAGCCTGAAAATGTCATGTTATTTAAGACGGAGCTAAACCATTGACCTTGCCTTGATACAGGCAGATATAATTGCATTTGAGCTTTGTAAAGGAAATTGAAACTGATCTCTGTTGATGTTTAGACCACTGGGTGAAGTCTCATTACATGGTTATTATAATTCATAAGGAGAGCAAGCTTAGAGGAGTGTTTGTGAGATTAGTTAATGACACTAGGCACTTCGGACCGCACTGATCCGTAATAAACTGACTGAACAGAAATCTGGAGCCATTAATGATGTTGATGTGCCCATTTCCCAAAGTTCCCTAAGGCAATGTCTGGCATGGAAGCATTGCCCTTCGGAAAAAATACAATGAATAAAGCTGCATAGTTAAAACACCCTAGTAGGTTAATAGATAGGTTAGGTTTAGGTTTAAGGCTGATTTAAACTTTTGCATCGAACCTATGCTGTAGCCTCTATGCTGTAGGTTATGCGTCGGTTTTCATTTAAACTTCTGCGTCTGCGTCATTGCAGACGGAGCATGTGTAACCCCTGAGGGAGGGGTTCTAGCAGACCAATCACAGTGTCTTTACGCGTAGTTACATTTTTTGGAGAGGTGCGCGTTGACATGTCCTTCCAAAGTTACTTGTAGTCAGTAGAATGTCTGTTCGTGGAGTATCAAAATAAAGTTTTAGCAGATATTAAGCAGACAGTCTACTAATACCCTAATGAAAGTTAGGTACTAATAGAATGTCTTAAGTGGACCATCGAAATAAAGTGTTACCCTATTATAATTTTGGAAGTTAAAAGTATACTTTCAAATAGGCTAATGTGTTATTAAATGAAAAAAAACCCCACCATAATCATATCCTGGGGGGCAGTCGTGGCCTAATGGATAGAGAGTCAGACTGGTAACCTGAAAGTTGCGAGTTTGATTCTCAATACCGGACGGGAATGACTGATGTGCCCTTAAACAGCCCCAATCGCTAACCGCCAAACACTCCCTGGGCGTCAAAGCAAAAATCACTGCCCACTGCTCCGGGTGTGTCTGTTTGCGGTTTGCAGTGTGCGTGTGCGTGTTCACAACTCTAAATGCTAAATGCAGAGGACAAATTCCGAGTATGGGTTACCATACTTGGCCTTCATTAGCCCATGATTTACTCACCCTCAAGCCATTCTATGTGTATATGACATTCTTCTTCGCTACGTCTGATGATATTGCACACCAGTTACGCTCTTCAGATACATACCGTAAGCATTTTGAACTGCGAGAGGCACTACACTATTTCTGTAAGTTGAATACGGAAGGTGATTCGCCGGAAGCTAGATAATTTACTTTATAATGTTTTAAATATGGATATTTTTTGTAAACAAATCGCTTCGCTTCAGAAGGCCTTTAATAACTCTTTAGTTACTACAATGTCCGGAATCAATATGTAATCAATATGTAAACGAAATAGCAAGAGATCAAGACTGACTACTATTGTGTGCTCTAGTAACAATGTTTCCGCATATTTTTTGGGTTAATATATGCAACGTTCAGTCATGAAACTCTAGATGGCACAGGTTAATAAGGCCTGTAATCACATCATTGTATATAGAGCAAAGCTGCAAAGGTTATTGCTGTATTTGCTGTATCAGTAACCCATGAGCTCAACCTTCAAACACTTGGTCAAACACATTTTCTGTAGCAGTTGAAACACGCTTTCAAAAACCCTCCGCCTTCCTCAGCTCCACCTGTATAGATCTGCTATGAGTAATTCATGTATTGTACAGCAGCAGCATGTCTTGATCACATCAGCGTGTCGTGTATGTATTGGCATTAGCAAGTCCTGTTCTCGCTCTGCATGCAGCAATAACAGGAGCGTAGCACATCTACTCTGCCAAGACCAAACAACATTGTCATATCCATTACCATGCCAATCACTGTAAGAACTGTAAGAATCTGCTTAAAATTATTCAAACACACAAAGGTTTTAAGTGGTATTTTAAGTGATATTTCAAAACTACTTGAGACTAGTGTCTCAGGTCGAGTACCAAAACAAACTTATAGCCAATCAGCATTTAGGGGCGTGTTTACTAATGATGGGGAGAAGAGAGCGCTCAGTGCACGTCCTTATTCAAAAGACACGACGCAGGACGGACATTAGCCGAGCGACGCCAGATAGAGAGAGATGGCAGATAAAAAAACAAATGTGGAAGATGTCTGGAACAAAAGAATGCTTACGATCAGGCAAGAAGTAGGACCCGTGTAAATATCGGATCAGCTTTCCAGCGCTGGAAAGAACTCAAGGAGCGAAGGCCGAGGTTGCTTTATTTCTTCTCGATAGGCGAGTAACATTGATTTTGTTTTGTTTCACAGAACTAATATATGCTGGCTTTTGCTTGAATATGCTCGTGTGTCACGTTTGCTTGCTTGTCCTATTGTCGTTCACTTCAGCGATGATAAAGACTCATTCATTTCCACACCGTATAAGCCTGGAGCGTCCTCCTCCACTGTCTGTTTCAAGTGTCAGCTCCCAAAGTGTGTCTGAAAAGTAAGATAATATAC
This sequence comes from Romanogobio albipinnatus, assembly GCA_023566225.1. Classification (NCBI taxonomy): domain Eukaryota; kingdom Metazoa; phylum Chordata; class Actinopteri; order Cypriniformes; family Gobionidae; genus Romanogobio; species Romanogobio albipinnatus. The sequence continues at coordinate 11,418,587 of CM042259.1, read as the reverse complement.
TCCTAATATATGTTTGTTTCCTTTGGTTCCTCTTTTAGTGATCGATATAACCCTCTAATCTGGCCATAATAGTAATAAGTTTGTTAGTTTGTGTTCGTGTGCTATCGAGTTGTTGGGTTTTTGGGGTGTAATGGATGACTTTTTCACTGAACATTCGACCTGGATTACCATAGTAACACACATTGCTTTCACTTACTGATGACATCATACCCTCGGCCGGCTGGCACAACAGATTCCGCCATAGTCGTTGCCTGGGTTACATACACTCACCTAAAGGATTATTAGGAACACCATACTAATACTGTGTTTGACCTCCTTTCGCCTTCAGAACTGCCTTAATTCTACGTGGCATTGATTCAACAAGGTGCTGAAAGCATTCTTTAGAAATGTTGGCCCATATTGATAAGATTTGTGGGATGCACATCCAGGGCACGAAGCTCCCGTTCCACCACATACCAAAGATGCTCTATTGGGTTGAGATCTGGTGACTGTGGGGGCCATTTTAGTACAGTGAACTCATTGTCATGTTCAAGAAACCAATTTGAAATGATTCGAGCTTTGTGACATGGTGCATTATCCTGCTGGAAGTAGCCATCAGAGGATGGGTACATGGTGGTCATAAAGGGATGGACATGGTCAGAAACAATGCTCAGGTAGGCCGTGGCATTTAAACGATGCACAATTGGCACTAAGGGGCCTAAAGTGTGCCAAGAAAACATCCCCCACACCATTACACCACCACCACCAGCCTGCACAGTGGTAACAAGGCATGATGGATCCATGTTCTCATTCTGTTTACGCCAAATTCTGACTCTACCATCTGAATGTCTCAACAGAAATCGAGACTCATCAGACCAGGCAACATTTTTCCAGTCTTCAACTGTCCAATTTTGGTGAGCTCATGCAAATTGTAGCCTCTTTTTCCTATTTGTAGTGGAGATGAGTGGTACCCTGTGGGGTCTTCTGCTGTTGTAGCCCATCCGCCTCAAGGTTGTGCGTGTTGTGGCTTCACAAATGCTTTGCTGCATACCTCGGTTGTAACGAGTGGTTATTTCAGTCAAAGTTGCTCTTCTATCAGCTTGAATCAGTCGGCCAATTCTCCTCTGACCTCTAGCATCAACAAGGCATTTTCGCCCACAGGACTGCCGCATACTGGATGTTTTTCCCTTTTCACGCCATTCTTTGTAAACCCTAGAAATGGTTGTGTGTGAAAATCTCAGTAACTGAGCAGATTGTGAAATACTCAGACTGGCCCGTCTGGCACCAACAACCATGCCATGCTCAAAATTGCTTAAATCACCTTTCTTTCCCATTCTGACATTCAGTTTGGAGTTCAGGAGATTGTCTTGACCAGGACCACACCCCTAAATGCATTGAAACAACTGCCATGTGATTGGTTGATTAGATAATTGCATTAATGATAAATTGAACAGGTGTTCCTAATAATCCTTTAGGTGAGTGTATGTGTGGGGCGGAGCTATCAAAATAGGGGCGTGTTTGTTTTGGTGATTTGGAATCAGCATTGGTTACCAGAAAGCACTTACCCCACCTTTAAGGCAGTGCTTATAGAGAATGTATGATGAATAACAGTATTGCATTTACACAATATATGCATTCCCACATTAAATAGTATCAAGCTGTTTGCTTTTTGTAAATAAAGCATTAACTTATTTACAGTGAAAAACAAGTGAGCATTCCCTGAAGCCCCTATGCGACTCATTCATCATTTGTTGATATTAATTTAAATACTTTCTTGTTAGTTGTTATTAGTCATGTACCTCAGGGTGTATCTTATGTTAGACAGTTAATGTTTATTTCATTATATTTGTTTTGTGCATTACCCTAATGGTGTTCAGCGTTTGTTTATAATTACAAACTGCAAAATATACAGTATGGTATATCAAATGTCATAGTGTCATATGCTGTCTGGCGAACACAGCTGGTTTTTAACAGTAAATTGAACAGCATTTGTTTGCCTACAGTATACAAATAATGCACCATGTTACATAAAGTGAGAAAAAGAGTCTATGTTTTACCAAAGAGGGAAAAAAGCAATTGCATAATTGCCTGCATCACCTGCCTCAGCACTTAAACACAAACAGAATTTGGGTGGGTGCTATTTTCTTAATGTTTTTAAATGGGTTTAGTTGCTATGGTGAAGTGAAGGTGACAAGAAGAGATAAAAGAACAGGGGAAAAAAAGAGAACTAATGTAATTTCAGTAGCGTTTCCTTTGAGTGATGTGTGCTGTAATGGGGCGGTAATTGAAGAGGCCAGCTCTGAATCAATAGCAAAGCGGAGCATGCGGCATGAATCAGCCAAATCGTCCTTTATGACACGGCCACCGGTCTTCATAATGAACGAGCAGCGATGCTTCAATTGGCAACTGATTTCAGCTGTTACGGATGCAAAGGAAGTCTGCGGTGTGTGTGAAAGTACAGTATGTACACAAACAGGGTAAATTAATAGAAAAAAGAAACAGAAACCGCAAAATAAATCCCCCAATGAGGCGTTCCTCCTACGTTCTGAGACAGCGAGCAGATGGGATGCATAGTACTGAAAATCTAGTCCAGACTGCTGGTGGTTCACATTAAGTCTATGTAAACAGTGTTTGTCTTTCTGTTCGGGACATGAGCTGCGAATAATCACAATGCATTGTTCTGATGAAGTTTAATGCAGTTAGCTCCTGTTCTGTGAGCGTCCTCATCCAAAACTTCCGTCTGTTGATGTCATGTGTTCCAAATCTATTCGGGAACAGGTGGCTGCTGTTAAAACGCCATCTCATCCTCTCTGATCGGCAGACACCAATCAGAAGACAAATTAAAAGAGACGACGAGCGCAGTGAGAGTAAGGCCATCTGTTATAGGTCAGTTTTGTCATCCCTACTTTGATTGGTCAGATCCGGGTTTGGTCAACTGGTTGCCGAGGTGAGAAAACAGGCTGTTAAACATTAATCTCGCAAGAGAATTTTGATTATTAGCATTTCAATTTTTGACATTTGAGTGTTGTGTGATACATTCACCTTTGCTTGGCAACATTTCTTGGCCGCAATACAGTTATTTCAATAGAAATCTGCACGATTGGGAAAAAGTAGCCTGGATTACAACATTTTAAATCGGGCAGTTTGGTCTGGACTTGATCCGTAGAAAAGTAATTATGCCCGAACAGAAACTGTTCGGACCAATGAAATTGTCAGGGCGGGCTTTAGACGATGATGGACAGATGATAAACAGTAACGTAATCATCCACGTCATCAAAGGCGCTTGGGTTAAATTTGTTCTAATCCTAAATGGAGAACTTTTTCGTATATGCATTCACCTTTACTATTTCTCTCAGAAATGATGATCGTTTTGGTAAGTACTCTGAGTATCCTTAAACACTTTTTTTAAAACACCGGCAAAGATCGTTTACACTCATCTTGCATGCAGACAGGGTTGCCAAGTTTTTACAACAAAACCTGCCCAATTGCTACTCAAAACTAGCCAAAAACAAGCCCAATAGCTTTCCGGGGGGTTCTCCGGAAAAAATGGCATTTGGTTATTTGGTGTGAGACTAGAGTGTGAGATGGTGGTCCAGTGGGTTAAGCCATGGAACTGATACGCAGAAGGTTGCTGGTTCGATCCCAGCGGTCACCACCAGTGTGTCCTTGAGCAAGGCACTTTACTCCATGTTGCTCCAGGGGAATTGTCCCTGTAATAAGGGCACTGTAAGTCGCTTTGGATAAAAGCATCTGCCAAATGCATAAATGTCAAATGTAAATGTTATAAAATATGTGTTATTTTGGCAGGGCTGTCTGCTAAAATTAGCATTCCTGGGTCTGTATACCACATAATTGGGGTTGCTTCAACCCGCGGACATGGAAAACAACCCACGGACATGGAAAACAACCCCTGGACTTGGCAACACAGTGCAGTTGAGTTTTGTTGACATTTGACAACTAGCGTTATGCGTCGCTCCGTTGCTCTGATTGGTTGTAGGTCTATCCAATTGAGGTATTTCCTGGTTCTGTTGAAACACGCCCCATAATCACAGCCCAACGGGGCAGTATCAGACTCAAATTCTGACTAGAATTGAGTATGACGACGTCAGGCTAGGGAAAAAGATCACCACACAGATTTCTCTCGTGTTCAAGTTAGTCAGACGGATTTGAGTGACTTTTTTTTTTTGTCTGTAAAATGTAGCTGAAATTGCACCTTTAGAGAGTTTTGCATTATGCAAATGACGTTAATGTTATGCAAATCATGATACTAGCAACCAATAACAACTCAATGTCAGAGTGAATGCTCCATAGCTCCCAGAAGTGGCCAACCAATCAGACTGAAATGTGAATGTATGTAAATGACATGTAGATTTCATCTGAATATGTTCATATACTATTATTTATCCATCTCCTCCAGGCATCTCTCTGTTATCTTTAGAGCAGGGAGATTTCTCAGCCTGCACAGCTTTTAAACCAGAACTTTAAGACTGGAGGTATCTAATTAAAACAGGAAGCAAGATCTGTTACTGAATCATACAGTATACCAGCCTTCGGATCTAAGAATGGTCGTTTCATTGGGCCAGTGGCTAATGGTGACCCTGGGTTGGACTTCCACTCAAGCGTGAGGGGGTAGAGAGTGAGGGCATTTTTTTTTTTTTTGCCCCTTCAGATTTAATTGGGAAGATAATTCGCCACGGTTGCCAGTCCACTTGGCCTTGCCTGGGTAATTGCTCCATATTAGTCATCTGCTCAGAAATATAACTAGGCTCATACATTTTTAGGACATATAATTGTTTCTTTATCAATGCCTGAGTTTGTGACGGTGCTGCTTGGCTGACCAATGGCAGACGAATCATGAACATGACTCAAATGTGCAGATACTTTCTAGTGAATCAAAAACAGAGGATAACTGTGCAGTCCCATCTACAAAAAAAAAAAATGGGCTGGTTCTTTTAAAGAATAATTCAAAAAGACTTAAACTCAGAAGTCAGAAAAATTCTTAACTAAATTAAGTGGTCACTAAATCAATATTAAGTTCTTATCATTTTCAGTGACTGAATATTTAATAAAATATATCCAAATACATTATAGTATGTAAGCTTGTTTCCGACAGAATAAAAAAAAAAAAAAAAAGGTAATTGCGACTTTTTATCTCACAATTCTGACTTTTTTCCTCAAAATTGCATGATATAAAGTAGCAATCACATGTCTATAACTCACAATTCTGACTTTATAACTCACAATTCTGACTTTATAACTCGCAATTCTGACTTTATAACTTTATAACTCGCAATTCTGACTTTATAACTCACAATTCTGACTTTATAACTCACAATTCTGACTTTATAACTCGCAATTCTGACTTTATAACTTTATAACTCGCAATTCTGACTTTATAACTCGCAATTCTGACTTTATAACTCACAATTCTGACTTTATAACTCGCAATTCTGACTTTATAACTCGCAATTCTGACTTTATAACTCACAATTCTGACTTTATAACTCGCAATTCTGACTTTATAACTCACAATTCTGACTTTATAACTCGCAATTCTGACTTTATAACTCGCAATTCTGACTTTATAACTTTATAACTCGCAATTCTGACTTTATAACTCACAATTCTGACTTTATAACTCACAATTCTGACTTTATAACTCGCAATTCTGACTTTATAACTCACAATTCTGACTTTATAACTCTCTATTCTGACTTTATAACTCACAATTCTGACTTTATAACTCACAATTCTGACTTTATAACTTTATAACTCGCAATTCTGACTTTATAACTCACAATTCTGACTTTATAACTCACAATTCTGACTTTATAACTCACAATTCTGACTTTACAACTCACAAGTCTGACTTTATAACTCGTAATTCTAACTTTATTACTCACAATTCTGACTTTACAACTCACAAGTCTGACTTTATAACTCGCAATTCTGACTTTATAACTCACAATTCTGACTTTATAACTTTATAACTCGCAATTCTGACTTTATAACTCACAATTCTGACTTTATATCACACAATTCTGACTTTATAACTTGCAATTCTGACTTTATAACTTGCAATTAGCTCAAACAGTAGAGCATGGCGCTAGCAACGCCGAGGTCATGGGTTCGATTCCCAGGGAAAGCAAGAATTGACAAAAATGTAAAATGTGTGCTTTGAATGCAATGTAAGTCGCTTTGGATAAAAGCGTCTGCCAAATGCATAAATGTAAAATGTAAATGCAATTCTGACTTTATAACTCACAATTCTGACTTTATAACTTTTATAACTCACAATACTGACTTTATATCTCACAATTCTGACTTTATAACTCACAATTCTGACTTTATAACTTTTATAACTCACAATTCTGACTTTATATCTCACAATTCTGACTTTATAACTCGCAATTCTGACTTTATATCACACAATTCTGACTTTATAACTCACAATTCTGACTTTATAACTCGCAATTCTGACTTTATAACTCACAATTCTGACTTTATAAAACTCACAATTCTGACTTTATAAAACTCACAATTCTGACTTTATAACTCACAATTCTGACTTTATAAAACTCACAATTCTGACTTTATAAAACTCACAATTCTGACTTTATAACACGCAATTCTGACTTTATAACTCACAATTCTGACTTTATATCTCACAATTCTGACTTTATAACTCGAAATTCTGACTTTATATCACACAATTCTGACTTTATAACTCACAATTCTGACTTTATATCTCACAATTCTGACTTTATAACTCACAATTCTGACTTTATAAAACTCACAATTCTGACTTTATAAAACTCACAATTCTGACTTTATAACTCGCAATTCTGACTTTATAACTCACAATTCTGACTTTATAAAACTCACAATTCTGACTTTATAACTCGCAATTCTGACTTTATATCACACAATTCTGACTTTATATCACACAATTCTGACTTTATAACTCACAATTCTGACTTTATATCACACAATTCTGACTTTATAACTAGCAATTGCGCGTTTATATCTCATCAGAATTGTGAGATGTAAACTCACAGTTGTGAAATAAAAAGTCACAATTATCTTTTAAAATGTTTTATTCTGTGGCTAAAAACAAGCTGCCATACTCTAGCAAGGACCTATGATCAAAATTAACTATAAAGACATTTATAATGATTCCTGGGAAAAAAAAGGATCAAGAATATCAAATGCCATGAATGTATATTTACTAAGTCGAAATGATTATTTTCACCTGAGATTTGGAGCCATATTACAGGGGGTAAAAATGTATTTTAGAAAGATGGCAGTATCCTTATTTAATTTTTACACAGAGATTGGTAAATCTATAAGTTGAATATGTTGACTTTAGCAATCTTTGTTGAATTATATGCCAATGGTGACGGTTCAAAAATGGGAAAAAGCATTTCTTGTGTTTTTTGTCCCAAGTTTGCATGCCTGTAACTCAAAAATTATTAAAGATATCTTAATATCCTTTTATATTCTTGTTCTTATCAATCTTTTATTTTGGTATTTCCATTTTAAAGGCCCTATAAGATTCAATCCCAGAGATATTGAGATCGTAATGCAGTTCCATGGGTAAATTGGTCAATTGTAAACATTTGTCTCTTTGCATGCAGCTGATACTTTTTTTTTTTTTTAAAAGAGGAATATCTGAAGAACAAATAATGTTAATTTCTAACAATTATAAAAAGGGAAAAACTTGGCAACACTGAAGTAAACGCATCTGTTCACACTGCTATTTGAGCCAAGTGATAAATGGTCCGTGTGTTTCGTTCCGCTTTTGGCACGTAAACTTTATATCGAACATTTATTGAATGTTTGTTATAATTTTAGCCCTACTTTCCATAAACATAATATATTACACATGCATACATTATATATATGTATATCCCCTAAGGCTAACACCACCCCTAAAAAAAGATTCCCCATTATGTAAGGTTTACCAGGATCACACACACACACAGCCACATTCACAAACACACATTTAGGTTCTCTCGCCTCACTAATAACTTCCTTAGGAGTAATAGCCTCTCTGAAATATTTACAAAATGAGATATCTCTTTATGTCCCAATTGCCGCTCTTTATCTATCCATCCATCACTCTGTCGTTCCCCTCCATACACACATGCCATGAGAAACCACTAATCTTAAGCTAAATATGTGAGAAAATGAATTACAAGTGTCATCTTGGAGCTTAAGACCCATGCATTTCTCATTTAGAGTACGGTTCCATCGACAGATCACACTGATGCCCCCAAAAATGTCTAACTACAGTTCATCATACACCACCTGCTAATAATTCACACTGAGAAAGAGGTATTAGTTGCTACATCTCTTACATACTGCTTCTGTGTGCGGTGTGAAACAGTCCTTAGAGTGTTACATAAGATTGGTTCACAAGAAAGATGATGCTTATCTTGTGATGGGAATCTCCTCACAATTGCATCCAAGCCCTTTCTGTCCTCACCAGCAGGGGCTCGCTGCTAAAACACTAAAACAGCACGCCTCAAACATGAGTTCTCCAGCGCTCAAACGTTGGGCTCAGCAGGTCAATAGCAAGAGCTCTTACCTGTCAAGACAAAAGACAAAAAAGAAAAACCCATAAGATTCACAGTTAGGCACATCATTACTTCAACTTTTGTGATAATATTTTACTACAAACTAGGGTTGTATGAATACTTTGATGAACAAAACTGTCAATAGATTTAATAATCCAATGTCAATAATTCACAATAAAGCTCTTTCAACATTAATTCTAAGTATTATACATATTACACATTTCTAAAACTGCATCAAAAGACATGAAATGCACACATTGTTCTAAAAATCTTTGATGGAGATAAAAAAGATGGATGGATGGATGGATGGGTGGGTGGGTGGGTGGATGGATGGATGGATGGATGGATGGATGGATGGATGGATGGATGGATGGATGGATGGATGGATGGATGGATGGATGGATGGATGGATGGATGGATGGATGGATGGATGGATGGATGGATGGATGGATGGATGGATGGATGGATGGATGGATGGATGGATGGATGGATGGATGGATGGATGGATGGGATGGATGGATGGATGCTCAGTCGGCTGAAGTAAGCGTAACCCAGAAAGCATAATCATATATTGTACAGTAATGCTAGCCAAAGGATGCTGCGTTAGTTGTTAAATATTTTACAGAGCTATACTGTATATCCAATCAGGATTTGATTTAACCCTTAAACACATACCTCAGGTCTTTAGTGACCCTTTTTGTTATTCACTACCTTCCTCTTCATTCATTTTTTAAAGTTAGACATCAACCTTCTCAGTATTGCTCAATCAATTCATTATAAAAAATAAAACAAGAAAAATATATACATATAAAATACCTGTTTTCCAGTCATTTTTTTGTAAAAATTGTACAGTATAGGGTCGCTAACAACCCAAGGTTGCACAACAATAACTGAATCTTCGATGACAGAATAAGTGTAATTCACCTTTATTCCACAAGGTGGCAATGTCTGATACACAATGATGAAGTGACGTTTCACTCATAGTTACCGCAGGCAGACAATAAAACTTGAAATGGCTCAGCGATTTACTGCAGAGCAAGTACTGAACACAATGAAATATTTGTGTCACTGTCACTTGATGGTAGGTCTGGTGAAGAAGCTGTCAGCGATTAAAATATTGATTTGGAAGATGAAAATGAGATCATGAATATGACCCAGCTGCTGAATGAACTGGTAAATGAGCTCTGACGAGGACAGTGATGATGGTATAAAACATCTGCTCAAACTGAACCCTTCCAAGCTCCAAAAGCTAACACAATATGCTTTATTGTATTCTTCTGTAATTTTTACTCTAATATCAGGAAAGTTTTAAATTATCACCACAGGTTGAGATCCATCCGTGTTAGATATAGGTCTGGGTCGCTGAAGACCCGAATATGTAATAATGATTGGCGAAACATTCATGCATTTAAGGGTTAGTGAAAAGATATAGAATGAAATAGTTAATATCATGCATTACTGCATTTACTTGTGCTTGTCTGTTTGTCTGACCAATGGCAGACGAATCACAAACAAACAACTCGTATGAATGTAATACAGCACAACCAGTGTAGTTTGAGTCACAATGAGACCTGGTTACACTATGAATCAGTCGAATCCTTCACTAATGCATCCAAACTTAGCAGAATAACAACATTGTTATCAAAGTCAGGTGCAACATTTGCTAAAGTTTATATCAGTGCAACCCTGATACAAACATAAATTTGCATTTGGAGTCTTTCTAACAAATTCCACTCTCAAAATGTTATTTCTGTGAAATACTTTTGCCGTTTAGTGCATTCTGATATGTCTGCTCTCTGTGTATTGTGTATGAGTAGCATAGCAAACACACACTGTGCTCTCCGGGGCCGTTTTAGCCCTCAGGACGGCCCTTGTACCGCACTCCTGCTGCGGTCAAATGGTGAATAATGACCCTGAATTCAGTGCTGTTATCACAAAAACCTCCATTTCTCAGCATGATTATAGGCTGTTCCCCTCGCCCCACCAGCAGACATTAAAAAGAAGCGTGCAACCCCTTAATGAACAGTGACTGTCACAGCGGCCCAGGCATCCAAAGAGCATGCTAACCCTACGGCTGCTCAACAATCCTCCCCGCCAGGCTGTCAGTACGCCTGAGACCTTATAAGTGGCACATTTTTTTAATACATAACGTCACATTAAAGCTTTGTCGGGCGAATGGTACCCAAACTTATCAGGACTTGACATGCCAGCTAGTGGGAAGCCTCGGGACACGGAGGACACCTATGGCATGCATTTTTAATACGCTCATAACTGCCACCCAAAGCCACGGAGTGGGTCTGGTCTTCTGCTGAGCTGAAGATTTACAGCCGTATACCTTCCGTTCCCATGCTGGAAATAACTGCTTTAACATAATCCATAAAGAAACACCAATAAAGGCAAAGTGGTAGCCTGCATTCTATTACTTATGCATTTGCCTGTGAAATGTTGTTATTTTCATTGGTTGCAAGGATAATGGGTTATTCAAAAAAGCAAAACAAACAGATATATAGATATATCATGATAAAAAAGAATTGTCCTTTTTAAAAAAATAAAAAATAAAAATATATATAAAAAAAGTGTATATATATATAAAAAAGTGTAATATATATATATATATATATATATATATATATATATATATATATATATATATATATATATATATATATATATATATATATATATATATATATATATATATATATATATATATATATATATATATATATATATACACTCACCTAAAGGATTATTAGGAACACCTGTTCAATTTCTCATTAATGCAATTATCTAATCAACCAATCACATGGCAGTTGCTTCAATGCATTTAGGGGTGTGGTCCTGGTCAAGACAATCTCCTGAACTCCAAACTGAATGTCAGAATGGGAAAAAAAGGTGATTTAAGCAATGTTGAGTGTGGCATGGTTGTTGGTGCCAGACGGGCCGGTCTGAGTATTTCACAATCTGCTCAGTTACTGGGATTTTCACGCACAACCATTTCTAGGGTTTACAAAGAATGGTGTGAAAAGGAAAAAACATCCAGTATGCGGCAGTCCTGTGGGCGAAAATGTCTTGTTGATGCTAGAGGTCAGAGGAGAATGGGCCGACTGATTCAAGCTGATAGAAGAGCAACTTTGACTGAAATAACCACTCGTTACAACCGAGGTATGCAGCAAAGCATTTGTGAAGCCACAACACGCACAACCTTGAGGCGGATGGGCTACAACAGCAGAAGACCCCACCGGGTACCACTCATCTCCACTACAAATAGGAAAAAGAGGCTACAATTTGCATGAGCTCACCAAAATTGGACAGTTGAAGACTGGAAAAATGTTGCCTTGTCTGATGAGTCTCGATTTCTGTTGAGACATTCAGATGGTAGAGTCAGAATTTTTTTCTTGGCACACTTTAGGCCCCTTAGTGCCAATTGGGCATTGTTTAAATGCCACGGCCTACCTGAGCATTGTTTCTGACCATGTCCATCCCTTTATGACCACCATGTACCCATCCTCTGATGGCTACTTCCAGCAGGATAATGCACCATGTCACAAAGCTCGAATCATTTCAAATTGGTTTCTTGAACATGACAATGAGTTCACTGTACTAAAATGGCCCCCACAGTCACCAGATCTCAACCCAATAGAGCATCTTTGGGATGTGGTGGAACGGGAGCTTCGTGCCCTGAATGTGCATCCCACAAATCTCCATCAACTGCAAGATGCTATCCTATTAATATGGGTCAACATTTCTAAAGAATGCTTTCAGCACCTTGTTGAATCAATGCCACGTAGAATTAAGGCAGTTCTGAAGGCGAAAGGGGGTCAAACACAGTATTAGTATGGTGTTCCTAATAATCCTTTAGGTGAGTGTATATATATGTATAAAAAAAAAACAAAAAAAAACCAGAAAGACCAAATGTGCATTCACAACACAAGTATAACAATAACTACCGATTGGTAAAACAGCCATTAACAAATTAACATGATGATTATATATATATAAAAATATGCAGCATCAAAAATAAATCCACATATTTCCCACAGCCATTCCAACGATATCTCACAACCAATTCATACGAATTCGTACGACCTCACTCATATGAATTTGTAAGATTTGTCTATACTGCAGTGATGGATAGGTTTTAGGGACGTGGTTAGGGGTAGGTCATTTGTATGTCATTATATATGTACAAATTGCCGAGATATAGGTCATTAAGGTTTTGAACCTTGAAAGTTGTGGAAAAATTGAAAACAAAAAACAAAAAACAAATATCTGAAAATTAAAAAAAATTTCTTGTTACAAAATTTTGTAGCAGTCTGTGTAATTCTAAGGGTCAGAGAGAGGGTGGAAAATGGCCAAGGGAAACTAAATCACAAAGTTTTAGCAGCAACTGATATTATAAATGTACTTCAGGCAAAAAAATAAAATGCTGCAAAACGGTAGCATATGGCCCTTTAAAACGGAAGGCATTTTGGCTATTTGCCATAGGACGGCATGTTTTCTAACAGGGAGAGGAAAATCTGGAGTTTGTGCACGATGTGCTTCCCCTGGATTTGCGGATAGCTTTGGGTATATCGATCGAGGGGTGTTTTTGGATGTTTGGGAGCAGGCTGTGAGGAGCCTATGAAAGGTTATGTGTTGGAAAAGGTCTCGGCACTAGAGTGGAGCGCAGGTTTGTTTAGCTGTGCTTGTTCTGAATGCTAAAATAAGAGAGGAGGCTGCAGCATCCCTATAGCCACTATCAGTGCTGTCAGACCCGAGGCACTGCTGGAACTCTCAAAGTGTCTGTGCTACACAAGCCAATTCACAGCAAAAACAAGCACATGGCTGCATGCAAATATACACATGATAGCTCAAATTCAAGAACTTCAAATACTAAGTTCAAATGGTTTGATGTGCAATTGTCTACAGCAAAATCATGCAATGAGCATGCCATGCAACATTCTCTGACTTCATCCAGAGTCAGGCGCAGGAATTTATCTGCATTAACTGTGTTAAGCGCCTCTTTGAGTTTGTGAATGAAAGAGTGTGCAACCTCGAGGTATATGACACATCTGCACTTAAACATTCTCCTCGGTCCACAAGCATAGGGCTCATACATGTAAATTGGCCCTTGAGCCTCGATCTCAAATGATAAACAGCACCCTTCGGACCCTTGTGAAATCTATAGAACTTCACAAGAGGATGGACAATTACTGTGGCTGGAGCGCAAAGTGGGCAATTCATCAGCGTTTGTAGACGAATGAGGACAAATAGATGGGGGGGTCCAAGGCCATCCCTTGTTAAGAGTCACATCAGAGAGCACATCACCCCCTCTCAACAATGTACCCCGCTGAATGACTCGGGATAGGTTACCGGCCTTCTCCTCTGATTGGTCGAGACAGATAATTAAGTTGTCACCCTGGGCCCTCAGCGCAGCATGCTGGGAGAATGACACAGCAGGGACTCTTGCTTGGCACTCATATAGTTGATGTGGCCTTTTCAAACCTTCTCTTTCTCTCTCTCTCTCATTCTGTCTCTCTCTCTCTCTCTCTCTCTCTCTCTCTCTCTCTCTCTTGCAGTGTGAAAGGTTCTGAAAGGCTGAATGAAGACAGTGACAGTAATAAGTGCAGGATATGTGCTGCTGATAACTTATAGCTTCTATATGTGCCATTAAAGCAAATTTAACAGTGCTGCAAGTGTGTGCAAGTGTGTTTTTAGTTAAGTTTCTTCTTAACTGCTGTTTTGTCATCACACTTTTGTGACTGATTCTTCATTTTTCCACATTAAAAAGTATCCAAAATATTGAATTACTTCACCAGAACTTTTTTTTTTACCAATGCTTGCTTTTTTTTGTAGGCCTGTAGAAACTGTGAAATTGAATATAACTAAGCAAACAAAGAGTTTTTCCTCCTGGTATTTTAGACCTTATTTCTAAAGGAGGCTTCTAGGGTGCTAGTCGTTCTGCATCGCCCCCTGTGGCTCAGTGTGGGTGCTGCATGATATTAACATGCTGGCAAAGCACACTAGGCAATGAGCCAAAAGAAATCTCGTTCCTGTCCTGATGTGTAACAGCCTTTAGGTATTAGAGAAGTTTATCTGTGAGCCCTCAAGAGACAGACAGGACTGTGAGGTACTGGGTGAAGGACATTCGAAGAACTGAAATCGCGTTCTTATAAGCCTAGACTCAAAGGAAGTAGCTTTGGAAAAATAACTACCATCAATGTGAAGAAGTCTATGAGTTTTAATCTCAGAAGTGGCCCACACAGCTAGAAATCAACAGCAGCAATATAAAATGTGTGTGTGTGTGTTCAATCCTGAGGAGCAGAGAGGTCATCCTGTGTCTGACCAAAGCGTGTGTGGACACATTTACAAAACACCCATATATACAGAGAGAGACAGACAGACAGACAGACATACAGACAGACAGACAGACAGACAGACGATGATAGATAGATAGATAGATAGATAGATAGATAGATAGATAGATAGATAGATAGATAGATAGATAGATAGATAGATAGATAGATAGATAGATAGATAGATAGATAGATAGATAGATAGATAGATAGATAGATAGATAGATAGATAGATAGATAGATAGATAGATAGATAGATAGATAGATAGATAGATAGATAGATAGATAGATAGATAGATAGATAGATAGATAGATAGATAGATAGATAGATAGATAGATAGATAGATAGATAGATAGATAGATAGATAGATAGATAGATAGATAGATAGATAGATAGATAGATAGATAGATAGATCTGTAGGGCAGACGGGTGGACCGACAGATAGATCGAACAACAAGGATTGATAGAGGACAGACAGACAGACGTTTAGATAGATGGACATACCCACATATATAGTAAGAACCACACATGTGTGAACCCACTTTCGCAAACACACACACACACACGCGCACACACAGACACGCACACGCACACACAAGAATCACTAAGTATGAAGACAAACACACACTCTCTTCTAACACACAAACTATATGTATGCAGTCAGATAATAAAGCAACTGAGAATACTGTAAAGATAAAACGAATCATTCCCACTTATCACAAACGCCACAACCAATTGAACTGCTTTGTCACCTCAGAGATTCAGTAGAGATAGACTAGAGAGGGAGAGAGAGAGAGAGAGAGAGAGAGAGAGAGAGAGAGAGAGATGGTTTAAAAGAGATGGTTTGCAGATGTTTGCTGTATCTCTTTCAGACACAGTGGATAAGGGTGCGAAATGGTTTGCTTGTCTCTTAGCACAACATGCTCTAACATCTCAGATATTTCATTGCCTCAAGTTGTTTTTTTTTTTTTTTTTTAAGTGGTTTATTTTTCTGCAGTTGTGGTTGCCATAGCAATGGTGGGGATGAAGAGTAAGGGAGGATGGTGTGTGTAGGGGGGGCGTTTGGAGAGAGTGCCAAGGGACCATAAACGCAGGTAATTTCGGCACCTGTTTTAAGTGATAACACACATGGTCCGAACACACAAACCCGCACACGCTCACACACATTCTGGCACGTCTGAAATAGGAAACTGGTTAAATCTGAGGTAGTGCCTTCACAAGTATTCCCACTTGCCTCCGAACTCCATGGCTCTCACAACCAACCAATCAGCTTAGCTGGAGGAGGCTGGATTGGCTCTTGATGGAAAATTCAAAAGTCATTATATAAATACATTGAGTTGAAAATAAGTTTTAGGACATCTAATCACAAAACATCAATGAAATACATAAACTACAAATTGTGTTTTGTTTGTTTTTTATGTGGTTATTTATGTCATACCATAATTGGGAGAAGAGAAGACAAGACAACAAAAGACAAAGAGGAGAAGGGAGGGGAGGGGAGAAGAAGAGTAGAGACAAGATGATGAGACGAGAGGAGGCAAGACAATGAAAGATTAGACAGGTCGAGACGAGAGACATGGATAAAAATGTTGAGGAAAGAGACAACAAGAGATGAGAGGAGAAAGACATGATAGGAGAGAGAAGAGGAGAAAAGAGGAGACAGCATAATAGCAGATAAATGAGGAGAGAATAAAAGAGAGGAGGACATGAGACAAGATGACTGAAATAAAAAAAGACGAAAGTGAAAAAGAGGTGAATAAAGCAAAGACAAGACTAGATGAGAAGAGAAGAGACAAGAGAGGTAGAAGAGGAGACCTACAAAAGACAAGATGAGAAGAGAGGAGACAAGATAAGACAAGATTTCTGAGACAGGTTGAGACAAGAGGAGAGACATGGATACAAATGTTGAGGAAAGAGAAGAGACAACAAGTGATGAGAAAGATGAGAAAAGATGATAAACAAAGAGTGGAGGGATGGGAGGAGGCAAGACAAGAGGATATAAAATGAGATGAGGCAAGAGACAAGGAGACACAAGGAGAGAAGAGATGAAAAGAGAGAGAGAGGAGACTTACAAGATGAGCCAAAAAGAGATGAGAGGAGATGAGAATATTCTATTCCATTTACATTTAATGAGAAGCTTTTATCCAAAGCGACTTACAAATGAGGAGAACGATAGAAGCAGATAATTCAACAAAAGAGCAACATGCAAGTGCTGTGACAAGTCCCAGTTAGTCGCAAAATGTTGCTTTTTAATAGAAAACAAAAAAAGAATAGAAAGTGTTAGTACTAACTCTTAAATGCATGAATGTTGTTTCGCCAATCATATTACATATTTGGGTCTTTAGCCACCTGGGTGGCTCTCTACCTGTCATGATCATTTAGGGTGCTTTCACACTTGGTTCGATTGCCTGGACAGAACCCGAGATTAATTGCTCTCCCCTTCCCCTGCCCTCGCTGGACTGTGTTCTTATTATATTATTTGGGTCTGTACCAGGGTGCGTTTGCGTCATCAAAGCAGCCGCTGTTTACCCCGTTGCTTGGTAACGACTGCGAGTGAGAAGGTTGCAAAATGCATAGCGTTGCTCACCTCACTTTTATATATTTGTTTTTGAACCGTTGGTTTTGTTTCCAAAGCTTCCGTACGTAATGGCACTTGCGTCTATCTGCCGCGAATGAACTGCAAATGCTCTAAAGAATGCTGAAAACGAGCAGAAATTAGATCTACAGCTCTCTGTTTGCAGTACGTCAGTCACGCTCGCCAGGAAAATGAGTGAAACTCACACACATTTTTAGCAAATCATATGTAATTTCACGAGTTTGTGTGCCCATATAATCTTGGTGAAGGTGGTAAACAGATTTGGCTTGCTGTCTGCTATAGAGGGGCTCGGAGAGGATATCTACCTGAGCTCCGATTGCCCCCCTATAACAGGCAAAATTGTACAAAAGGAGGAGCAGGGGAGGAGGAGGGATGCTGCAAGAACTAACAACGGGAAGAGGTAAGCTGCTGGTTTTATACCTTGGTATTAATTGAAAGATTAGATGGGCGTACTCCTCCCGAAATTACGTTGAATAACTTCACTAATAGTGGTTCACGATTTAGTGTGATTGCGTTCACATCAGCAGCGAACCGTACCGGAGCGCACATGAACCGAACCCCAGACCACCTTTTCAAGGGGGCTCGGGTACGTATCGTGGGTGTGCACCCGAGTTCGGAAGACAGCATTCACATCATCCAATCGAACCCAGGTGCGCACCAAAAGTGCTAGTGTTCACCTGATATTAGAGTAGCGATTACAGAAGAATAAAATAAAGCATATTGTGTTACCTTTTGGAGCTTGGAATGGTTCAGTTTGAGCAGATGTTTTATACCATCATCGCTGTATACTCCTCCCCTGCTCCTCCTTTTTTGTACAATTTTGCCTGTTATAGGGGGGCAGTCGGAGCTCAGGTATAATATCCTCTCCGAGCCCCTCTATAGCAGACAGCAAGCCAAATCTGTTTACCACTTTCACTAAGATTATATGGGCACACAAACTCATGAAACTATCATTTTCAACAACTTCAAAATCAATATTTTGATCAGCTTCTTCACCAGATCCCCCATCATGTAACAGTGACACTAATATTTGATTGCGTACAGTACTTGCTCTGCAGTAAATCGCTGAGCCATTTAAAGTTTTGCTGATGATTCTACTTATTTCTTTTGTTTTCTGAATAATTATTCATAAGTATGCAGTGTCTTAACTACATCTCTGACATTTATAACAAACCAAACATTTTGAAAATCGGTAGAAAATTGAGCAAGTTATGGTTATTTAAAAAGTATGTGCACCATTAAAACACAACATTACGAGTGAGCGAGCTGACTATGACAAGATGGCCGCAAGGTGCGGACGGCGACCTCCATTGGCCAGCAGTGCGGACGAGACATCTAGCCTTTATTATTTATATCTATGGCGGTAACTATGAGTGAAACGTCACTTCATCATTGTGCATCAGACAATGCCACCTTGTGGAATAAAGGTGAATTGCACTTATTCAGTCATCAAAGACTCAGGCCCTGTCCACACGGAGACGCGTTTAGCTGTATACATAAAAATTCTGTATCGTATCAGCGCTTCGTCCACACGGATCTGGCGTTTTGGGAGCATGAAACTGATATTTTTGGAAACAGGGTCCCAGAGCGGATAAATCTGTAAACCGACACCCTTGCGTTTATGTGCACGGCCATTCCGTATATTTTGTGAAACGGTGATGTCATTACACCCCGTCCCGCATGGGAAAGACTAGAAGGGATACAACTACAGCCACTGGGTATGCATAATTTATATTTCATTTATATTTATATATGCGTCATCAATATTGCGTCATTTAATTACTTTATTTGCATTATTAAGGTTGGGGTAGGTGTAGGCGTTAATAAAACACAACCTGGTAAGTAGCAGATTTATTTATTGTTATTTTTCGTGAGATTTTGGCTCACTTCCTACCATTGCTGTACCGCTCCTATCCACAACTCTTCGTCTCCATTTTTAGTGTATTTCTGTGGCAGAATTACAGCGACACATTCTGGTCTGGCATGTATACTACATCGTTTTGAGTCGGTTTCGTGTATACGCAGATATTTCTTGAGACGAGGGGAAAAAAGATTGGATAGGGAAAGCTCTAGCTTCGTGTGGATGTGGCCTCAATTATTGTTGTGCACAAGAAAAGAAAAAAATACTTACACTGTTACACACCTCGGGTCGTTAGAGACCCTTTACAGTTTTGAAAATAATTATCTTTCATAATTTTACCATTTCTTTCTTATGTTGTTTATACTGAATTGCTTGAGGAATACTAAGAAAGTTTATGTCTAACTTAAAAAAATTAACAAGGAGGAGGGCAGTGAATGACATCCCGGGTCACTAAAGACAAGATATGCATTTAAGGGTTAGTGGGTCAAGTGTTGACCAAAAAAGATGTGTTTGTTTCTTGAAAATGGCTAACATTTGTATTATACAGCCATAACATTTTTGTATGCTTACGATTCACTATGTGCTGTTGAAAATTCTACATTCATGGAAAAATCCAATAAAAACTGTTAAACAGAAAATGGCTAAAGACTCAGCTTGGGTTGAGTTAGGCGTCATTCCACCAGCAGGGAATAGTCAAGGTTCTATGCTACACTATTCTACTCTATACCGCCTAACTCTCCCTATAATAGTTTCAGTTCCCACACTTTTTGACTAATGAATGTCCATGTTTTTTTCAATGATTTCCAAAAGATTTGTTTTAATACCATTTTTCTTTCTAACTCATCTGTATCTTTAAGAATAATATGCGAACTGGGTGGGAGGTAGGATCTATTTTTAGTTTTACATGAGCAATTATTCTACAGCACCACAGTACAGTGTGTAGTCAATGACCATTAGTTACACGTGCACAAATATAAACATACAGAATCATTAGAACATATATATCACAAAAGCCCTGAGTCAAAAGAGCTTTTGCAGCTGATCAATGTGGCAGAGAAATTTTCTTTCTATAGACAAAAAACAACAATTATTCCACCTAAAAAGCAGTATTATTGAAATAATCACCTATTAGTCACAAAATACAACACTGTGTTTTACACAGGCCACTGGGAATTGATCGTCCGTAACTCTTTTCCATTATTAAAGTGTGGGGTGGGCAAAGTCTCTCTCTCTCTCTCTCCTCATCTCGCACAGCTGCATTTAAAGCTCACCACCTGAGACACAAGAGAGCTGACCGCTCTCAATGCTGAGTGAGAGAGAGAGCGAGAGAGAGAGAG
This sequence comes from Romanogobio albipinnatus, assembly GCA_023566225.1. NCBI lineage: Eukaryota > Metazoa > Chordata > Actinopteri > Cypriniformes > Gobionidae > Romanogobio > Romanogobio albipinnatus. The sequence continues at coordinate 11,397,896 of CM042259.1, read as the reverse complement.
AGAGAGAGTGAGAGAGAGAAAGAGAGAACGCTCTCCTGGCACACAGGCCACACAGGCCACACCTGAGGCACCTAACACCTGAGTCTGACACACCTGGGTCACACATTCTCACTTACACTTCTTTTTTTGGGCTGGCAAGGACAAATGGAGATCAGGAGTCATCCATAGCGATCATCCATGAACGACCAGTTTTACTTTATATATATTTATAAGTATTTTTCTATAAATAACTTACTTTTTGTTATTGACTATCTAACAATATAAAACACTTAAAATTATTTTTAGATCTGAATCAATTGCCTGAAATACATGATCAATTATCAACAGTTACAACCCTCTACAATTTCGCACTTCGCAAAACAATAATGTCGGGCATTAACCAATAGATAATAAATTGTTAGATTTTACTCTCCAGATTGAATAAGAGGCTATAAATAAGTTTAGCACACATATGTTTTCACTGCATGTTGTGTCCTATGACCTCTTTAGGGTACCTACAAAAAAATGCGTAAGCTCACCGGTGAGGAAAGAGTCATTCAAAATGTAAAGAATAAAATAAATAATGATAATAATAAGAGTACAGCGAATTAGACAGCAGACTGTTGCGTTTTCTCTCTCTTTTTGCACTGTTTTCATTGATATCAACAGATGTACATTTATCACTCACTTATCAACCTCCACCTTTTAATTTCAGCAAATCAGTTTAAGCGAACACAGACAATGTGATTAATATTCATGAGCCCAGCAGTCTGTCAGAATGTAGCATGTTATATATTGTCTAAACACATAAATACACTAAAAGATAAATACACTGCCTGGTGTTTTCACGATACTGGAATTTTCAACTTCGATACGATACTTTGACAAATATAGATATTCGATACCATTTGCGATACCACAGGGAACTGTCATACAGATCATTTGTTTTTATCTTACAACTTTTTGATCATTTTGGTAATTTTGTTGCAATAGCTTACACACACTAAATATTCAACTATGTTACTGATCTGCCTGCATTGACACTATATGAGAACTGAACTGAGCTGGATGACATCACTGTTTTCTCCAGAGCGGCTGTACAGCCCAATCAAATTCTTTTATCACTGTAAAGCTGCTTTGAATCAATCGGCATTGTATAAAGCACTATATAAATAAAGGTGATTTGACTTGACTTGACTTGACTTGACAGAACAGTCAGTCTACAAAGAAAAACAGACAAGTAAACAGTCAGTAATAAAATAAGAACAAATAAACACTAGCTCAAATACAATAGAAAAAAGAGACACATGAAATAAACATGGCTTTAAGTTTAAGTTTTTCAGGTAGGTCTAACAGTAGTATTCAGGTAAGAAATAGGCCCACTACAGAAATGAATGTATTCAAATGTAAAATAACACTGGATAGTCTTCATTGTAAAAATGATATACAAATGAATGCTTAAAATTAAAGTTACACAAGTTATTCAGTCAAGAGCACTGAGGGATTTTCTCTATTAACATTATAGACAGCAGCAGGTTTATTAGGCTGCTGTCACTTTAAGAGTTTATGCACAGATCCAATATACTGTTATGCCACATGGATTTCTCTCAACTATTTACGTTCCAAAACTGACTATATTTACCTGAATATTCAGAAAGATGGACATTTTAACATCATTTTGCTCACAAGCCAAGAAATAGAAGTAAATTTGGCACTTGTGAGCTGTTTGAGAGGCGGCTTTATGTTAGTGCCACTTGCATAGATTGCAATTATGCACAATTCCCACAACCCCATGCCGAAATTCAGGCCAGCACCAACACTATTCAACCGGAGTGAGAGTGGAACTTTTGTGGCACTTTTGTCTTGACCACTAGTACATTTCTAGCCTGGATGCCAGCCAAACTTAGCCCCGTCCACAACATTTGAGGTCGGGAAGTTCGGTCTGGACTTGATCCGTTGTGGAGCAACTATGCTCGAACCAGAGCTGGACCAATCAAATTGTCAAGGCGGGCTTTATACGATGATGGAAAGATGAACAACAGTAACGTAACCATCCACATCACCAAAGAGAGCTTGGGTTGAATTCGTTCTAATCTTAAACAGAGAACTTGTTCTTATATGCATTCACCTTTACTATTTCTCTCAAAAATGATGATCAAGTTGGTAAGTACTCTATGTATCCTTAAATAATTTTTACAACACCGGCAAAGATCATTTACACTCATCTTCTTCTACTTCTTCCAGCGTGCGTGCAGTTGAGTTCTGTTGACAACTATGCGTCGCTCAACACGACACTTACTCCGTTGCTCTGATTGGTTGTAGGTCTATCCAATTGAGTGCAGAAGCTTTTTTTATTTCCTGGTTCGGTTGAAACACACCTCATAATCACAGCCCAATGGAGCAGTATCAGACTCGTTCTGACTAGAATCGTAGTATGACGACGTCAGGCTAGTACATTTCTGGACCCTAACCACAATGCTTTGAGATGTCATTTACATGCTCATCACAGCACAGATGGTTGATAGCTACTATACCATAAAAGAGGAAGTGCGAGAGAGAGAAGGGGGCAGCAAGAGATAAACAGAGACAGAGCAACCGAATGAGAGATAATGACAGTGTCTAGCACCCCAGACTTCCCTACAGTATCAACTTATGTGAGTGCAGACTCCCCTGAGAGCAATCAGTGTCTAAAGAACACATATGAGTGCAAAATCGTTCTTCCTCTAACAGCAGGGTGAAGGTGATACCCGCCATTTTAGCCTACACTGACATCACTGTAATCAGACACTCTTGAGACCTGCTCTCAGACCAGTCATTTTCACATATTAAAAAAAGAGCCAGTAAACATACCCCCTCCCCTACTCTCTCATTCTCACACTCACTTCTTCCTGTCAAGAACTAACACTCACGCAGAAAGGCAAATCACACCACATCTGACAAGACCTAAACATTTGCATCAGCCAATCACATCAAACCACCGTGTCATGAAACTAAAAGCTTCGTCCTGCTGTTATCCACTGCTTGCACAACAGGCTGGAAAAGCACTGAATGTAATCTTGTTAATCTGGGAAATTCCTGATCTGTTGTCTCTGATAATCTCATCTCCACACACAAACCAAATTTGGCTCAGCCCTCATCTCTTAATATTGTTATCATCATAATACCACAGAATGCAGAATCAGTGTGCATTGTCTGAGATCTTGATACCTTTTTTAATGCACAGTCGTGATATTTACTCTGTTTTGAGGTTTCTTAGATTAAATCGACCAAAATACCTTAAAAACAACAAGGACTGCCATTTGCTGTCGAAATTAATCAGTTCTTCGATGCACCGCGTTGCAGACGAGGACGATTTGGTATCGGTTCAGTAATAGACCATAACCGATTATAATGTACTGACGCCTTTCTGCCGTCATTTGTCACGTACGTGCATTGTCGCGGTAGCATACAATGGCAGAGGGAGGCGAGGAGCGAGTGTGAGTAATTCAAATGCTCCAACTACTTTAAAAGCAGACATCTGGGCACATTTCGGCTTGGATGAACAACCTGGTAAGCACGACCTGGAGAAGACATGCGCTGTGTGTAAATCATGTCACGCACAAATAAAATGTGCATGGGGTAATAATACCACTAACTTGAGAATCCACATCAGCCGTTTTCATCGTGAGCTGTTAATGCCTGTCAGTGCCAAAGTGGACCCAGCTCAGCCTAAAATGGATCAAATTATATCAACGTTAGAGTTCTTAAAGGGCCTATTTACACCTGGTCACTTCATGAGTTTTTACAGATCAGGGGCCTCATTTATAAACGTTGTGTACGCACAAAAGAAGGCGTACGCCACTCTCAATGCAATAATTGGTATTTATAAAAAGCAAACTTGACGGGAAAATGTGCGGTCTTTCACGCAAGCTCTGACCCAGGCGTACGCACAAAAACGGGTGAAATGAGAAATGGCGACACCGTCAGCAGATGGAAGAAACACATGAAAGTGTGTGAAACTGTAGACCGTTGTGTAAAAGAAATGGCAATCTCTTTCATAAATAATGAAGACTTCACAAAGCAAGTCTTACAATTAACAGCCAACACAAACACCCGTTTGATCGATCTGCAGTGTAAAACAAACAAAATCAAACAAAAATTACAACAGAAATGCAAATTAACACATATTTGTAAAAAGAAAAGTGAAATATGTTCTGCAATAATATTGGCATGTTATGCAATTCATCCTCATAAATAATATGGTAAACAGAACAAAATAATGTGAACAACTGATATTCTCGTCAATGTGTCCGTCTGGCGGAGCAGATATAGATGCAATTAGATAGACAGTTAGATAGATAATTAGGGAGATATATAGATAGATAAATAGATAGATAGATGTATTAACTGTCCACTGGGGAAAGTTGTTTTCATAGTAAAATTTCTTCATCAGCTACGCAATCATGGTATTCATGCATATGCCTTTAGTTTTATTTTTGATAAAATAACGTATGACGTAGACCTATGTCTCAACCATTCAGAAAGCTGCAAGACATTACATTTGCACTGAACTATTTCCCATTTTCACGTAGATTATAACCGACATCTGTAGCTTGTCAGATGCAATTAAATGGATGGAAATAAACTGCCCCATCACAATGCGTAATGACGCACAATGGCTGATCTTGTGCTCTTAAAGATGTGGCAAATGGAAGGATTCGGAGTGAACGCATCTTCAGACAGCAAGAAGACTTGCTGGCAAACAAGGACACACTCTGGCGATGGAGCGCTAGACGCTTTTTTGCCTCGACATTGATGTCCGACTATTATTTCGGCCGCGGACCGAGGTTGTGAGGCTACAGCATTTACAGCATAACTTGGGGCGTTTCACGGACTATTTATGGGCAACTATGGGCGTGACATGAAGCCGCAAAAGCTGCGCTACATTTAGAATTGATTGTGATTTATTAAGGGAAGACTGCGTAGGATGTGCGTGCGCACGGTTTTATAAATCCGAATATTTCTGTGCGTACTTTTTTTAGAATTGTGGCATCCCTAGTTCACACCCTTAGTAATGAGTGGCTCTAAGTGAAATTAAGCCAGTGTTGCCAGAACTTTATCATAAGCAATAGAGACATTTTAGGTTTTACGGAATTTCACTTAGATTTACAATAAAAATACAAAAATTATAATAATTAAGTGATATAATGTTAACATACCAACCTAATATAGAACTAAAAACTGTTTTGTATCTTATAACATATTGGCAACTATCATAAAAACAAAGGTGGAAATGAGAAAGCCACATATGGTCATCAAAGCTCATCACAAACAGCTTTTCCACAAACTGAGGTGAAGGTGCACCGTGTCATACTGTAAACACAAATACAAAACACTATCATGATAACACACAACACTAAAATTAAAAAAATTATCAACATGTAACAAAACCCTAATGTACATAGCTGATAACAAAAACTAAGAAACTGTTAACAGGTTATTACATTAGCATTTTTTACAGCATTTTACAGCATTCAAATTCCGATATATTTTTTTTTGTTTACATTGTACTAAGAATCCAGAACATTGTCACAATAGGGCTGCACAAAACTGGTTAAACTGATAATCACAAATATTTTAGTCATCAAAATTCACGTTTCGATTTATTACAGCTCATCATTGAGAAGAAAGACTTTTTTGCACCCGCCTATAGGCGCATATTACTAATGTGGCCTTTAAATAACACAAAAATACTGTGCTATTGACTGTAGTCAAGTCAAGTCAAGTAATTTACATTTATTTACATTTATGCATGTGGCAGACGCTTTTATCCAAAGCGACTTACAGTGCCCTTATTACAGGGACAATCCCCCCGGAGCAACATGGAGTAAAGTGCCTTGCTCAAGGACACACTGGTGGTGACCGCTGGGATCGAACCAGCAACCTTCAGCGTATCGGTTCCATGGTTTAACCCACTGGACCACCATCTCAAGTCAACTTTATTTATATAGCGCTTTTAACAATGCAGATTGTTTCAAAGCAGCTTTACAGTGTTAAACAGCAAAATACTGCAACGGAATTTTATTCAGCTGTATAGCTGCTCCAGAGAAAACGGTATTGTCATCCGTTCATTTCAATTATCATACAATCACAGTATGGGCTTTAGATCAGTAATTTAGTTTAAATGGTAAATTTAGTTTAATAACTATATTTATTTGGATATTTAGTTGAAAAATTTAGAAAAATGTAGCGTCCCCAACTGAGCAAGTCAAGCCAAAGGCAACAGTGGCAAGGAAACCAAAACCTGTAGACCAGGTTTTTGTTGGTCAATATCGCAGTCATTTCAGTTCCTAAAAAGATTAACGTACCAACAATGCACCTGAACACACCTTGTTTTTAAACCAGAATGCCCATGGGCGAACAGATGGGCGTGAGGGAATTTGCCATTTAAACAATGTGGCGCTGGATGTAAAAATGATAACTGCGTTGGGCTGAAACCTGAGGTGGACCTGAGTATTTGTACTTTACTTGAGTATTATTTTGACTTTAACTTCACCACATTTTTAACACAAAAATTTTAGTTTTTACTCCACTACATTTCTATCAAGGTCCTCAAAGTCGAAAGTTGTTTCTGTAGCAGCTTTGAAAGTCAGTGGATGATTTGCAGACAGCCTATCAGTAATCACTCTTGTAGGGTCATGTGAAGTTTCCCAACATTTTTTTGCACTCGGCGCAGTGTGTACACCCATGGCCATAGCTACTTAGAAAGTATGTTTCAGTTTTCTGAAAAGAATACAGATTAGTTTAGTTGGCATTCCCTTGATGCATGTCTCATACAATGTAAAAAAAAATGTAAACGTCTGCGTGAACATGTAATACCATTTTCACGAATTCACGTTTTTGTTGTTTACATAAAGACAGTAAAGACATCGTTTTCAAAACCTTGCATTTCCAGGCACCAAAAACCAGTTGTCGTGTAAATGAAACGCATTGAAAAGTTTCCTGTTTTCAGTTGAAAACGGTGCAGTGTAAAAATACCCTAACAGCAAAGCCTTGGAAACCATTAGTGATATTATTAGTGAGAATACAGATACCACCAACTGCTAGAACTCAGGAACTGCAGTTCACAAGTTCAAATCAAGTCCAAATTTGCAGGAAAATTGGAATAAACTAAACAGCTTATTCTAGATTTATCTGCTGTAGCTAATCTGAGCCACGTCCCAATGCCAGGGGAAATATCTTCTTCCTGGCAGAGTTAGCACATTCACACAGCAGATTGGAAAGCTTGGCATGCATTTACACACGTCAATATCCTCAGAGAGATTCAAAACACCTGCACACAGTCAAACAGGTGACAGTCATTTGGCCCTGTGTTTGTAGGTTTATAGGTTGTAGCTGTCTAGTGTGTGCGACTAGAACTGGGCGATGTATTGAGGATTCACAATGATTTTGCTGGTAATACAAAATTAAGCAACATGATCAATATTGTTATGATTTTAAATAGCTTGTAATTTGGCCATAAGTTTCCAGTTAGACTAGTTTTATGGTCCTTTCTTTATTTCATCATTGATAAATATCAGATAATTAAGGCAGATATGTTTTAATAGTCTTTGTTTGAAATCTCAGTACCAAAAAAATGACATAATTGCTCTGTTTAAATATTTCTGTTAATCAATTCGTAACTGATTCAAATATTAATTTGCATCACTCGAAAATGTTTACAACTGTTTTGCATATAAAAGAAAATATTAACCCTCTGAAATAGTTATAATAATAATAATAATAATAAATTTAGAATACTAATTGAAAGTTTGAGTTTGTTAAGATGTTTTTATGTTCTTGAAATAAGTGTTTTATACAAGTAAAAAAGACTGTAACAAAGGAATATTGTGAAATATTACAATCACTTTCTTTTTTTAAATATATTTTAAAATAGAATTTTCAGTATCATTACTCCAGTCTTACGTGTCACATGATCAGAAACTATTATAATATGCTTGCTTGCTGATCAAATAAAACAAACAATAAAATTGTTGATATTTGATTAATATAAAGTTAATAGCATTTATTTGAAATAGATTATTTTAAAAAGTCTTTACTGTCACTTTTAATACATTTTGATCAATTGAATGTGTCCTGAATGAAACAATGAACTTTTTAACGATAGTGTAAATGTCAAGTTATCAATTATTGTTTGAAATATACGAGTATGCACATTAAATATGTTTGTGTGTTTCTGGTTATTTATAAGTTGTAAGACAGACTGTATGTTTGTTTGTTTATTGAAGCTAATAATTGTGTGTGTATTTTAGATTGAGCTGTGTGTATATGTGTGTGTAGGTTCTCCTCTCCTCGGTGTACATACTCGATTTTAAACAGCTGTCTGAGGTGATGACTCTGAGGAAGATGGATGTGGTTTAGTGCCAAGCTGTCCAGCAGCCAATGTACACAACCGTGTCCCAAAGCACCTCACGCACACACTGAAACAGCTTGTCTGACAGCTACAGGCCTTCACTGGACAATGCAACACTACTGAGGTTTGATAGAGTCTGTGCTGCTGCATGGCACCCACAATACTGGCTGCGTTCCAGCCTGTGAATGCCTGCACACCCACTGTAGGACACCCATATGTCTTTCTGCATTGAGAGACTACAACAGAGACCCGCGTCCTGAAGGAAATCCATTCGCCATGATGAAACTCATCAGTAAAGGGTTACAACGGGCAGAAAGAGAGGGGTGACGCATGCCACGCTGAATCAGACACCTGCCAATATGTGTATCTGTGCGGATTGTTTAGAGGGTTGGCGGGGTGAGAGTGCTAGACAAAGACAAGGAAAATAAAGGAGAACGTATAGAAGAAAATAAACGATTTGCTTCCCCATCTGTGGCTTTGAACAGCTGACGAAATATGAATGCAAATTCAGTTCTGTCTGTTTTGGACATGATTTATCATTTTAGTGCTGGTAGTGCTTTTGGCGCAGTAAACAGGATGCCTTTCCTTTCATTCACAGGTAAACTGTGGACAGAAATGAAAAGAAAGAGGATAAACAACAGAACTTAGTACATGGCTTAGTACATTGAGTCAAGGTTCGAATCTGGCTCAAATAGTTTCTGACCAATTCCACCCTCTGATCACAACTGTTGTATCATCTTTCTAAAAAATGATGTTTGAGATTTTACTTGCTATCTAAAATACTATTTTAGTCTTCTACTTCAAAATGTCATGCTTTCAATGTGCAACTTATAGCGTCCAATTCTCACTATTACTAAGATATTGGCTGTTTATTAGTACTTATAAAGCACATATTAATGCCTTAATTTAAACTGAAAAAAAACCCCCGATTTGTTGGCTCAACATCCATTACTTACAAAGATAAATAGATTCAACTCAAAAATATATATATTTATAACATTGCAAGCTCTACTTAACATATTCTAGTGTATGCAACACAAAAATGTAAATTAAAAGGTGAACATAAGTGTATGCGTAAAGTAAATGAAAAAAAACGTAAGTGACATCAACTAGCATTACAACTTGGTTCAAATTAAGTAAACCTAACATAAAATTGTACGTATTTGTGAGCTGCGTCATATGCAAATATTTTATCCAGCCAATGAGCAGAAGCGGGAGCCATTTTGAAGCGTGATGTGGTGAAGACTCTGTCAGGTAAGCTGTCTTTGAAAAAAACTAGGTAAAATATTAGAGTTTGACTTTTTTAACATTCATTAACACTTGTTTATTGTGTTAGTGGAGTTTGTTCCTTAACTGGAAGAAGCACAATGCAACGTTTTTACAGACGTCCACATGAGAAACAATTAGCTACTATACGAATAGGGCTTTGACATTCCTACTGCAAAGCTCAATAATCATCTTAATAATGGCAGTAAATCAATTTCACCCAAATAAAACATAAATGAAACAATAAACTGTAAATTTATTTGATTGATTAATATATGTTTTCTTGTTATTTCAAAACATTCTATCTAATTTTGTGTTGTATAAATGCATTATATTTTTCCCACTGTAAAACAATCTGAAACTACCAAGTAATGTTGTAAGTAAATCAACATTTGCTATTCTTTTCTTTAGGATAGTCATGGTGACCTCGAGGAACTGGAACAGCACACACACACTGAGGATTATCACGAAGGTGGCTCCATGGATGATCCTTTAGAGACTTTCTTTTTGTCAAATTGTCACTACAGTCATGATTTTTGGTTTCACACTGGTAAAAATTATGTGTTGGATTTACTCAAAATATATATGCACCATTTTTGCATCACACTTTTTAAGTAAACCCAACTTGGAATAATTTTTACTTAAAATTAACAAGAAAACCTTTGTTTTCTCGTTAATTTTAAGTAAATTTATTCCAAGTTGGGTTTACTTAAAAAGTGTGATGCCAAAATGGTGCATATATATTTTAAGTAAATCCAACACATAATTTTTACCAGTGTACCCAATACCTAACTATTAATAAGCAGATGTCCAGTAGCAATGTCCAATAAGGGAATAAATTGTTATTTTGAGTCAAATCTTTTTATAATAAATCAGTTGAACAAGTTCATATAACCAGATGAATCTGATAGAATCTAGAATAGAACTAAATACGCTGTAAAAAATTATGTCGGTTTAACTTAACTAAGTTACCATGTTGCCTTAAAAGTAATAAATTCATTGAATTGAAATATTTGAGTTAATACAACAAAGGAGATTGGATTAATAAATAGAAACATAAGTTAATCTGAATCACATTAATTATCTAAGTTGATTTGACTAAAGAAAAAATTTGTGATAAATCAGGAAAAAAAATGTACAGCGTAGAAAATAAACAGGTAAAATGTACTGGAATGTTTTTCTGAACAAATTTTCTGAACGATTAAGTCAATAAATATCAAAAGTGATGTTTAAACAACTTGCATTTTACAAATCAGCCAAGAGTATTTTAATACGGTTTAATACAAATGAACATTACTGTATATTTCGGTTGTAAATTATGCTGAGTTAAAACTGAACTTATACATATGAAATTGTGAACATCCTTACTTATAAAGCTCAATAAAATATGCATTCATATGGCTCTATTGGACTCAAAAGATACAGAATTAAACCTGCTGTGCTTCACACTAAAATAGAATGTTTTCTGGAAAATGAACGGTCAGCTTAAGCTGGAATAGTTTCTTTTTTTTCCTTTCAAAGAACCACATGCATAATGATGAGTACAATACAGACCCCATTAGATGCAGATACTGAATTATGCATCTTTTAATGCGACAGCTCTGTGTAAGGGAGAATTACGTGGGCAGCAGAATAACAATGCAATTAATTCACATCAGAAGGGGAAAAAACATTGACATCAACACAGCTCTAATGGATAGTATGAAGATAAGGTAAGCCTCAACACTACAGAAAAGCCACGGAGAGTCAACAACAAGACATAAAGAACATTAATGGAATTATAAGTCCCCAAATGCTTCCCTGAGGAGCACAACTGATCCCAGATCAACTTTAATATAGTGGTCTGATAAACTACAGCAGAACCAAGGCTATAAATGCTAACTTGAGTATGTAAGAAATCTCTGATTTAGCATTTATATCCTAACTACACTAGGACCCAATCATACACCCTAGCGCAATGCAACGCAGGCACGACGCAAGTGTTTTTTGCTAGTTTCAGCCTGATGCAGTTATCATTTTCACGTCCAGCGCCACGTTGTTTAAATAGCAAATGCACTTTGCTCATCTGTTCACCCATGGGCGTGCTGGTCTGAAAACGAGGTGTGTTCAGGCACATTGTTGGCGCGTTGCTATTTTGAGGCAACTGAAAACAACTGCGTCATTTGAGCTCTCCTCAGGACGGCCACTGCGATCACATGAGCAGATGACAGCTCTCTATCGAGACAGGAATAGTCGAACCGCTCAAGCCATTGTCAACTGCCAAGTCACCGTGGTCACTACTGTTGAAAAAAAAACTTTTTAATTGCGTGGAAATGTCACCGTTATTGTATATAAAAAACAATACTGAAGTTTTACGGAAATGGATCATACCTGAGCAGTTGAAGTAAAACCCTGCTTATTCAAGGATGCATATGTATCGCATGGACGGAGCAAACACATTTGTAGGCTAAGTGTCTAAAATGCATATGCACAGTTCTGATGAATGATAGCCTACATGAAATTGAACTTAATGTCGTTTAACTGTATACACGAAGGAAACTGCTGAAGTAACTACAACATTACCAACACTGAAATAAGAGCGTGCGGTTTATCTATCAATCAGATGCGCATTAAAGTTGCGTCCGATACTATAGCAACAGTAAACACACAGCGCGCTTTCTTTCAGAATCATCACAAGGAAAATGTTCCGTATAAAGAGAACAAAGAGAGCTTTTCTTTCTATTCCGTGAAGAAAAGTTAGTTTAAGATTAGTTGGAAAAGTGCATGATATTCTAGTCTCTCCATGGAAGCATTGCATGTTTAATGCCTGGAGCACTTCAATAAGGTTGTGTAGCCATTAACACTATCCTACACAATAGTTAGCATTAACTAACAATATACTTGCCTTTTTAAATGTTGGCTTATGTAAATTTCTACAAATGCCATTTTTATAAGCTATCAAAGTGTGTAATAATATTAAAACAATAAAGTAATAATATGAACTAACATTAACAATGGACAAAATTCACAAAATAATTCACACCCTGACTAAGACATTTTAATAATCCTATGAATGCATATAAAAAATGCAGAATCGAATCGAATTAATCGAATCGCATTGAATTGGCAAAAATCGTTCTTGAATCGAATTGAAAACCTTTGAGTCGTGAATCGATTTGCTGCCTACCCAAAGATTCACAGCCCTAGTTGGTTGAATTACATTTTTTAATGGTAGAGAAGGCAATGTTTTTCATAAACACTTTTTGAAATACTGGTTGAAACTCTCTATAATACAAGTGGTCTATTATATTTTATTACATATTTCCTGAGGAAGTCTCAGAACCAAATATTGTTTGTCCAATCAAGTGAAATGACATGTAGGCCAAATATGGTAAACCATACTCAGAATTTGTCCCATCCAAGTTAGTGCACACACATTAGGAGCGGTGAGTAGTGAACACACACACACTGCAAACAGTGGACACACATATCCCAGAGCAGTGGGCATCCATTCATTGTGGCGCCCGGGGAACGATTGAGGGTTGTGCCTTGTTTAGGTATCCTGCCGGTATTGAGAATCGAACCCCGCAATCTTCAGGTTACAAATCTCTAACCATTAGGACATACGTGTCCTACCTGCCTGTCAACCTATGTATTTCCCCACCTCTGTGCACTCTGCTTGTGCAGACATCACATGTCATCGGGGCGTTTCATGCAGAGTTATAGACACACAGTCCCCGGAAGCTGTAAACAAACATCCGACGCCTTTTACAGTTCCTCCTGAACCTAAACAATGAGCTTATGCTGCTTCACGCGTAATTACTATAATTAAAAGATGGCAATCCGTGACGTTGCAACTTGTTCATGTCCTTGGACTCTGAATTATGTATTTCTATGGCAACACTATCAACGTCAGAGCTCTAAGTTGTTTACATTCATTATTGTTGTAATGAAATGTGCTTTAATTGAGACAGAAGGTAATTTAACGGTGCTTTGCAGACTCTGCTCTGGCTGTGCGCGTTCATGTGTTTTGGAGGAGGCGTAGCGCTCTGAAGGGAGGGTGGGATCTTGTGCTTTCAAAGCTAACTTGCTATTGCTAGCATCTCCAAAATTGCCTACCCTATAAATTTAACTCAAAATGGACTACGTAAATTATAAAACTAATTTTTAAATGCTATATACAAAGCAAAAACACTCTCATAACTAAAGTGTTGAGCTGGTTATCCCTGATTTAGTGTGGCTCTGTGTCCTGCTGAGGTAATGACCGGCCACTGATCAGCGTTAAAGCTAATGTTGACAGAACATATGGAGACATATCAGAGACTCTGCAAAGCCGAAAATGACTGAATCAGTGTGCAACGGTGCTCTGTCCCAGTGCCAAAACACACTGTACACGCATACACACTTCTGTTGCTTGGTTACATTGCGAGTGATAACCCAGCTTGTTGTCATATGGCTGTGGGATATTTTTTCTTCATTAAGCAACTGAATCTGATAGCAATGACAAGAATACAAAACCATTATCAGCTGTTTCACAGGAAGACACTTCTCACTGAGGCTCTGGTACACACGGGTGGAGTTCACGGCTGTGAGCTTGTTGATGGTGTTCAGACATGTCAAACGCTTCGGGTCATACAATCATGCAAACACACTGTAACTGTTTATTTTGTTTGGCTAATAAGACAAAATCAGCACATTGCTCTAACAACTTTTGCAGTCAGTTTGCACACATTTAAACTGATGATTCTCGTGATCGTAAAAACATTTTTGAACTCTGTTTGACTATGCAAGAACTTCTTTGCAAAACGCAATGAGTTGATGTGGATACTGAGGAAAATGCAGCCTACAAGTGGCCAGCATTTAGCCTGTTCCTACCAGACTCTCATACATTTCAATCGTACAGAGAGTCTGGCCACTTTCCATTGACAAGCGTTAACTTCCTTGAAGGTGGGTACTCTGTTGAAGTTTAAAACTATTGGGTCTGCCCAGAGACACTCTGGATCTGCCTTAACCAATCGCTAACGTTTGGTCGTGACGTATGTCATCTCAAACTAGCGCACGACATCAACGTCATCTTTCTCAGCCACTCCCTCTGTTCGCTGATTGGACCGGTTAAAATTTGACCTGGAGAAAACCTGAGAATATACAGCAATCCCAGACGGAGTACTGAAGGCAAATGAAAATTGAGCGGAAGTACGTAGGAGGGCGGAGCCAGGCTAGCCAGCATACCACTTAAAATTAAAATAACGGAATCGACTATCAAATTATTAATTAAAAATGCACACAAATCTCTTCAAAATGACAAATAGGTATATTTATTTGATTTAATCATGTTTTAAAATGTAGTTATAGGGGAGAGCGGGGCACAACCTTACGCGTTTTGACTTTCTCAGTTTCACACGTCTAGTACAATTATGTGGTTTTGTTTCATTAATACAGTGTATACTTTTTTCTTGATATACACCAAAAGAATGGAAGTGAAATGTGACATGCCTTATAGGTGTGGTACATTGTAACATGTGAGGGGCACATTGTAACATGAACATTACTTAAAATCGTATGTTTTCATATATCGTTTGTGCAAAATCATAAAATTGTCAAATCGTAAAATAATTAT
Source organism: Romanogobio albipinnatus (assembly GCA_023566225.1). Taxonomy (NCBI): domain Eukaryota; kingdom Metazoa; phylum Chordata; class Actinopteri; order Cypriniformes; family Gobionidae; genus Romanogobio; species Romanogobio albipinnatus. The sequence continues at coordinate 11,382,663 of CM042259.1, read as the reverse complement.
GTTTTCTCTGGAAATAGTCCAATTACATGTTTAACTTTAAATGGATAAAAAAATGGGTAAATCCCATTTTTAAGAAATAAAAATGCAACATTTATTTACATCAATACAGTGTAAAAATATAGTTTGGCCAGTGATGGACATTTTAGTTATTCTGTCTACTCAAGTACACAACAGATAAAAATGCATCATACGATGCTTTTAGTGTCTCGTACATTTGCTACAAAAAGTAAAAAAGAAAAGAAAAATCAAAACATAAGGCATCATAATACAAAGAGACTGGGCAACTCAATGGGAAAACATGCTCTGCCTGGCCTCCTTTTGTGATGCTGAAAGTTTGAGTGAAATGTTAAATTTCTCTCCAGCATCCTCCCGGCTCTTTCTTTCTCTTTCCATCACAGCGTTCCCTCTCCTGCCATCGATGTAAAGGCCATTTGTCTTGTTCTGCAGCGATTTATTCTATCCAGATCAAGTTACGGAGCCACGTGGCCCTGGCGCCCTACCATCTCTCCCCACAGTGCTCTTGTAAGGGGCTTATTTACAAGCCAAACAACAAGCTTCCTTTTTCGATTCCCCATAAAGCAGACAAGGGGCTAGATAAGATGGTGCATCAGAGATAGAACGGCAGAGTAAAGGAAATAAAGAGACAGAAAGGCTTCAAAGTGTGTGCTGCTCTTTTCAGTATACTCCGAGGTCCAGGGAGGGCCAATCAGATCGGAGGAGGTCGGGGAGCCTTAGAAAACTTTCCACAGCGAATAAAAGGTGGAAGCTCAGAGATGCCCTGAACTCTGCGCAGAGCTTTATTCTGTAGCTTTTATCTGATGACCCCAATCTGCCAGGGTCGAAGGTTAATCAGGGTCATTTGCTTTTCTAATTACAGATACAGAACTCATCTGCCCAGACGCGCACTCAGGCCAGAGGTGCCAGATACGCAGGTACACACACACACGCATAAACACGCTTCATTGGCACCTCTAGATGCTCGGGTATTACTGGAATGGAAAATGCATCCTGTTCTTTTCTTTTGCTCTGATCTGCATTCATTTACATTTGCAAATTAGCTTCTGTCTTTCATCACCTGTTTGTGCCATTGAATCTGTGAGCGTGCCTCCCTCACAACCAAGAGTGCATCTTTTGCACGGGGTGGCACTGTGTAATAAGCTGTACAAATGATATGTTATAATTTTGTAATACTTTAACATTTTCTGAAGTAATGTGACTAGTGTGTACCTGTGCGAACCTCGCTGGCTTAAAGGGATAGTTCACCCAAAAATGAAAATTACCCCATGATTTACTCACCTTCAAGCAATCCTAGGTGTATATGACATTCTTCTTTCAGACGAAAACAATCAGAGTTTTATCATAGACAGTAAAAGAAAAGGACACAGCGACTCCATAGACTTCAACGGGGAAATTTGAAGTCAGGTAGAAGCACTCACTTCCTGATGGCTGAGCGTACTATACGGAGCTTCTCCTCGGGTCTATACGGTACAGCGTCGCGTGGTTATGACGCAATCGTTGGCCTACTTTTTACAAAAACGGCTTCTTCTGGGCGATGGTGTAAGATACAAGGTAATGGAGCATTTTGTACATCATCATGTTTGTTTAGAAATAAACAATGGGCAAATGGAGTCTTTAAACGCCTCAGATGTAAAGATATTCACTGTCAAAGTGAGGCCAAAATGAATGGGAGTCAATGGGATGCTAACAGCAGGTGATGGCTTGGTTAGCAATGGCTGCCCCTATGGAAGGTACGCTTTCCGGGGGCTGGATTACCCCCTTGAGTTTTATTAAGACCCAAAAAGTGCATCCATCCATTATAAAAGTAATCCACACGGCACTGGGGAGTTAATAAAGACCTTCTGAAGTGAATCGATGGGTTTGTGTAAGAAAAATATCCATATTTAAAACTTTACAAAGTAAAATATCTAGCTTACGCCAGACCACATTCCGTATTCGACTTAAAAAACGTAACTGGCACGATAATGACGTTGGACATAGCGCAAGCATTTATGTACTGCAAGAGGCGTGACGCTTTCTTTGCCAGTTGAATACGGAAGGCGGTCTGGCAGAGGCTAGATATTTTATTAAAGTTTTATATATGGATATTTTTCTTACAAAAATGCATCGCTTCACTTCAGAAGGCCTTTATTAACCTCCCGGAGCTGTGTGGATTTCTTTTATAATGCACTTTTTTTTTCTCTTGGCTTCAAATTTTGGGCTCCCATTCACTGCCATTATAAAGATTGGATTTATTAATATAACTCCGACTGTGTTCATCAGAATGTCATATACACCTTGGATGGCTTGAGGGGGAGTAAATCATGGGGTAATTTTCATTTTTGTGTGAACTATCCCTTTAAGTTTAATACTTCAGGCTGGTTAATAATAATATATTGTTTTTTTTTAGATTCAAACATAAAATGATGCATTTAAAAAAACAATTTCAAGTGAATGCTGTTATTCTGAACTTTATATATCATCAAATATTAATACAAATTAAAAGAATGTATCTCAGTTCCCACAAAAAGCACAGCGCAACCATTTCAACATTGATGATCATAATAAATGTTTCTTGCAGCAAATAATTATATTAGAATGATTTCTGAAGGATCATGTGACACTGAAGACTGGAGTTATTCAGCTTTGCCGTCACAGGAATAAATTACATTTTAAAGTATATTCAAATACTTATTTTAATTAAATGTTAATCATTTTACAACACTTTTACAGTTTTGCTGTATTTTTGATCAAATAAATGCTGCTTTGGTGAGAATCAAAACCTTTTTTTTTTTATAATACATATTAAATTACATGAACATAAGCAAAAACATGTCCCTGCTTCTGTTCTGTTCTTACTCCAAGGGTCTAGATTTAAAAAATGTTTTAATAAAAACTATATTTTTACTGCAAGGATCTAAATAAATTACTGTAACCACACATCACCCATAAAAACATCTGGTTACACTTTACTTTAAGGTGACTTGGTTACATTGTACTTACTTAAATAAGTACTGAGTAATATTAATTAACTACATGTACTAACTATAGAGTTACATTTAGGCTTAGGGTTAGCTACTTGTAATTGTGCATAATGTACTGTTATTACTATAGTATGTAGTAACGTAACTATGTCACCTTAAAATAAAGTGTTACCAAGCATTTAATATCCAAAATAAAATAAATTCACACTTCAATATTATCCAATGACACACACAAACTGTTTTCTGTCCAGATATAATGATTCAAATATAGATGTTTGTATCAAAAAAATATATAATTATAAAAGCCACTTTATTTGTATCAACACTTAGTATATGTTTTCTGTAAAACATTAAGCTCTATTAAATGTTTGGGTTCTCTCTGCATACTGCCTGTAAGATTTAGCATTATCTGTGAGATGCATATAAGTCTTTAAATGATCACACAATTATAAATGACAAGTTTTATAATAAAAACTTGACAGGCGTCTTTCAGCTTGAGCACATTTGTCTGCAGGCACACTGTTTCTTAATTATGAACTTCATTAGTGTTAAATGTCTCACAGAATAGCACTCGTGATCAAGAGTAAATTCTGATGTTCAATTTTAGGCTTAAGACATAGACTATGAATGCAAATGATTCCATCCACACAGCTTGCATGCTGTTGTGTTCTGAAGCCTTGAAATTAAATTCATAACGTAACAAGTACGTTTTAAATTCTCAGTTTCAACCCATTCTCACTCCCAAGGTGTAAAAATCTGAAGCATGGTCAAGTGCCTTCCACAATGAAGACTCTAAAGGCACCCCTAGGCACATTGTACATTTTACAATCAAAGCTGACATAGTGACGCAATTGGTCACAAGACATACGAGAGCCAATGCAATTTCTCTATGAAATCTAACGTAACGTTTCTTTGGGCGGCAATTTGTGAAATTTTAATGTGTGCATGATCTTCAGCAGAAGGAGATGCTGACCGCTTTTGGGGATGCCTGCAGTCGTATCTGCTTGTTATATCCTGTATTTTATATCATGTAATACACATATTGGTAGGTTTAGGGATAGGATGGGGTTGGGTTACATGTTCAAACGTGTCTAAATAGCGTAATTAAAAGAAATGTAAATACAATTATGCTGACTGATTAAATTGAGAATCACACTCCAACATGTCATAATGGCAAAATCATAACCCAATATAATTGCATCATGACGATAACGTTCACATGCCCAACGCGTCTGTGTATGACACCAAAGGTTTCTCTTTTAAATCAATTGAGTACCCTGCTCGCTGATATAGTGATGCCTACACTCTCAATAAAAAAAGAATTTTTTGTATAACTGAAAAATGTTGTATAACTGTACAAAACGTATAACCGTATCTTTAAAGATACACAATTGGTCCTTAGGGTACAATTACCCCTACAATTAACCATTGACAGGCAGAGTTTGGCTCCAACCCTGAAAGACATCTATAGAAGCTCTTATTGAGAATTAACAGAGGTTTAGATGTTGGTTTTATTGAAAATATTTGGTCACCATTATGGCGATCAGTGTTTCCTTTGGTTGGGCAATTTGACTCTTGGCTTTAGTTTGTCGTTTTTGTTACAGTGTTAACAAAACACATCATCTATTCAAACCAAAACATTTTAGGGGGGGAAATGTTTAGACACACACAGATATCAAGAATCAGCATATGAATCTCAAACAATGGTGACATACTTAATGCTGCAATGCATGCTGGGAGCCATGAGTTTTTTTACTATGGTGGCTTAGTAGGGTTGGAGCTAAATCCTGCAGGACATCAGCTCTCTAGGAACGAACTTGCCCTGACTTAGAGGTACAAAAATGTACCCTTAAGGGTACAGCCCCAATGACAAGCCATTGTACCCCTAAATGTACAATGATGTACTTTATTTTCTTAGAGTGTAGGGGTACCTTTATTGTCTTCATTGAGATGTGTTTCATATTTTGACACCTTGGGAGTGAGAATGGGTTGTCAGTTTTGCCACAAGAGGCACTATAGTGAGGATTAACATAAACCCTATTTAACTTTCAAAGCTTTATATTCATATGCAGTGCTTTATATATCTTGTGATCGGCCATTTCTACCCATTTATTTTGGACAAATTAAAGGTTACACATAAACGTCACAGAATGGGCTCTCAGGTGAAATCCGATGTTTTATAGTAATTGCCTTTTGCTCAGGAATCAGTATCGCTGAAGGCAGTGAATCTGCTTTCAGAACTGGACTCTTTGTTTACTGCTCAGCGCCTTTCCTGACCTGGTCTAAAGATCAGCAGACCTCTCTGTGATTTACTGCTTATAGCTACTCCCCTCAAAACTCACACACATACACGCACTCACACACAAAACACTCCAGGCCTCACATCCGTAATCTCACTCACAGACACTACAAAAGACAATCTGATTATTGCAGAAAGCCCTGAGCGTCACAGGAAGTAGGCAAATCAAATGTAGTGGGCCCAATGCTCTTTTCTGATTCATGGCAGCCGTAAAAGAGGCGGGTGAGTGTGTGTGTAATCATTTTTTTTTTCCTTATGTGGCTCTCATATCAAGCCTGCTCAGGAGCAGGAGACATCAAGCAGGGTAACACAAAAGAGAGAGGGGAAAAAGATATCATACAGCCTAGTTTCAGTATATTTGAAAATGAAATGAAAATTCTGCCATTAGAAACCACTGTACAGGGCTCAACAATGATGGGAACTGATAATTTCTTGCAAACGTAAGCATTTGGTTTCAGATTATGTAATGTTCTTTCATTATTATTGCAAAATCATTTGATTTGTCACCAATACATTGTAGTCTAGCTGGTAACAGATATGGTCTGGTTGAAATGGCAAAATCAGTCATGATATGTATTGTATGGCATTGTTTTTCAGCAAAGAATGTTTGCATTATAGCTTTATTTTGTACTTTAAAACTACTCTTATCCACTTTTTGGGGACAAAAATGGTAAAAAATAAATAAAAAGAGCCCTGTAGCAGAAAGGAGGAAGTTATTTAAGTGAATAAGCTACATTTTATAAATTTTAAATTACATTTTGATATGATCCTCTTACAAAGCTAACATTTATCTTTAGAAGACTTGAATTATAGTGGTTTTGCAATGACATTAGGGTGAGTAAATTGTGCACAATGTTCCACTGTTGGGCCAGTGGGAGCCAGGGCTTTCAATGGGCCGTGCTGGGCTTATAGCCTCGGACCTGTTGTACCGAGCCTAAAACCACACTGTGTTTCCACTGTCGGGCCAGAAGCTCCAAAGCGCTTCAGTAAAACCCGCCCGTAACATGGCTCTCTGGAACAACGTAACACAAACTCATCATTTCACCAACAAGTGGGAGTTTTATCAGAAAACGAATCAAAAATAAATGACTGGAAACTATATATAGCGAGATCGCAAAATTAACAAAAGCGACCACTGTTGGCATTTCTGTTGTTCACATAAAGATTTAAAACCCAAGCATTGATGCTTTACCACAGTTTTACAATATTAAGTGATACATTGATCATAATTAATTAATTTGTGTTAAGATTTCCTAATAGTCACACAAAAATAGAGTGGTATTTACCGTTATTTCTCCCAAAAAAGAGGACACACGTACTCATTCAGTCATCTGTGTCTGTTTATTTGTAGTCAGTATGTTTACATCACACAAATAACGCTCATTTCTAAAAACAAAATTCACCAAAAATGCGACATGGATAATGTTAGCACTCTCTCCAGGAACAGTTTATGTTTTCAGTCAGAGAAACAGACGAAGCTCCTGACAAAAATTATTATTATTTTTTTTTTTTATGAAACTACATGTAAATATGTGACCCTGGACCACAAAACCAGCCATAGGGGTCAATTTTTTGAAATTGAGATTTAAACATCACATGAATGCTGAATAAATAAGCTTTGCATTGATGTATTGTTTGCTAGGACAATATTTGGCCGAGATACAGCTATTTGAAAATCTGAAATCTGAGGGTGCAAGAAAATCTAAATATTGAGAAAATCACCTTTAAAGTTGTCCAAATGAACTCCTTAGCAATGCCTATCACTACTAATAATAAATTTTTTTATATATATATTTACATTAGGAAACTTACAAAATATCTTCATGGAACATGATCTTTACTTAATATCCTAATGATTTTGGGCAAATCAAGAAAATAATTTAAGAAAAATCGATCATTTTGACCCATACAACGTATTGTTGGCTATTGCCACAAATATACCCGTGCGACTTATGACTGGTTTTGTGCTCCAGGGTCACATATGGGTATCAGACAGTTCGGTGACATACTGACAGATAAAATAAATACACGATTATGATTTGTCGGATTTCTGTATAGATACATAAATATTTCTACCTTATACTATGTTTAGAATTCACACTTTGGATCACAAACATAAGTTATTTCAAACATTTGCTGCTCTCTGAAAGTGAGTTTTGAGTGAAAATGATTTTAAAAGTCTTTAAAGCTGATGTTAGCTGGTGTATGAAATCATCCGCGCCCACGCTGCTGCCGTCTCCAGACTCAGATAAACTCTGCCTTTGTTTGTAAGCACTCCTCAAGGCCGAGCTGGCCCGCTTTGGACCAAGGTATTCAGTGTGCCAAAAAACCAGAGGAAGCCCCGACAAGACCAGATCAAGCCCCTGAAGTGACAGTGGAAATGCGACTGGTACGCACTAGCACGCTTGCTTTGGGCCCAACAGTAGAAACTTGGCTAATGTGTATTTGGAGTGTACATTTTTGATGAACAGTCAACTAAATACAAAATAGTTAACTAAATTCAGCCATGCTGGCTTAAAAAAAATAAAACCATCCACCTTTGCAAGCTTGGTATCGTAATCCCTTTGGGGGTACGAACACACAGCAAGAGAACATCTCCTCTACAGCAGCGAATTGAGTGCACTTCCAAACCACCAGGGACAGCTGAGAGTAGTAACCACAACATCCAGATATCCCAGCTCACTCTCCCCATATCTGAGCACCCTCAATGGGCCACTGAGATTCTTAGAGGCCATGGCTGGCTCCAAGCACTCCTGGAGGACAGGCCGCGAGACTCTCCACCATAATAAACCTGTGATGAAGAGAACAGGGCACTAGTACGACTAGTATGACTTTCAAGGCGCACATTGAAGATTTCCCTCTACGAGCGCCTCTGAGCATCTTTCCGGCCCACAATTCCCAGTGTTTTCTGTGTTGTTTTCCAGCACAGGGGTCTGCAAGGTGAAATCGGGCTCCTGAGTGCTATAAATCTCAACCCTGCAGAGCAGGAGGTCACCGCTAACGCTGTTATTGCCTGTTTCATACCGAGGAACCATTTTGTGCTGTTGTTTACTGGCAGAAGAGTAGTTTAGCTTCCTGCTGATGGAAGCACTTTAAAAACACAGCACTTAAAGCAAAACAAGCTCAGGTGCAGAAGACTAAAGGACTAGGAAGCTCATTACTCATATTACTGAACGTCTGGTATTGGGGTCAGTAGCCATATTTCCATCACCTTATGCACATTTTGAAGTATCGCATCAGAAACGAGTGATGGAAACGTCACATTTCGGGAGGGGATGGAAATCCCTTAATTCTCAACAAAGTTTGCTCGACTCTTTCTGATGGTGTCTTATTTACTGTTACTAGGTTACCAATACCATAATAATTCACATTTTTATTTCTTTGTTTGCTCATTTTGAAAAGATTTGCTTCACGTTTGAAACTCGGTTAGTGATGTGGTCTTTTTTGTCAGATCTATTAAACCATTAAGTTATGCATAAATTATGCATAAATATGCATAAATCCTTATTAAAGTTTCAATTTTCTCTGTTACCTTTGTTCTTTGATTAACATTAATGACAGACATCACAGCAACTGGTTTATTAGGCTGCTGTCACTTTAAGATCTGCCGCTGCTGAACATGATGCGGATCCGATGTTCATTTAAGACGTTAGTTAACAAATTTAAGCGAATACTCAACAAAACATGGCATTTTGGCAAAATTCTGTGTAATTCTGCCATTGTTTGTTCAAGTACAAAAGATAACTCGATTCTGGTGCGCTGTCTGTGCGTGTCGTGTGTGTGTCACACAGACAGGACATTCACTAGTGTTCAAGGCCGTCTTGGTCTCGAGACTGGTCTTAAGACCATTTTTTGAAGGTCTTGGTCTTGTCTTGGTCTCAAATTTAGAGGACTCTGGATTTTACCTCAAGACCACATTTGCAAGGATATCACTAAATTGCCAGTGCATTGTCTGATTTAACATGAATGTGATTTGTTGTAAAATGTTCGGCTTAAAATACAATCAATAACTTCTTTGTAATGTGATTTATTGTGTTACTGTGCTGCCGGGTTCAAAATCAATGCAGCATTGTCTCAAAAATGCCCAAAATGAATATAAATGCCCACAAAATTCTGAGATTTTGTTTTTTTATATAACATAGAATATAATTAAGCAATATCAAGAGCAAGAGAGCTGTTTTCATGAATGTAAGCGTGATTGCAAATTATATTGATTTATACAAAAGTTTAATAAACTTTAAAAGATAATATTAAATTACACATTTCAAACTGTGTCCTTGCTAATTTGGCTACGTTTTGTTATTAAATGAATCAGCTGCTTTGAACAAATCGGTTGAATAAATGATTCTGTGACATTATTTATGCAGGTGTAATTGTACCAATTCAGATGCAACTTCTGTGCCATGAATTTTATCGTCAGTGATTTGATTGGTAACAGCGTATTTATTCATTAAATATAAGATATTTCTCAGACAGTAGATATGGACCTTTTAGATGAATTTAAAGGTGTAATAAAAATTTTTTTTATACTGTTGTCTGAGATCAACTTATGACGTTTGCATGGTTTTTACATTCAGAAACATCATAATGAATAAGTAATAGGCTATTTTCTGCCTTGGTTTTGAGGTTCTCTGAAGAATCACTCGGTTTTGATGGGCGTGCCGCACTGAAAACTTGGAAGTAAACGCCCATGGCTAGGAGTGGATAAAATTTGCATATTTAATGAGTTTTCACTCCCCTGTCAGTACACATGAGGAATTGTTTTGAAAGCGTCTGGAGAAACGTTCACAGGGCTCGAAAAATATCTTTATCAAACAAACACAATGATTTATCTCTCATCCACCTGCAATTGATTGGAATGTTATTACTGTATCATTTCGCCCGATCAGCAGTGAATATTACCGCGAACCGTACTCACACACACACACACACACACACACACACACACACACACACACACACACGCGAGAAAGGAATGTTATTTCACTATAGCCTGCCAGTGATAGCCCGTCTTAAAAGTACATAGCCCCGGGACTTTTGGCTTTGCGAGCTGGCGTTACAAGTCCGAGTCTGATCACGAATGAACCAATAACACCTTCTCCAGCCTGTGACAGCGTGCTAAGGTATGTAATCAATAGATATCAAATGATCTGTAACAATGCAATACTAACACATATAAAAAAAAACATGTTTTACTCACATAAGTGTGTTGCACCGCAACTGTCGGATCCAATATAGAAGGCACAGCATTGTGTTTAAATCTCAATATGTCTGCAAATCCAGTCTCGACCTGTATCTTGTTTACAATCGATTCCGCGGTGAAATGAAGCGAACAAACGCAATGTCTTACGCACGTGAACTGGAACCGCTCATGTTTATTACTCGGTATCGACCCGTTTAGCTCCACGAGTCGGTGGGCGGGCTTGAGGCAGTGATTCTATGTCCTATTACGTCAATGGTTGACATATTGTGAGAGCTCTCGTTTTCTGGGCCTGGTGTCTATAAAAGCTTTTCTTTGATATCATGATGAACTTTTATATACCAAAAGCTCAAAGGAAAGTTGATTTCTCAATTTATCACCCCTTTAAAGAGTGCTGGTCTGGTCTTGGTCTCGACTTGGTCTCGCCCTGCCTTGGTCTTGTCTTGGTCTCAACCCCACAAAGTCTTGGTCTTGTCTTGGTCTCGGCACACGCTGGTCTTGGTCTCGACTTGGTCTTGGTTTAGGTTGTCTTGACTACAACACTAACATGCAAGCCGTGTGTCCACCAAAGCGTTTTTTTTCACACAGCTGGCTGGCATATTCAATTGTTTTCAATGGGTGCGCCGCGTTTTTAGAACGCCATGAGCGTAACGAGGCGAGTATTTCACGCTAAAGCGTTGAGTGTTCAGCGTTTTTTACTGGTCGCCGAGAGTTGAAGAATGTTCAACTTTGAGTAAAACGCAGCGCTCATCACTGTCACTTTTCACCCAGCCGTCCAATCGTGGAGGAGGGGCGGGACAAAAACAACACCGACCAACCGCCATATTCTGCTTGTACTGTACAACGTCAACAGACGACAACAAGCAGTATAATAACGGAACAAAATCATTTAAAACAAGAGCCAGTGCAAATACTTTACATTTTATCAGCATTTTATATAGAATCAATACAGAAACAAACTATCTGTGAAATGAGATACTAGTAACTCTTCCGCGGATATTCCGTATCATAACAAGCAAAGATTCTCAACTGAAAAAAAAAACACTGCGCTGCCAAAACGCTCCCACAGCGAGACGTTTTCAGCAGAGCACCTAGCGTTTTCAGCCAGCTAAAAACGCCTTGTTGGACACGCGGCCTCACAGACAGCGCGTTCTCTTTCGTCTTGTCACGCATAAATGGTTTAAAAGCATATGCATGAATAAGTAATAATAATGATCATATAATGTAACGCTAGCCAAAGAATGACAGAAGAACGGATGCTACATTAATTGCATTAAATATTTTTAACACGTTAAACTGAAAAAAATAATCACGTGTTAACACGCTAATTTTGACAGAACTAATAATAATACAATTGAATATAATAGTTTTTACTTGATGGTTACACCACATTTAAAAAAGTTTTCTTAACCATATGAAACCAACTTGAACACAACAAGTCAATTTCTTTGAATCTGGTACATAGGTTTTAAACTATATTTGTCATGGACACTCTAATACATCAGTGACCCATTCGCCCCAGCAGATAAACACGATTATAACAAAAATGATCACTCACATTGCAAATATTTACTCATTGAATGACTGAATTGCTTTGGGTACACACAGACAGCCTTCACAAACTAGCTCAGGGCATTGACATTTACAGAAGAAATGTATGGCACATCCGTCAGTCATAATCGACGCAATTCCCAACAGACTGAGATTAACACAGTGAGAGTTTAGCATTTCAGCCTTTGAACCAGCAATAATGTAAAAAATGTGAGGAAATATCTGATGTGATTTCTATTTGTTTACTGACATTTATACAATATGATCTACAGGCATTGCTGCTCGGAAATATATGTGACCGCTCAACGCGGCTGGTTCAATTAGCCGAACACTGTCAATTTTTAATGCACACAAACTCGTGGAGGTCACACAATGTTGTGCGTTTTTTTTCTTTGACTGTATTCTGCGATGCATATTCCGCTCCTCCACTTTCACTGCCCGTAGACATCAATCAAATTCGGCAGTTTCAATTATCCAGCAAATGGAATCCCATTTCTTTCATCATTTCTGATCCTGCCAACGGAATATCGCAGAACATGCGTTCAAGGTGCTAATCAAACCGGGGACGGGAATGCAGACGCGGTCGGCGAAGAAATGAGTAGGCCTACCTCTGATTTTTATGTAAGAGCGTGTTTTCATAAAGCTTTACATTATGGGCGTCAGTGCATACTAAATTCTGATGAATGTCACCCTTAAGAGTCTTGGGAATACATTTGAGGGACAGATAACTTGTATTGAGAATGACAGAGTGCTACAGGAAGACAGGCTGTCGCTATACGAATGAGAACAGAGTTCATGAAAGCATTTGGGGTCGTTGTCTGTTTTCGAATGAACAAAATATCTCATTATATAATTTATTTGGCATCTTGCCTCACAAAAAGTGCATAGTGCCAATGAGAGAGCAAAAGAGGCAGTGCAAATGTATGTGGCCGTTTTGCTGTTTTCCTGATAAAATGGGTCGTGCTGAGAGATGCCTTCAGCGGTACTGACAGTTTCTCTAATCAGACATAACGGTATTATATCATATGCTGAAGACGGAGTCTATAATTAGAGCGCGTCTCTGTAATGGTTCTACTCCGCTGTCTCTCTGACACGCTTTATAACAAGCTCTGGCATAGTAGCGGCTGCTGCTTCAGAGAGAGAGAGGCTTCATTTATACTCACGCTGATTTGGGCGGCCATTACCAAGGATGTTTGTTCAGGACATCTCATATGGTGGCTCAAAGAGACTATAATAATAAAGAGCATACTAGCTGAGGCATTAATGAATCGTCTTAGATAACAGAAAATGCTTCGCTACTGTATGTGAAAGTGATTACATGTTCCTCGATCTTTGTTGAGAGATTCGAGGGACAAGTTTACAGTTTATGTCAAGTTTAGGCTTACAACCAGAGTTAGGTGTTTCTACATCAGTGTTATTTACCTATCATTTCTCTCTGATTGTAGGGATAACCTAGCAAGCAATAGCCATCATTTCACCGTCTCGGTTAACTAGAGACCCAATACTGTCCGGCTATGAGTAACTCATTTCTAGCCAAAATAACCTTGAATTTGGTTACAAACTTGCGAAATGTATCATATCCCTTCATGGTACAGTGTTGCCATATGGCAACAAATAATTTCTACTCATTTCTGTGTTTATCGGAAAAAAAATACACAAAAGTGCACTATGGGAATTAAAAGGGCAGGCCTTTAGGTAGCCAATGATGTGCTGTTTTTAAGTCAAATGACATTTGAATGTCCCTCCAAAACTCTCTTTCCCCTGTCATCCGCACATGGACGACACCTGTTGAAGTGCTCAAGAAATTGCTCTATTAACCTCATTTCTAAACATCTCATTTATTTGCATTACTTTTCTTTGATAAGTAAATTATATATTTTAATTTACAAATCAACTTTGTCTAACATAGTTTTACTAGCCTGGATGCCAGCCGAACTTAGCCTCGCCCACAACATTTGAGGTCGGGAAGTTCGGTCTGGACTTGATCTGTTGTGGAGCAACTATGCTCGAACCAGAGCTGTTCGGACCAATCAAATTGTCAGGGCGGGCTTTATACGATGATGGACAGATAACGCAATGTAAACATCCTTGTCACCAAAGAGCGCTTGGGTTGAATTTGTTCTAATTCTAAACGGACTTGTTCGTATATGCATTCACCTTACTAATTCTCTCAAAAATTATGATCTTGAATGAATGAATGAGGCATTTATATAGTGCTTTAATATGTACTACTGTACACCCAAAGCGCTTTACAACTATGTCAGGGGTCTCTCCTCAACCACTACCAGTGTGCAGCATCCACTTGGATGATGCGACGGCAGCCACAGTACAATGACGCCAGTGCGCTCACCCCACACCAGCTATAGGTGGAGAGGAGAGAGGGTGATAGAGCCAATCCAATGGATTGGACCAATTAAAAGTTGTTGGTGGACCAATGGTCCAATTCAGTCTTGTTGGTAAGAACCCCATGTATCCTTAAATTCTTTTTACAACACCGGCAAAGATCATAACCCATGTTTCCATATGGCAACGCTGTACCACAGTGGAATTGCAGTAATGTATTTCCCCATTGGGATATTTGTTTGGGATTCCCCATTGGGATGGGATAAGTGTTTATTGTAGTATAGTTGTGTTTATGTACAGTATAAGTAACAAAATTATTTCTTCTTTTCAGAAAATGAATACAGCAAAAGTTTACGGAAAGGGCAATAGGAAGAGTGCAGAGTTAGCTCTTCCATGTGATGTGAGGATGAGTTAGTCAAATTATAGGCCACGATATGGATTAAATGATAGGGATATACTTATTTTTGGTAGTCCCAAGTATATATATATATATCTATCAATTTCTAAAATAAATGTGCATTTATATTGAAAAGAAAATCATAATTTTTATAGAAAAACGTCTCGGTTACGGATGTAACCCTCGTTCCCTGAGGAGGGAACGGAGACGTACGTTAGTGACTAACGAATGGGGGTTTCGCTTAGAAGCCTATCATCTTCGAGCACTTAGAAAATGCCCAATGGCGTGCCAATGCCATGGGCATGCAGAATTTGCATGCGTAACTCCGCCTCACCGCGTGAGTATAAAAGGAAGTATGTGGCAATTACGCATTATGTTACCTGCTGAGGAGCCAAGACTGAACTCCTGCGTTCCAGGTAGCACAGCTGAAGAGGCAACGGGACGTACGTCTCCATTCCCTCCTCAGGGAACGAGGGTTACATCCGTAACGAGACGTTCCCTTTCGTTCAGTCACTACGACGTACGTTAGTGACTAACGAATGGGGGTCCCAATATAATCACGCCACTCAGCTGTCTTCCAGTGCCCTGCGTAAGTGCGCGTTCCCTGTCATAAGACTAGTACGGACGAGGGACTCCCACTTATCACAGGAATACCAAGGTACACTGGGAGGCATATTCCAGTGGACGTATGCAAAGATGCCTGCCCGTAGGGAGGACTTAGAGAGTACACATATGACCTGCTGAGGGTTGCATATGGGAAAACTCTAGGGTACCAGCCGAAGGTGGATTTTTAACCCCAGGGGTGGCAGGGACTTGCCAAGGGAAAGACACCTGCTCACTGCGGAGGCTTACGGTGGAAATACACGTGTGGGGGTCGCCGGAGGGGAACCATGCACACGGGGCACCTGGCCGGACACGAGGGTCTGGGCTCGTTAGAGGGCAGACACACAGGTATGGGAGGGACTCAGGGCTCTCGGCGGCAGCTCACCTGAGGAAAATAATCGCACGTATCCAGTCCGTGGAGTGGAATGGCGAGCAAGCGAAGACACCTGAGCCTGGTCCATTACCGGCCACTAGTAGAGGCGAGTACATAGTCGGACACTGGCTTCACTCGTAGATTGTAGAATCTGGCGAATGTGTTAGGTGTTGCCCAGCCTGCAGCTCTTCAGATGTCTGTTAGCGAGGCGCCATGCGCTAAAGCCCAAGAGGAGGCCACACTCCAGGTGGAGTGGGCCCTAACCCCAAGGGGACATGGTCAACCTTGCTGCTGGTAAGCCAAAACAATGGTGTCCACTATCCAGTGAGACAACCTCTGCTTTGAGAGAGCTCTTCCCTTCTGCTCTCCACCATAACAGACAAAGAGCTGGTCTGAGGTCCTGAAACACTGCGTCCTGTCTACGTAAGCATGGAGAGCGCGTACTGGACAGAGCAATGCCAAGGCTGGGTCTGCCTCCTCCAAAGGCAGCGCTTCTGGTTCACCACCTGGTCTCGGAACGGAGTGGTGGGAACCTTGGGCACATATCCGGGCCGGGGTCTCAGGATCACGTGAGAGTTAGCCGGTCTGATTCCAGGCTCGTTCATCAACCGAAAATGCCTTCAGGTCCCCTACCCTCTTAACTAAGGCCAATGCGGTCAGCAGAGCCGTCTTCATCGACAGGAACTTAATATCAACCGATCGCAAAGGCTCAAAGGGAGCCAGCAACTCGAGGCAATTGACATGCAGAAGGCGCTGGGGTCCTGTCCAGGAGCCTGCGGCTGCTTGTCCATTGCACATGGCACCCCAGCCCGTGGAGGAGGCTGTTGATACAACAACATGCCTGGAAACTCGTTCTAAGGACACTCCGGTCTGTAGAAAACTGAGGTTCGACCACGGGGTGAGCGTCTGTAAGCAGGCCCGAGTCACTTGTACCCGGAGCGTGCCAGACCGCCATGCCCATCTCGGGACTCGATCGCGTAGCCAATGCTGACGAAAAGGCTCTTTGCTGTCAACATCTTGAACGGAAGCGTGTGAAGATATCGGTTCAAGATGCGAAGGTCCAGGATTGGCCGTAACCCACCGGTTTTCTTGGGTACAATGAAGTAGGGGCTGTAGAACCCGGACTTCATCTCGGCTGGAGGGACAGGCTCAATCGCACCCTTCGCACCCTTCGCCAGTAGGGTGGCAACCTCCGCACGCATGACAGGGGCATTGGCCCCGACCATAGTGTAGCGGACTCCCCGGAAGCAGGGAGGAACCTGCGCAAACTGAATCGCGTAGCACGGAGTACACAGGCGAGACATCCTGAAAAGGACGTGCCACGTGTAAGCTCTTTTGTGAGAGGAAGCTTCGCAGAGAACGCTGAAACGCCCAGGGACCACACACCAGCTGTCTAGCAGACTACTGCGCAGATCAGCAGGCAGGCAGTATGCGATCTCTGGAACACGCCGTAGACACCAACGCCTCTGGAAAGCTGCTCGTCTCGAAGGCTGACAAAGACTCAGTTAGCAGGCTTGAAGGAGTGAAGAGATACTCTTGGCTCCAAAGCAGAAACATAATGCGATGTTGCCAGCATACTTCCTTATATACCCACGATGTGGGGTGGAGTTACGCATGCAAAGCCGCATGCCCATGGCATTGGCACTGCCATTGGGCGCTGTTAAATTCTCGAAGGTAATTTGCTTCCAAGCGAAACCCCCATTCGTTAGTCACTAACATTACGTTGTAGTGACTGAACAAAAGGGAACATACCAATAAATTATGAAAGCATAGTAAAGGTTTGGGATGATAATTAGTTGAAGTACCACCTTTAAATGTAATTGACATCTTCGGATTGGCATTCTCAAGGAACATTACGCACAGGCTCATTCAAAGGTGTTGAGTGGGTCATACCTGCTTTATCACAGGACAGCTGCCCATCCATCTCCACACTGCTCTAAATAGATTAGCTGGCAATTGGGACTGAGGCCAGACACCTGCACTGACGGATCTCTGAAATAGCAGTTGGCACTTCCCACCATGTTTCAAATGGAGCTTCTTTAAATCATAATGGGGTCACTGTGACATTGCCAAGTAAGACATGTTCCTGGATCAACATATTTTGTTTATCCTGGAACCACATTCCTGTCTGAAAATGAAGTCCTATGCATACCCTAAATCTAACCCTACCCATAATAACTTATCCCCAAAATCAGAGGGAACTGATAGGTGAAAAACACTGATGTAGAAGCATCTAACTCTGGCTGTAACTTGACATAAACTGTAAACTTGTCCCTCAAATCTGATTGGTTAATTGGAGTGTTGTTCCAGGATCAACAAAGATGTTGATCCAGGAACATATTATACTCTGTGAAATCACGTTCACATACAGTAGCGAAGCATTTTCTGTTATCTAAGATGATTAATTAATGCCTCAGCTAGTATGCTCTTTATTATTGCAGTCTCTTTGAGTCACCATATGAGATTATCCTGGAACAAATCACAATTACCTATACTGGGAACGATGCAAGAGTTATGCAGCGTAGTTTTTAAACCAGAAGGTTGCTATCTCTGTTAAGGCATTGATAGGTGTTTGATTACCGCGCAAGCAACACTAATAGAAGACAATATAAATTAAATCCTAACAAAGCTTCAGATCAATTTAGAAATGGACTCACTGCCGTGTTGATCTGCTCTTGCTTCAGTATATTTCTGTGTCCTTTGGAAAGCATAGTCTATATCCTGCTGTGCAGCTCTTGGGTGATGTACCTGAGTCCTGATACACATCAAAGACAAGAGCAGATCCCCAGGACAGAACGCCCCAGTATGCCCTAATCCCACAAAAGACCTCGCAGTCCAGCTTGTGTCCTGGATTCACGTCACACGCTCCACCTCAGCAGGACCTCATGGAGAACAACCAAATGTTCAGCCGGCTGACAGAAACAAATATAAGAAAGCTGAAAGAGTCTGTAACTCGTGCCACAGCGTTTGTGCTACAGATATGAATGATACTTCAGAATAATGCAGCTTGTTAAGCAATCAGACGTTACAATGGGGAACAAAACCTATAGATTTACAATGAAAGAGATAATTAAGATGGGATCTTTTGATAACCACCTAGCAAAACTCCACCACTGCCCTAGCAACTACATACCATGGCAACTGTATGATAAAGCATTAAAAGCTCTCAGCCCAGCAACCACATAGCAACACCATGGTAACCACCCATGATTACCAACTGTTTAACACACAAAAAGAAAACCACAAAGACAGCCACTCTGAACACCTTAGCAATCCCATAGCAACACACTATATCAACTGTATAGTGACACAGTAAAAGCCTTAGCAACCACGTAGCAATGCCCTGGCAACCATCCACAACATCTTTGCAGCCACATAGCAACGTCTTAGCAACCATCCATACTCCATACCAACTGATAGAAGAAAAAAAAATGCTATAAACAATCAGATAACCTCAGTAACCACACTTCAGCTCTTATCAACCACATAGGAACACATTAAAAGCCACGTTGAACATCTTAGCAACTATTTAGCGACTCAGTGGCAACCACCAACACACCTTACCAACCGTAGAGTAACACACTAAAAGCGCTCAGAAAAATTTACCACTTAAAAGCAACTCCCTTGCAACCTCCCGACAGTAGAAAAATGCTAAAAACACTAAGATAATCGTACTAACCACACAGCAACATCTTGGCAACCAGATAGCAACAACCTAAAAAAGCCGCATTGAACACCTTAAAGCCCTCGAATCGGCCGTCACACTCCCTTGTCACATACCTAAGGCTCATTCATTTATGCAGGTCATTATGCAGGTCATTATGGGTTCTTTTGATTTCTCAGGTGCGATTCACAGCATTATTCATGTTCATTCACACCCCTTCGCATACGGCCTTTGTAAAGAAAAAGTGTCTTACAAAATGTAAATCAATATATTGTCTTATGTAAATGAGTAGGCACAATGATTCTCACATCAGTTTGAAGCAAAACCTCTAGGCAACAACACCCATTAGTCAAAGGTCTTGTGTGTGTTTTGAAGCCTTAATTCAGTGTATTACTTTTTTTTTTTTTAAACCACATACATGTACATACATGTTGCTCTCATATTATGGTAGCCCAGTTTGTGCTGAATACAGTTTAATGACACTTTTGCCATTAATATGTTTATAAGCAACTGAAAAAAGCATTTTTGGGGTTAAGCCAAAAAAACATGCGCACATGCTGAATGTGTCTTTCCAGGCTCACTGCCAAAGGAGTATACACTGAATGGCTTGCGCACTCAACATGGAAAATGAAGTATGAAGTAGAACACCTTACCAACCATGCAGCAAAGTACTTTAGCAATTCCATAGCAACGCCGTGGCAACCAGTCAAGCATTTCTTCGGAAAATATAAAAGTCTAGTTTATTCGTAGAGCACCATTTAATGTGAAATCACACACATTTACAAAGCTGCTGGATGTGCCACCCATGTGTCTAATGATAATTACCTGAGTAAATACATCTGTAGCGAGGGTCTCTCCTCTCGCACCCTGTAGGTTTGTAAACCAATTTGTTGCATGCAAATGCATCTGCGAGTCTCAAAAGGAAAACAATACAGGGATCCCCACCTGAACCTAAACACACCCCCCCCCCCCCCCCCCCCCCCCGATTAAAGACTTCACCGTTCATTGGAACAGATGTCAACCAGAGCACACAAGAAGATCTCAATCAATTATCAGCCAACGGTGTCTGCAAGCGAACATCATCAATTTCCTATTACGACATGCCACTGAGCTGTCAATCAAGACAAATTACTGCAGGAAATCACATGTCCCACCCAGAACACCTCTCATATCCAATTGCTCTCTATCGCTTGATCCGGGTTTTTTTTTCCTTTCCTGTCTGTCACTAGTAATCGTAACTGCATTACACGCATCTCTCACACACGTAACGCTATTTTTGAGCCAGAATCCCTTGACACCATTTCAAATTGCAGCTCTACATTACTGTGTGACATAAACATAACCTTGCTGTGACAGAGCAACCAAAGCTCAGTTGCTCCCACTAGACATCAGCCTCTGACAGGATATGACACTGCCTCTCAAAAAGACCTTTGGCAGATATTAAAAGCTGTCATTAAGTCTTAATATGGAGCATTGTTTATAGACAGTAATAAACAGCAGGGGTATAATCAGATGAAAATGAGTGTTTCCTGCTGTGTTCGATGTCACATTGAAATGACAAGTACAAATTTGAGGGAGCAATACCCCGAAGGCATGGCAATTCCATATGATATCAGCCGTCAAATATTTTCCCCTCATTAATTCAAGTCTCTCATGCACAAACTTTTCTAAAGAAGAAACTATGCAGCCAAACAAACGGGAAGTAAAAGTGTTTTAAAGTGAAGAGCTCAAAATAAATTATTCAAATAATTAATTTAATTTAAAAAAAGTTAACCCTGTTAACCTATTAAACTCCAAGTACCTTGATAAGGGTCTGGAATGACATCAAGTATACACTCACCTAAAGGATTATTAGGAACACCATACTAATACTGTGTTTGAATCCCTTTCGCCTTCAGAACTGCCTTAATTCTACGTGGCATTGATTCAACAAGGTGCTGAAAGCATTCTTTAGAAATGTTGACCCATATTAATAGGATAGCATCTTGCAGTTAATGGAGATTTGTGGGATGCACATCCAGGGCACGAAGCTCCCGTTCCACCACATCCCAAAGATGCTCTATTGGGTTGAGATCTGGTGACTGTGGGGGCCATTTTAGTACAGTGAACTTATTGTCATGTTCAAGAAACCAATTTGAAATGATTTGAGTTTTGTGACATGGTGCATTATCCTGCTGGAAGTAGCCATCAGAGGATGGGTACATGGTCATAAAGGGATGGACATGGTCAGAAACAATGCTCAGGTAGGCCGTGGCATTTGAAAGATGCCCAATTGACACTAAGGGGCCTAAAGTGTGCCAAGAAAACATCCCCCACACAATTACACCACCACCACCAGCCTGCAATGTGGTAACAAGGCATGATGGATCCATGTTCTCATTCTGTTTACGCCAAATTCTGACTCTACCATCTGAATGTCTCAACAGAAATCGAGTTGAGTGGTACCCGGTGGGGTCTTCTGCTGTTGTAGCCCATCCGCCTCAAGGTTGTGCGTGTTGTGGCTTCACAAATGCTTTGCTGCATTCCTCGGTTGTAACGAGTGGTTATTTCAGACAAAGTTGCTCTTCTATCAGCTTGAATCAGTCGGCCCATTCTCCTCTGACCTCTAGCATCAACAAGGCATTTTCGCCCACAGGACTGCCGCATACTGGATGTTTTTCCCTTTTCGCACCATTCTTTGTAAACCCTAGAAATGGTTGTGCGTGAAAATCCCAGTAACTGAGCAGATTGTGAAATACTCAGACTGGCCCGTCTGGCACCAACAACCATGCCACGCTCAAAATTGCTTAAATCACCTTTCTTTCCCATTCTGACATTCAGTTTGGAGTTCAGGAGATTGTCTTGACCAGGACCACACCCCTAAATGCATTGAAGCAACTGCCATGTGATTGGTTGATTAGATAATTGCATTATTGAGAAATTGAACAGGTGTTCCTAATAATCCTTTAGGTGAGTGTATACTTTCAATTTTAAATGTCTGTGGGGGAGCTCTGACCTCATATCCCATTTGAAAGCTTAGAATGTCTACTTTCTGTAAATATGCATCACTAGCATTTGTTTTACACAAAGTAACTTATTTACACTAAATGAAACAATTTTTGAAAGTGTATATCTCAGGTCCTGTGTGCTCTAGCACCCTGCAGACAGTTGTGGCTGTTTCTAGCATATGTAAGCAAACACTGGAAAAAGAACTTTGTGACACTGGGATATTGCCTTTTATACTATTGTATTAGGGATGCACCGATTCGATACTCAGTATCGGTTCCAATCCGCCCTTATTTGCCGGATCATGTATCGATCAGACAGGACCGATCCAAATCCGATACTGTGCGTATAATATCCTGAGTTATTATTAAGCCCCAGTGCCCCACAAAAGACACAAAAACATTATAAAGCATCATCAACTCTTCTTTGTGTACCATATAAAGTGTTCTGAAGCCATTCCATAGTTTAATGCGAGGTACAGATAAATATGTCATCATTAAACTCAAGTTCACACGATTGCTTCCCTCCGCTGCATCTGTCAGACATTCTCCATACAGCTTTAAACTGTGTGTCGCGTTCGATTACGACAGTCAACACGATGAAACTCTCTCCAAGATGATTCAGTGTTCCTGTTATTACTCTTGATCTGTATATAATGCTCTATGGTTTTGCATAACTTGACTTTATCTTGCTGGAGTTTAATGCTGTAAATTGTGTTAACATTACTTTCTACCGGGTGTATGTTAGATCACAACACTGGACTAGAGATTGTGTTGTTCTTCACACACGGTAACTGAAGTGTTAAATTGTTAAAAGAAACACCTCATTAAAATATTGCATAGATAGATACACTACGCATAGATGTATCTTCCCTTTGTGTTTTAAAGTTGAACTTTTCAATGCGGACGGAGCAGCGCGCTGTGACTCTGCTGCTTCAAGCACATCATCCTGTGCACGGGATACGCATACGTGCCGCTCTCTATTGGAGCCGTTAATATTATAATAACTTTACGCTGTGAAAGATTAGTAATAGCCTTTCTTGTTCTGCCCCATCTATAATATGTTGCTGCCTCATTAAAAAGCTGCGTTATTTCTTAGTATAGGCCCTATATCTATAACTATATTTACTTGTTTTTCACAAATGTATTTTACAACATTATACCAGATTTAGAGCTACACTTATTCACTTTTATACCCCCCCCCCCCCCATTTTTCTAGAGTAACTTTGTGCTTTTTATTCCATAATCTAGTTTCTCCACCATCTAGTTTATAGTAGTGTTTTTGTCATAGATTGTGACTTATTTTTATAATTTGTTGTTTTTCTTTATAATGAAGTTGTCTGTATTTAGTAGATTGTTTTTAACTCACAAAAGAGTGATAGTTCAACACACTGAGGTATAGAAATTCTACATAGATTTAAACAAAACTGCATTGGTATCGGAATCGGCCAATACTCAGAATTTTAAATATTGGATCGGATCGGTTCTGAAAAAAATGGTATTGGTGCATCCCTATATTGAATATGGGAGAACTGTGTACTGGAGAGATTTGGGTTGGTGGAAATTACATAAAAAAAAAAGGAAATATTCCTCCCTTTAGATCCATTTTAATAAATCTTGCATACAACATGATGCAGCCAAAAATCTTCTTTTTTTTCCAGTATTTGCTGCCATCTAGTGGAACCAGCCAAAACTGTATGCAGGGTGCTAGAGCACACAGGGCCTGAGTTATACACTTTCAAAAATGAATTTATAACCAAAAATCAAAAAGCACCTCTTTTTTTGTGGGGTTTATTACAGCTCAGACAACATATACTTAAATGTTTATCACTTTTAGCAGTGTTTTGTAACTTCAAAGGGTTGTATGTAACCTGTAAAATGACACCAACATTGTGTATTTAGACCACTGTGTGTGGGTATGGGAAGCTTTTAAATTTGGGGAGGCCAAATCCAGGCGGAAATCCCCCAGAGCAAATTAACACCACTTTTGTAGAAAAAAAACTTACTAAAAAACGACTCTTAAATATTACAGTCAGTCATTCATATTTATGTATAGAGCACATTTAAAAACAACAACTGTAAACAAGTACCCTAACAAGTACCCTAATAAGCAAGCATAAAACACAGCAATAAACAATACACTACAATGTATACCACTGGACCTACTTGTGACCATAAGCAACAGTAAATAAATGGGTTTCAGGCTAATATTTAAAATCAATGTATGTTGGTTCAGTCTCTATGTAAAATGGCAGATTGTTCGAAAGCTGTGGAGCAGCCACTGAAAAAGCATGATCTCCTTTTAATTTTAAACATGTCCTTGGAACAGTCAACAGAGTTTTCTGGAAGCATTATGGTGGAATGAAAGGAGATCAGAGATGTATGGAGGAGCCAGTCCATGAAAACCCTTATAAGCAAACAATCGTGTTTTGAACTCAATAGGATATTTAACTGGGAGCCAGTGGAGAGAGAACAACACTGGCAAAATATGTTCGCTTTTCCTTGTTCCTGTTAACGATCCTGCAGCAGCATTTTTAACAAGTAGAAGATGTGACAATAGAGACTGTGAGACACCCAATTAAAGTATGTTACAATAGTCTAATCTGGATGAAATAAAAGTGTGGATCACAGACTCCATGCCTCGGGGTGTTAAAAATGATTTCATTATAAAAAAAACACTTCTGACCACACCACTGATCTGTTTGTCAAAAGTCAGAGCAGAGTCAAAAGTAACATCCAGGTTTATAACATATTGCCAGCTAGAGGTCCCAGTTTACTGGCAACAACCTCTGTGAAAGCAGAGGAGCCAAAAATTATCGGAAGGAAGTTGGCAGACATCCACTGTTTAACGTCCCTCAAACAATCAAACAAACACTGCAAACTAGACTCATCCTTTGGGTGTAAAGGAACATAACATTGAGTATCATCTGCATAACAGTGGTACATTATGCTTATGCTTGCTAAAAATAGTTTACAAAAGGAGGATGTATAAAAAAAATAGAACAGGACTGAAGATCAGGCCCTGCGGAACCCCATACAAAAACGGTGCATGAGTAATTGCCCGTACTGAAAAAGTTTGACCCTTTAAATAGGAGGCAAACCAATTCAAAACACAACCTTGGATCCCAATTTGCTGTAAACGATTTAAATGATCGAGAGTGTCCAATGCCCCGCAAAGATCTAGCAGAATAAAACAGCACATTTACCAGAGACGACGATCAGAAATAAGTCATTTAATACTTTAAGCAATGCAGACTCTGTACTGTGCTGTGATCTGAAACCAGACTGATATTTATCCAAAATACAATTTTCCTGTAAGAAGTAAGAAAGCTGATTAAACAAATCCCTCTCCAAAACTTTTGATAAAAATGGTAATTTAGAGATGGGATGATAGTTATTCAAAACTGTTCTATCAAGATTTGACTTTTTGAGCAGCGGCTGGTCAATGGCATGTTTAAAAAAAGATGGAACTATTCCACTGAATAAACTACTAATAATTAGAATTAATTAGAAAAATTCTGAGAAACAATCTTACCATGTGCACATGTCATGGGCTTCACAGTAACTTGAATGGGGTCCTTTAAATAATTAAACTTGTCTGTGGAATTGCCCGATTTAAAATCAGGATATGGTGTCACACCGGAGGACATGGTTTTCAGGACAAAATGTATGTTCCTACACTTTTATAAATATATGGATGAAATGTTTTTTTGTCACTTGCTAAAATAGACACTTGTAAAATTATGCCTGAGGTATTTATTAACATTAACATTTAAAAGTTGTCATTTGTTGAACCATGCATGAGACAGTCACACCATAGGACAATTTTGAGATTTGGCTCAAAAATGTAAAAAAATCGAAAGTCTTTTACAATTTTTATAACAACAGGTCCATGTAAGGCAAAGAAATGTTGCATTTACTGAAAAAAGAAAAAGAAAAAACATTTACTGCATTACATACATTGTAACACACAGATTACATAAAAACAGAATATTTGTTTTCGATTTGGTTTACATTGTTTAAAACCTGACATTTCAGTGTTTCTTTAGAGATATGTCTCATGTTTGTGAGACAAGTATTCACTAAGCTTTAGAGTTCCTTTTCTGAAGACTATCTGAATGAATGTCTTTGACAGAGTGGCTGCAGATCGCGCATCATGTTTGTTTTCTTTATTTTGCAAAAAGCAAAACATTTTGTTTTTATTGTGACTGTACACAATTTTTTTTTAAACTTAACAGATTATATTGATGTATAACACTTGCCTGAATGATAAAAAAATGACTTTTTTGAGTTATTTGAGTCTCTTGGGCACTGATAAGAAAAAAAGAGAGCCGATCGCGCTGGCAACTCGAGGGGGTTAAATGATGGCAATTACTATTATATTCATTTTTTTTTTCAACAACCCATATCAAAAATAAATAAATAAATAAAATACATAAATAAATAAATAAATAAATAAATAAATAAATAAATAAATAAATAAAACCGTAAAAGATTACTTGTCATGGGGTGTTTTGGTTTTGTTTCCTGTTCATGTTTCATGTCTTTTATTTTGAAGTTGATCACAGTCATGGGCTGAATCCGAAATCGCCCCCTAAACCCTCATTCGCTATTCCCTATGCTAGTCCACTAATACAGTTCACTTGAAGGAGTGAATGAAAACGAGTGTGGGAAGTTAGACAGCCGTTGTGTGTACATCGGCTGTAAACTTGTTATTGCGGTGCAATGTGGGATTGAATGAGTGCACTCAATAACGTCAACTATTCATACACCACTACACCTCAAATAGTGCCCTATTTAAGAGTATAGGGGGCAATTTCGGATTCAGCCCCGTTCCTGTTAATCATGTGATTCCCTAGTCTCTTGTGACATGTTGTCATTGGTTCATTGTCTTGATTGTTCACAGGTGGGTCTTGTTTAGTCATTAGTCCTTGTGTATTTAAGCCCTCATGTTTTCCATATTCCCTTGTCTGGCTTTGTTATATGTAACCCGCAGTTGGTGAGTGTCTGTTCATGTTTCAAGTCAACTTTAATTCATCGTTTGTTTGGTATATGTTCATCTTTATAATTAAACTGCACTTGGGTTCTCACTTCAACTTGCCTCCAGTGGATCCTTCGTTACATTACTATTAAACTGAATAAATAAATATTACTATAATAAGAAATTACTATTAAAATAAATACATTAATTAAATAAATTACTATTAAGAGAATTAAATATTATCATAAAAAGAAATTACTTTTTTAAATTACTATTACAATAATTAAATATAGAAATATTATTTTAAATAAATAACACCGATGCATTACTAATAAAACCAATGAATAGCTTTAAATAAAGTGTAACATTTTATTTCACAAAAGATATGGTTTTTGCAGCAGATGATTCTTTCTGACAGTAATTACATTAACATTTATAGTTGAAGTCAGTAAATATTACACAACCAGTGTTCTGATGGTTGTAGCATGTGTTTTAAACGGGTGTACCATACTGACAGTCTTAACAGCAAAACATTCTGTCAGGATGCTAAAACTCTCTCCAAGAAGTTGTGCCTCCGAATCGATATCATTTAAAAGGCAAACTACTCTACTTCCTAATTTTCTAACAACTCAACGTCTTGGTTACTGATGTAACCCTTTGTTCCCTGATGGAGGGAACAGAGACGTTATGTCCCTCTTGCCACCCCGCTGAATGGACCACTTAATAAATTCTACTTGTTTAAGGTCAGAACTAAGGATCTAAAAGCAAAGATGCACTTAACCTGATACACACAACCTGAAAGGGGGCTATGTGCTGTGAAAAGCTACTGTTCTGCAAATAAAGTCGATAGCTGGTATAATACTGGGGTTTCAAAATATGATTAAGAAGCTTGTGTGTTATTCCATTCCATTTTAGACTATATAGTGACGGGAGAGTCAGTTACAGCCACTCATTTTTTCACAGTTTGTTTCATATATGATACAACACTTGGCATGATATCAAGTCAGCAGCTTTTCTTTAGGACACAAATATAATGGAGTTAGGTTAGGTTTCCTGCAATAATACAACATGACTTAAATTCACAAGCAAGAGAGGAAAGTCTCTTGATATTATTGAGGGAGAATAATCAATTAACTCATAATAAAAGTGAATTAAGGCAACTGGTAACACTAGTTTGGGGTCCAATTCTCATGCATTCAGCATGCATATTACTAGGATTTTAGCTGTTTATTAGTACTTAGAAAGCACATATTTAATGCCTTATTCTGCATGACCTTATTCTAAATTCCTAATTCTACCCAATACCTAAACTTAACCACCACAACAACTGTCTACTAACTATTTATAAGCACCAATTAGGACTTTACTGAGGCAAAGTTTGTTGTTAATGGTTAGTTAATAGTAAGAATTGGACTCTAATATAAAGTGTGATCTGGCAATTTGTAAATGACCCAGTTAAAGGCACACTACGTAACTTTGCATTTTGCAGAAGAACATTGTTTTGGCTGTGCTTAGGCTCCGCGTGACAGATGAATATGACCCATCACAATAGATAATGCTTTACAGTGAATTATGTTAGAGAGCTACATATGGAAATGTATCTGTTCAATAAAATGCATTACTCACCCGTTGAGTAATTAAAACACCATTTACAACATTTCAAATCTTTCAGTTCTCACCATCCCTGAAAAGCCAAGCAGATCTTGATTCTTGTTTTATTACAAGCTCTGTCGTTTTCTCTTTTTGCCAGCAAACTCTCCTCTGTTCTCTGGATATTCAAGATTTAGCGTGCTTAAAAGATTAGTTCACCCCACCCAAAAAATGTTTTTGATAATTTACTCACCCCCATCTCATCCAAGATATTCGTGTCTTTCTTCAGTCGAAAAGAAATTAAGTTTTCGGAAGGAAACATTCCAGGATTTTTCATCATATAATGGTTTTCAGTTGCAACAAAAAATAATTGAAGACTAATACAAACGCCCTATACCAAAAACACTCAATTTCCAGCTGCAAAATCGTCCGATATCGTTGTTTTACCTTTTTTTTTTTTTTTTTTGCTAAAGGGCATTTGTATTAGTCTTCACACGAGCGCTTTGTAAACTCGGGGGCGGTACTTCTGACTACGTCTTGCGTGACCTTTCCTAGATTAGACCCTATTCCTCAGCTGGGATTGCGCAGTACCATTTGAAGCACTTCAAAGCCCTTTGAAACT
Source organism: Romanogobio albipinnatus (assembly GCA_023566225.1). Taxonomy (NCBI): domain Eukaryota; kingdom Metazoa; phylum Chordata; class Actinopteri; order Cypriniformes; family Gobionidae; genus Romanogobio; species Romanogobio albipinnatus. The sequence continues at coordinate 11,353,075 of CM042259.1, read as the reverse complement.
GCTTTGATTTGGACCTTCAGCATTTTGAAAACCATTATATGATGAAAAATCCTGGAATGTTTTCTTCCGAAAACTTAATTGGTTTTAGTCTATACACCTAATTTTGACCTTCATGAAAACTGTGAGGGGGGTGAATTTTTTTTATATTTCATCCGTTTAAATTATATTAAGCCTTAAAGTTCTGCATAATTAAGAGTGTGGTCGAGTTAGGTGGGAGTGGTTTCAGCAACCAGACACCTCAGCTCCACTCACGTCCCGTCTCTTTGCCCATTTTTAGTTATCCGGGAATGACGCACGGTGACACACTGCCAAGATGGGGACGACTGTCTTCGCCCACTTTAGGCTTCAAAAATGCTCTTCAGAAACGGGTGAGCAGTGTTAATTTCGTTGACGAATAATTTTCGTCATAATTTTCGTCAACAACCTTTTTTCACTGACGAAAACGAGACGATAACTAAATAAAAATTAGTGTTGGATGACAAAAACTATAACGAAAATCAACTGTCATTTTCGTCAACAAATAAAAACGAGACGAAAATGTTAGGGAGGGACGATTAGGGAAGAGATCCAGTCAGAACTGATGCGCACATTCGATTTTAACTGATCTAACCGCTGGAGAACACGGTGCTGTTGCGCTTCTACAGGCTCACCCCCGCATCCCCAATACAGCGCTAGAGCGGCTCACAATCAATGAATAGCACACATTTATGCCAGGCAATTGTTTATGAACTAATGCTGATGAATAATGACAATGTTTACTTTACGATGTTTATATAATGTGTTTTAGACAATGCATATTTTATCTCCTCATCTGAACTTGTATGAGCTCCTGCAACTGTAAGGCGAGATTTCAAAATAAGAGTCCCGGTGTATTTCCAGCTGGTTTATAATTAAAAGTCACGCATTATATATTCGTTTTTGCTTACACAATAAACTGCATTTAATTTAATTCCCATTTAATTCATTGTCAGGAGGAAAGACCAGTATTTGACACATTCAATAAAGTATCAGGGTTATAATAGTTAACTAAAACCATAAAAAAAATCTTCGTTACTTGAAATTAAATAAATGTTAACTGAAATTTAAAAAATATATAAACAAACTTATTTGAAGCTTTAGCTTAACATGATATACTAACTAAAACAGAAATACAAAGTTATAAAAACTATATAGATGTTTTTAAAAACAAACAAAAAAGTGAATTGAGCTCTTTCGTGTATTTTTAATGTCAAAAACAAAATGATGTCAATGTCAGTTCAAGTGACAGTCGGTTATGTAATACTTAAATGCTTAATGTATTACAATTGAACTAAACTCATTAGATTTTAGGAGACTAAATCTACTGTAGATTTAGTCGACTAAAATCTTATGATATTTAGTCGACAAAAACTAGGCTAAAACTAAAAACAATTCACATGACTAAAATATGACTAAAACTAAATCAAAATATGCTGTCAAAATTAACACTGCGGGTGACGTCATATTTTTTTACAGTCTATGGTTTACGCCAGGGTTTCTCGAAATCGGTCCTGGAGGGCCACTGTCCTGCAGAGTTTAGCTCCAACCCTGATCAAACACACCTGAGCAAGCTAATCAAGGTAATTCAGGATCACTAGAAAATCACAGGAAGGTGTGTTTGATTAGGGTTGGAGCTAAACTCTGCAGGACAGTGGCCCTCCAGGGCTGAGTTTGAGGAACACTGGTTTACGCGGATATGATAAGACACGCATAGGCGAGTGAAGTATGTACGCTATTTCCCGCAAAAAAAACATCTCCACATGTTTAAAATATAAACACTTAAAATAGGCTTTCCCTAGTGAATAAGGGTAAGACAAAAGCACTTTTTGGAAGAATGATTGATGTATTGACTCATTTAAAAATACAAATATATACATATATAATATAGATGCATTGCACAAAGCACAATTTCCTGAGCCTAGTTTTACACAATGAAGGTGCATGGGCTCTATGAAACACCATCTGCTCTGATTTCACTTCTGAGAGCTCTTCACTTTCATGTAGGTGTCTGCCTGGGCACAACAGCACAAGCCTATCTGCGCACACACATTGATATAGGCATACAGAAAGACAGGTAATTATAAGTAAGCAATGAGGAACCTTTTGTAGATCACAAGTGAAATGAAAAGTGAAATCAGCATGCACTTCCTCTGCGTTAGCCGCAATGTCTCATTTGGCCGCCCACTCCCTCTCGGAGCCTGCAACCAACGCACCGGCTCAGCGGAGGAGGAGAGGGCAGCGCTCTGAGAGGAACAACTTAACAAAAAAAAAAACTCATTTATACTTTTGTCTTCATATACTGTTTACACTCCAACTAAACCACTTAGCCATTAAAAGCACACTCCATTATGGTGCAAAAGTCAATATACATGGAAAATGTGGGTTTTTTTTCTAATAGTCTGTCAGCATAACTGATAATTCCTGAAATTTTAACAACACTGACAAAATAATGTCGAAATTGAATATGAAAGCCCCAAAATGTTAAAGTATATTACTTAATATAATAGTAAAGTAATTAATTATCCTGATATTACTTATAAATATATTTATGAGCCAATTCAGTCAATGCTAAGCATCTTTTGTTCCTCTGCACGATTTATTTTTGTCCATAAATTAAATTACATATTCAAACAGTTATAAAACATATTAATTAAAAAATACTAACAAATATATTTAAAATGATAAAAACCACCCATAAATTATTTTTATCCAGCAATGATGCATTAAATCGAGAAAAAAGTCAATAAAGACGTTTATAATGTTACAAAAGATTTCTATTTTGAATAAATGCTGTTCTTTTTAACTTTTTATTTTCAAAGAATTTTGAAAAAAAAAGTATGAAAAAATATAAATATTAAGCAGCGCAACTTTAAAAATGAAAATGAGAGGGATGTTTCTTGAGCTCACCAAAACATCATATTAGAATGTTTTCTGAAGGATATTGTGACACTAAAGACTGGAGTAATGATGCTGAACATTCAGCTTTGCATCACAGGAATAGATTCTATTTTAAAATATCGTACATTAAAGTATTTTTTTTAATGAACAGTTAGCCTATTTAAAATTACAATAATATTTCACAGTATTATAGTATTGTTGTATCTAACTGTATTTTTAATAAATGCATAATAAATGCAGCCTTGGTAAACATGTACACCATATATACAGACACTTCTCATTTCAATATTGTGTTTGTCCCCCTTTTGCTGCCAAAACGGCCCTGACACTTTCAGGAACTTGGTGGGGGCACTCGGTGTGTTTCGACCGCAGGAACCGGGGTCTAAATGAAGTTCCGGGTAAATATTTCCCTAGAGGTAGTACTTTTTCAAAGTTCAGGAACTTTCAGGGGTGGGACTTGGACGCTGAACATGCTGATTGGTTGAGCTCACGCAGTATTTTATTTCAACCGGCATTTTTAAAAGTCTTTTGCGAGGTTCGTTCTGCATTCAGTAAATATCAGTCTTGCTCTTTCTGTTCAATGGCCGTAGTTGTCTCAGCAATCGCACGGTCAATGTCCGTAATAGCTGATAATAACATACGTTGTCTTATTTTAAATCTAGCTTTGCGAGCTTTCAGAATACGCTTTAGTATCGGTGCTCGTCTCTTTTCCGCCATTTTGTTAATTACCTCTTTAGTAAACCAATACATAACCAGCAAAAGCAGCGCTGCTTGCATCTCGTCCATACTTGTTATTGTTGCAGACAGTGTTGCACAAAAATTATTACTGTCCATCGGTGACTGGGAGGAACAGTCGCGCGCAGTCCCACGTCTCTGGACTAGTTTGCCTAATCTTCACGGTAGACCGCAGTGGAAACGCAGACAGCAGCAGGTCTGGGGGACAAAAAGTTAATGTAAAAAAAGTTCCTGGTACAAATTGTAACGGGTAATATCGGTGGAAACGGGGCTAAGGAATATCTACTAGGCCCCTGAAGGTGTGCTGTGGTATCTGCCACCAAGATGGTAGCAGCAGATCCTTTAAGTCCTGTTGCGAGGTGGGGCCTCCCTAGATCGCTGTATCCTGCTCAAAGAGGCCACAGCCACCAGGGAATACTGTTTGCACATGGTCTGCAACAATGCTTAGGTAGGTGGTACGTGTCAAAGTAACATCTACATGGATGGCAGGACCCAAGGTTTCCCAGCAGAACATTGCCCAAAGCATCACACTGCCTCTGCCGGCTTGCCTTCTTCCCATAGTGCATCCTGGTGCCATGTGTTCCCCAGGTAAGCGACACACACGCACCCGGCCACTGTGTGCACTGTGTATTCTGACACCTTTCTATCAGAACCAGCATTAACTTCTTGAGCAACTTGATCTACAGTAGCTTGTCTGTTTGATCGGACCACACGGGCCAGCCTTCGCTCCCCACATGCATCAATGAGCCTTGGCCGCCCATGAACCTGTCGCCGGTTCACCACTGTTCCTTCCTTGGACCACTTTTGATTGAGACTGACCACTGCAGACTGGGAACACCCCACAAGAGCTGCAGTTTTGGAGATGCTCTTACCCAGTCGTCTAGCCATCACAATTTGGCCCTTACGCTTGCCCATTTTTCCTGCTTGAAAATGTTCACTTTCTGCCTAATACTGTATATCCCACCCACTAACAGGTACCGTGATGAAGAGATAATCAGTGTTATTCACTTCACAGTGGTCATAATGTTATTCCTGGTCAGTGTATAGGTTCCCCATATGGAGTTTTTAGATCCTAATAATGCAGCTTTAATTTCAACTGGACAGATTCTTCATCCTTCCTTCTACCATCCGTTAAGACAGTTGCGCAGTCTCCTAAAATATAACGCTGGGTGTATAGCTGCCACATTTGTGACATCTTTCTTTCCTTCCCGCCCTTCCTCATCTACTCGCCCTTTCTCAATATTCTAAGAAGCCTCCAAGGTCACGGCGGAGCAGCTTGACGCCAAGTCGCGTCTCATTACTGAACATACCCACTCATCACAACACTTGAAATATGGATCATTATCCAAAGATGTACGGTAATTATTACTAAGGAGGTGGTATTTTTAGCTGGTAATTAGCCACTTGTCCTAGCGAGAGCCCAGCAGGATGCTTATCTATCAAGGTGGGAAAGAGAGATGATGGCGGGAGAGAGGAAGAAATTACTGTCATTACATGTCAAAACAATATGTCACACTTCCCATGTATAACGCTCAACAAAAAAGCACATGGACAGATGTTTTAGGAGCTTAAGTTAGAAATTACTATGTTAAAATCCCATTAAAGCAATTACACGATTATGTCAACCATTATGAGCTGTTCTGTGAAGACTTTCTCTGGGACGGATTTGCCATTTCGCTGCACACCACCATCTTTAGCGAGGACTGTAGAAACTCTGTTGAATAAACACTGGTTCAGACTTTATGGATGTGTGTATGAGTGACTGTGTAAGCGGGAGTGTGTTTGCCAGTGCTGTTTGTATTAGCATGTCTATTTGTGAAGATGTCACTTATCGCAGGCTGCAAACATCTGTGAGGACAGACATGCTGTTTTTATGCATTCCAGTCGGATGAGGTTAACCGCTCATGTTCTGCTGAGATTGATGGTAATGTTTTCATGTTTGGTTCCACAAAGACTCAAAAAATGTGTAAAAAACAATAACAGTCATTTTAAAATTAGCATTATATTTTTTCCTCTGTCCTAAGACAAAAATCTAAATATATTTTTATATATTTTTCCAAAATTAGAGAAACGTTTTGGCGTAACACACTGAGAAAACAAATAATAAGTATTACTATTTTGATAATAAAAATGCAGCATTATTTAATAAATAAATGAAGAAAATACATTTTCATGAAGAATGGTTGTCGAAAAGTGGTTTGGAAATTAACGGATGGATAATAATAATACTAATTATTTATTTACTTGCTTGTATAAATAAAAATGAAGACACTTACTAATATTATGTGTGTGCTTAGCAAAATATTTTATTCTTAGTAAATTTTTATTTTTTTATTAAATAATACATAAATATGTAATAAATTAGGAGCAAATGAAAATTGAATTGACAGTTCTTTGAAGCTGTATAAAGCATGTAATACATTTCATGAAGGTTTGAAAAAATAATGGATGGATAATAATAATAATTATAATATTTATTATTATTATTTATTTAATATATTATTATTTATTTACTTATAAAAAATGAGTACATTACTAATATCATGTATTTGTTTAGCAAAATATTTTATTTATTTGTTAATATATACATAACATGAATAATTAATTACTTAATTCAAGGCAGCATTTTAGCCTTTAATAAAAATTAATAATTAAAAAAGAAAAGTTTTTTATCTGTGGTCTCTTAGACCCCGACAAGTGTAATATTTTCTTTAAAGGTTTTTATTGTTATTATTTAATTAAGTTCATGATTTTTTTGTTTATATAATTCTAAATAATAACAATAATAAATAAATTACAGTATATAAGGGAAGTCATGAAGAATCAACCTGAAACATTTTCCAAGCTAAATGATCTCAGACCCCAAAAGTACAGGACTAAATAAATCAAACAAAACAAATAAAAAGCACCTTTCACAGAGTTCTGTCTGGCCTTGGCAGTGGGAAAGAGGGGCAGTTTCATGTGTTTGGCTATAGGCCTGCAGACTGGGGGATTCTCCAAAATGGTGGTGTGTTTACAAGCAGAAAACATGCTGTTCCCCAGCAAGCTTCAGCAGCATGAGGGCTTAGTGTTTCTCTCAAAATAAACCTCCAAACAAAACATTCACACAGATGTTGGAGGTCACGGTGTTGTTTTGGCAAACTCACATTACTTTCAACCTCTTGTTGAAAACAGAGAGAGACAAAGTGGAGATGGAATGAAAGCATAAGAAAGACAGATGTGGAGTTGAATATCAGAGTGAAGCAGACAGTAGTTGTGTTGAAGGGCACGACTGCTATCTCAGGACTCCCCATTAACCTGGTCTATGTGTGTGTGTGTTAAACTCTGGTACACATACACACGCTGCATTAATATGCCACACACCTAAACCTTCACACAGGGTTCGAACTAACTCCACTTCATTTTAGAGAAGAAAAGGATTAATTAGGGCTAGATTTAGTTTTAAACCAGCTTACCCTGCTACAATTTTAAACTGACATTTCCATGCGGCTCATAAGAGTTTGAATCTGACTTGCAAAATGTCCTAAGCCCTTCTGCCCTGGTTTCCTGCCCTGGTTTAATATAAATTAAGCAAAAAGTCATAGCTGTGGCCTAGTGTTTAATACACATGCTCTGATGTAATAAGCTATGGTGCTGTATTGTACTTCAGCTTTATTTAAATTAACACAAAAATCGTTTACCTTTTTATTACTGAAGAATCTATTTAAAAGTAGTGAAAACTTTGAGCATAACATTGTAGAAAAACACAAATAAAAACTAAACTAAAATAATAATAATAATTGTTATTATTATTATTATTATTAATAGTAGTAGTAGTAGAATGTATTATTATTTTCTGATGTATAAAATAATTAACAAATAAAAACATAGTTAGCATTGTGTTTGTTTGTTAAAATATTAGGTAAATATATAAATACATACATACATGCATACATTTAAAATTAGTTGCCACAGTAAAATTGATTTTTTTTTCTCTTAGTTCAGTTTTTTCATCTAAAATTATTATTTTATTTCAGCTTTATTTCAATTAAAATGTTTATTTATTTACTTGTGTATAAAACAAATAAATTATATATATATATATATATATATATATATATATATATATATATATATATATATATATATATATATATATATATATATATATATATATATATATATAAATGGTTGCCAAAGTAACATTTAAAATGTAAACATGTCAAATATATATATATATATATATATATATATATATATATATATATATATATATATATATATATATATATATATATATATATATATAATTATATATATATATATATATATATATATATATATATATAATTATATATATATATATATATATATATATATTATATATATATATATATATTATACATTTTGTTTATCAAATAAATAAATAAAAAAATAAAAAAATAAAAAAATAAATAAATAAATAGTTGCCAAAGTAACATTTAAAATGTTCTTTTAGTTCGTTTTTTTAATCTAATATTTATATTTTATTGTATGTCAATGCAATTTAATTCACAGAAATTCAATTTGGCCAACATTTAGATGCGATCAGTCACTAGAAAATGTTCAATTGGAGACCTGATTTTTTTTTTACAGTGTACCCTTTTTAATTAATAGTCTTAACAAAAGTATAAAAATAAGGATACAATATAATACAGTGTAAATATTACAAACTTGTTTAGCGTGTTTTACAACAGTAAATGTCTAGATGTCTGTCAGTGTTACAGTGTTACACCCTTTGGATAGTTAAACAATAATGAGAAATATCATAATGCAAATAAGGACATAAGGTGACCATCCCATGATAACTTTATTCGCTACAAGGCTGTTTTTTATACAACAACATCCATAAATGGGGGCAAGCAGGTTAAGAATAATTCAGCATAATTAACAAGCCCAAATCCTCAAAAGAGCGGCCAGAGTGTGGAGGTCAGGTGGAAAAGTGAGGTAGTCTACCAGCGATCATGCCTTCCGGCTGTAACTTTACCCGCTCAACACAAACCCCATTCACCCTTCCCCTCTCGCCACCCTTCACGCCTCACCTCTAACCGTTCCATATTTCAGACGTAATTTGGCACACGGGAATAAAATTATCCTTGTGTTCCGAAGCAGAAACGGTGAAAAGGGCAGAGAACAGATAATTGTTAACAAATCTGACTTGCGTGGAGTGTGTTTTTCCTGGCCCGCTGCGTTCAGTGTGCGCCGTCGTGCCGATCTCTAGAAAATCTGTCTATGCTTTGGCAGTCGCCCCAGAGCAAGCATCTGTCAAAACAAATGCTTCTCGTGTTGGCAATAAATAAATGAAAGAATAAATTAATAAATGAATAGATAACACAAGGGGCGAAGACAGACACATCAGAGACGAGAGAGAAAGAGTGATCTAATGTAATCATTTAGCAGTTTAAGAAAGAATTTAAGAAATTAAAAAAGAGTCCTGTCAGATTAAGCACGACGATTCGCAACAAATGTCTGAACAAAGCCTGTTCACAGTCAGTGCCTCAAATATGAAGTAAAACTATATGAATAACTTGTTACACTTCAGAGTCAGAGTGCTGTTTTTGCATTCAAAAGTTCATGTTCCAAATCAAGTCCTGAAAAGTGAAGTCAAAGCATTTCGATCACCCCCTGGTGGCTGGCTGCAGTATAGGTATTAAACCCTGCCTTCTCCATGTAATCGAATGAGACACGACTTAAAGGAACACGCCACTATTTTTGAAAATAGGCACATTTTCCAACTCCCCTAGAGTTAAACAGTTGAGTTTTACCATTTTCGCATCCATTCAGCCGGTCTCCGGGTATGGCGGTAGCACTTTTAGCATAGCTTAGCATAGATCATTGAATCTGATTAGACCGTTAGCATCTCGTTCAAAAAATTACCAAAGAGTTTAGATATTTTTCCTATTTAAAACTTGACTCTTCTGTAGTTACATCGTGTACTAAGACAGAGGGAAAATGAAAAGTTTTCTAGGCCGATATGGCTAGGAACTATACTCTCATTCCTGCGTAAAAATCAAGGAACTCTGCTGCTGTACCAGCGCTGAAAATAGTCGCCAGCTAGCACGCTACCTATGCAAGCAGATTGTCACGTTGGTTATGTGGACGGAAGTTAGCCTATTTTCAGGTACTGCGTAATATCATTGCGTCTGCTGCAAACTCAACTGTGGTAAAACTTTACTGTTTAACTCTAGGGGAGTAGGAAAATTAGTCTATTTTCAAAAATAGTGGTGTGTTCCTTTAAAAATCCTATTACATTTAAAATATATTTTTTTCCTAAGATGGTTTCTCTCACGCATACATATGTTCAAGTGTCTGTTTTCCCAATTAGTTTTAGTATTTTTGATGCTATAAAAACAGGCTGTAATGTCATGATTGACAGCTGTGCTTGCGAATGAGTCTGTGTGAGCGCAAGTGTGGGCGGGACCTCAGGATCACTAGGCTCTGAACGATGTAATTGGGAGTAACTGTTAACCCTTTATGGTGCAGAGTTGCCACATGGCAAGAATTCATTTCTACTAATTTCCTTGTTATTCAGGAAAAAATACAATATATTGCACTATGGGAATTAAAAGGGCAGGCCAATGTTAAGGTAGCCAATAATGTGCTGTTTTTAAGTCACATTACATTTGAATGTCCCTCCAAAACTCTCTTTCCCACTGTCACCCTAACATGGATGACACCTGTTGAAGTGCTCCAGACATTACATCTTTGGTAAGTAAATTAGATATTTTATTCACAAATCAACTTTGTAAATTGAGAAAATATCAATGTTTCTGTGGCGAGGTGGACGAGCGAGAGGCATGGGAGGAGCGAGCGAGATCGGTGTGCGTGATTGAGAATGAACGTCACCTGCGAGGCACACCGGTCTCGAGTCCTCTCATGAGGGAGCACGGAGGCATATAAGGACGAGCGACTCCAGTGAAGGACAAGAGAGGAACAGGCCTGGATTTTTATTTGTGTTTTGTTTTCGTTTTGTTATGTGTGTGCGCGGCAGTCGTCCGTGAGGGGCTGCCGCTTTTACTTTCATTTTGTGTTCATTTGTTTTATTAAAGTTGTTGAATGTTCGCCGGTTCCCGCCTCCTTCTTCCCACACGAACAAACGCAGTTACATTGGTGCCGAAACCCGGGAGGAAGGAGAGACATGCTGTCGAAGAGCCCTCGCTGCTGAGGGGGATCGTGGTGCTGAGGAGGTCGGGCAGCGCGGATGGGTGAAGACCGCGAGTTACTGTCTGAGGCGGTGGTGCTGGAGCGAGTGAAGATCCGGTGGGACGGACAGCTTGCTGCCGTGCCCCTGGGTCGAGGTGGGGTGGCTGCCGTCCTAGAGGGAGCGGAGGAGTCGCCGGCATTCACCGTGGGCCGGAGCCTGTGTCCATCCGCCTTGTAGGGGAGGAGCAGGGAGCGCGCGGGACTCGCTGCCGGCTGCTCCCGACAGGAGGAGCCACCGCCGGCCACCAGGGGTGGAGGAGGATCGAGCCGTCCACCGAGCGTCCAGTGCCATCGCATGGCACCACGAGGAAGAGCCTCTCGGCAGGCTGAGGACCGAGCGGCAGTGTGTCAGGGATCCGGACTATTATTATTTTTTTTGCTCCTCTCTTCACTCTCTCGTCCGGTCGCTCTGGGGGTCTCCGTCTCCCGTTCTCTTGTCTCGCCAGCCCATATCCCCGGACGCAGAGATTGGGCACCCCGGGGGGGAGGAGTAGACGCGGGGTACTCCCCGGCCTACGAGGGGTGTTGGGAGTATGTGGCGAGGTGGACAAGCGAGAGACATGGGAGGAGCGAGCGAGATCGGTGTGTGTGATTGAGAATTAATGTCACCTGCGAGGCACACCGGTCTCAAGTCCTCTCATGAGGGAGCATGGAGGCATATAAGGACGAGCGACTCCAGTGAAGGACGAGAGAGGTCCAGGCCTGGATTTTAATTTGTGTTTTGTTTTCGTTTTGTTATGTGTGTGCGCGGCAGTCGTCCGTGAGGGGCTGCCGCTTTTACTTTCATTTTGTGTTCATTTGTTTGATTAAAGTTGTTGAATGTTCGCCAGTTCCCGCCTCCTTCTTCCCACACGAACAAACGCAGTTACATTGGTGCCGAAACCCGGGAGTAAGGAGAGACATGCTGTCGAAGAGCTCTCGCTGCTGAGGGGGATCGCTGTGCTGAGGAGGTCGGGCAGCGCGGATGGGTGAAGACCGCGAGTTGCTGCCTGAGGCGGTGGTGCTGGAGCGAGTGGAGATCCGGTGGGACGGACAGCTCGCTGTCGTGCCCCTGGGTCAAGGTGGGGTGGCTGCCGTCCTAGAGGGAGCGGAGGAGTCGCCGGCGTTCGCCGTGGGCCGGAGCCTGTGTCCATCCGCCGTGTAGGGGTGGAGCAGGGAGCGCGCGGGACTCGCTGCCGGCTGCCCTCGACAGTAGGAGCCACCGCCGGCCACCAGGGGTGCGGAGGAGGATCGAGCCGTCCACTAAGCGTCCAGTGCCATCGCATGGCACAGAGAGGAAGAGCCTATCAGCGGGCTGAGGACCGAGCGGCAGTGTGTCAGGGAACCGGACTAATTTTTTTTTTCTCCTCTCTTCACTCTCTCGTCCGGTCGCTCTGGGGGTCTCCGTCTCCCGTTCTCTCGTCTCACCGGCCCATATCCCCGGACGCAGAGATTGGGCTCCCCGGGGGGGGAGTAGGCGTAGACGCGGGGTACTCCCCGGCCTACGAGGGGTGTTGGGGGTATGTGGCGAGGTGGACGAGCGAGAGACATGGGAGGAGCGAGTGAGATCGGTGTGCGTGATTGAGAATGAACGTCACCTGCGAGGCACACCGGTCTCGAGTCCTCTCATGAGGGAGCACGGAGGCATATAAGGACGAGCGACTCCAGTGAAGGACAAGAGAGGACCAGGCCTGGATTTTAATTTGTGTTTTGTTTTCGTTTTGTTATGTGTGTGCGCGGCAGTCATCCGTGAGGGGCTGCCGCTTTTACTTTCATTTTGTGTTAATTTGTTTTATTAAAGTTGTTGAATGTTCGCCGGTTCCCGCCTCCTTCTTCCCACACGAACAAACGCCATTACAGTTTCCATATGGCAACGCTGTACCACTATGGGAAAATAGGTATGTTTCCATCTGGCAATGCTGTACCACAGTAAAATTGCAGTAATGTATTTCCCCATTGGGATTTTTTATAGATAGTAGCATCAACAATATGATTGCAATATTTATTTATTTAAAGTGTTTATTGTAGTATAGTTGTATTTATGCATTAAAAACAAAGTCATTTCTTCTTTTCAGAAAATTAATACAGCAATATTTTATGGAAAGGGCAATATAGGACGAGTGCAGAGTTAGCTCTTCCATGTAATGAGAGTGAGGATGAGTTAGCCAAATTATAGGGAACGATAGGGATTAAATGATAGGGATCTACTTATTTTTGATTTGCATAAATTCCAAGTCTATAAATCTATGAATTTCTAAAAGAAATGTGCATTTAAATAGGAAAGAAAATCATAATTGTATAGAAAAACAATTTTTTTTGACGTCAACGTTTTTGATTTGTATGTTTGACGCTAATTCATGTATTAAAAACTTATTTGAAAAAAATATATTTATATTTCATGGTTAGAATGGTTAGATATTTTGCCTTCATTTTTCTACAGTGGAAGGAAGCAGAGACACGCCGTCCAACTTTTTTGACAGGCTATGTTCCAAATGTTTTCTTTTTTAGCTTGTTGCTGTGCGGTTGCTAGGGTGTTTTTTGGCTCACCTCAAAAGAACCCATCCCTATAGTCTCTATATCTGCTGTAGGTAATCATCCACATATTTTTAAGCAAAGTATGGGAAATTGCATGAAATCCTGGAAAACATTAACACGTTTTTTTGTTGTTGGACAGAATAATTTAATACTTTATACTACTAATACTTTTATTTAGAAAGAACTAATTAAATTGATCAAAAGATACAAAATATTTTTTAATAGATATAAGATATAAAATTGTTATTTTGGATATTAGAATGATTTCTGAAGACTGGAGTAATGAAGCTGAAAATTCAGTTTTGCCATCACAGGACATTTCAATATTTAAAATATGATATAATAGTATTTCACAATATAACTGTTTTTACTGTAGTCCTATATTTGATCAAATAAATGCAGCCAAGGTGAGCATGCGAGTCTTACCGACCCCAAACTTCTGAATGGTAGAGTAAATATTTTGTTTTCGTATTAGGGATTCTAATCTTATAGCTAAAGAAACGGTTACATATTATTCAGAATAAAAGTTTGAACTGGGTTTCGATGAGGTCATCCAATCAGTAGATGACTTTCAGGGATTGTTTATTCACTCTTCCAGTTTAGAAAGGTAAACACACAAACAAGACATATTTTTACACTGCCACAGCCAGGAAGAAGAAAAAAAAAAACTCTTCAAAAGCTTTTTTTTTTTTTCAGGGGAAATTTAAAGCACGCTCCCATCTTAGTGAATAATGCATTAAGCTATCGGAGACGTCTTTACAGTGCTAGACTCCTCTGAGTCATTACACTGTGCGGGCGAGGATCCTCTTTTGATCCCGTTAAAAATTCTATAAAACACATTATTTATTTTATTCATTTGTCTGCAAAAGCTGTGAGGAACACTATAGGGTGATTCTCCAACTATGGTACTTTTTGGACCTGGACATTTTCAGAAAATGAAACATTTTTAATTAAAATATTACTGGCATATTTTTTTCCCCCAGTATGCTTAGATACCTGCCCTGAAGTTGGCTGTGCTGATTTTTATGAAATAATATGTATTTTATTACATTTTTTACAGACATCGCACAATAAATTGTCATTTCCACAACCGAACAAAAACATGTGTTTTCAACCAAAATTTTGAAATATTTGTAGTTATAAATATATTGGGTTACACATAACACTTGCATCTTTCCAAATTGTAAATTGATTTAATTCTCTGAAATGCAACTGTTAAGATTTTACAAAGTTAACACCAAAAAAAGCTGAACGCTAAGCCACTGAAACCTTTCCTTCATATTTCTGACATTTTCAAATCTGATATTTTTCAACTCGTATACATATACTTTACCCTTAACTGCTAAATAAACAACACCACCACCATCATTACCTTAACTTTTATTTTTTTCATGTTTTACCAAAAAATATTTGTGGTTGTGGAAATGACAAGGGAAAGGGGCGTTATGGTGAAAATAACATTTCAGATATAAAACCTGTAGTAGAATTATAAATGATGGAAATGCAAAAGTGAGTCATGACCTCAATGTGTAGGACAAAATGAATCTCAAATTCAAGTTTGAAGTTTATTCTTATTTTTATTTCGAACAGGGATAGTGTATTGATGAACAACTGGCCTAACAGCAGTAGTAATAAAAAAGATAACTCATTCCATGTGTCACAAATTATTTTAAATAAGAAACTAAATTATAATTTCTGTGAAATGTTTCACCACTCCCTGAACCAGAGCAGTGTATATGGGCCAAGGTTCACTCACAGATGAACAGGTGAACCAATGCCAAATTGAAAAGAAATACAAGAAACTAAATTAGATTTGATTGATTTTGGTTATAATTCACACTTTCTGTTTGCATTGTAAAGTTTATGTGTTTACACTATATTTTTAGAACTACAGGCAAACTACTTTGCTTTTAAGCACAGACAATGTCCTTGCCAAGCCAACCTGTCTTTTTCACTTCCATGGAGACAGATGTGGAAAAGACGGTTGTGGAAATGACATTTTCCCCCTTTCCCTCCAATATCTCATGTTTGACTAGCCTCTTAGTGTTAGTTTTAGAGTTAGCATTAAATAATCTCAAATATCACCTATTGAAATTGTAAAAATCCAGAAAAGTTTCCGTCAGAATGAATTATGAGTGGTTCAGAAATGACATACAATAAACATACTCACAGTATTTCTCATATTTACCTTGATATATCTCCAATTTATTAACCTCTGCTGGGACCCTTCTGTCATTCACCCATGTGGTTTTCTCTGGAGTGTCTGTTACTATGGTTACCGAGTATACAAATCTAGAACACTGAGCCTGGGATTGCATTTAATGCAGAGGTGTGGAAATGACAGTGAACCCAAGGGACAAGTGTTCAACATGTTTAAAATATATCAAAATGAAAATAAATATTTAAAAAAATATTAGATTTGAATGAATTGAGTTATAATGCATAGTTTCTGTTTGAATTTAAAATTATAGTAGTATTAGATTTGAAGTGAGATAAGGTTGAAGACCCAAAGTCTGGCCTAGGGACAGAGGCAAAATAGTAAAAACCGCATATAAAATGCCTCCTATTTTATATAAAACAACCGAATTGAACAACGATTTTTTTAATATAGGTTCCCCTACACATGTAGTAAGTGTGAAAAAAAAAAAAAAGTGGAAATGTTTTTTAGTTTTTTTAATATCTGTCAAGGACAGAAAAAGTACCATAGTTGGAGAATCACCCTATAAGGGAATATTTGTGATATCAAATTGAGCAGAGTATCAAATTGCATTATTTATACATGACCAAATTATCTAAATGAGTAGCGTACACAGAAAAACGACAACACCTAAAATACACAGTTACTCCATAGGCCAAAAGGTTGTACTTCAGGCCAGGGGCGTCGGACTGGGGGTAAAACCAGTACTGATCACCAGGGTTTGAGGGGAGAGAGGACTCTTGAAAAGTCTGGAATATATTTTAACATGGAACATGGGGACCCATCAGGGCTGCCTATGCATAGGGCAACCAATTTAAAGGACCACCATCTCACAACCAATGTGAGATGGTGGTCCGGTGGGTTAAGCCATGGAACTGATACGCAGAAGGTTGCTGGTTCGATCCCAGCGGTCACCACCAGTGTGTCCTTGAGCAAGGCACTTTACTCCATGTTGCTCCAGGGGGATTGTCCCTGTAATAAGGGCACTGTAAGTCGCTTTGGATAAAAGCGTCTGCCAAATGCATAAATGTAAATGTAAATGAAAATTCTGTCATTAATTCACCGTTCGCAAAGTCCCATAAAGAAAATACATCACGGAGCAAAGAGGATACTGAACACACACAGACAGGACAGAGCAAGTTGCTTCTGATATGAAACAAAGTCTCATCTTTAAAATGTTGTCATTTTGTAAAGAAATGTAAACAACAAATAGCGTTTTGTGGCTCTTTAATGTGTCGTGATCGCTGTAGCGCCTCAGTTAAAGCTGCTCATGAACCGATCATCTCTTCCTTCTAGTTCATTGATAAGCATCAATTTAACATGAATGAACACTAAAAGAAATGTTGTTTCAACCGCGGAAAGACGTCAGTACACACCGTTTTTCAAGTTCAAGTCCACTGACGTTAATCTACTTACTCTCCTGACTGCTTTGCCGGACAAACGGCAGATTCGGCGATGTGATTGGTCAGATCACCTGTCAATCAAACTTGCGGCAAAGGGTGAATTGCTGTCTACACTCTAAAAAAAAAGGTTCTATATGGCACCAAAAAGCGGTTCTTCAGAGGTGCTATATAGCACCTTAGTCAAAGAACCAGTGAAGAACCTCTGAAGAACCGCTGAAGCACCAAAATTGGTGCTATATAGCACTAAAAAGGTTCCCCTATGATTACGAGCCAAGAACCTTTTTTGGTGCCATATAGAACCTTTTTTTTTTAGAGTGTATGGAGGCGTCAGAGAGCTCTCAGATTTCAGCAAAAATATCTTCATTTGTGTTCCAGAGAAGAACAAAGGTCTTACGGGTTTGGAACGACATGAGGGTGAGTGAATAATGACATAATTGTCATTTTTGGGTGAACTAACCCTTTAAGTTCAAATGGTAAGACATTTACATATATGATGCTTCTAGGCCATTTCAACTCGGTGAGGAAATGTGATCTGTCTCTGCTACTGATTTAGTCCAATGTTAAGTTTAATTGACTGAATATGACCAACTTTACTACATTTGCTGTTATCATCCTGGTTTTTCTGCTTAATCTCTGCTCACTTTAGACGCTATTACAGTCGTCATTAGTCTATTCTTAAACTAAATGATCATTTAAACAAAAGGGTCTGTATGTCAGTGTGACTCCAAGAGAAAAACACATGCTGGTTTCAGGTGAGTGACAGGACAGAGTAGATATTAAAAGCTTTTTCTGCTGCTCTACAGGTCTGCCAGCACATGGAAGCTTGTTTCTGCCACAGAATAAAAAAAAGAAAAAAGAATCAGAATTGTCTGATATGAACTCACAATTCTGAGAAAAAAGTAAGTCATTTTTCCCCTCAGAATTCGACTTTATAGCTTGCAATTTTTTTAAAAAAAACGATACTCGGTTACTTAACGTAACCTCGGTTCTCTCTAGAAGAGGGAACGAGTATTGCGTAAGTTCCTTACGCTACGGGAAAGTATTCTTTCTTCGAGATTTCTGAAAAACCCAAAATTATCCTTAATTTTGTAACATTGTCAACGCAGTGCGGCAGCCTGGCAGACCATAGCAGGCTATTCCAGCGTGCCATTGGCTGCTCTGCTGGCAACTGCAGCAGCCTATCGGTGAGCCCGCGTGACGTGGCGACCAATGAGGGCGCTTCGCGCCCACCTGGCTTCATTTGCCTACAGGTGGGGCGTGGCCACGTGTATATAAGCAGGGCTCACGGGCTGCATATTCGGTTTTCGTAGTTCTGAAGCGTAAAAGCCCGCGGGGCGCACGGCAAGGAACGCAATACTCGTTCCCTCTTCTAGAGAGAACCGAGGTTACGTTAAGTAACCGAGTATCGTTCTCTTACGAGAGGTTCTCTCGTATTGCGTAAGTTCCTTACGCTACGGGAACATATTGTCAACGCCGTGCGCGCCTCGCATACAGCATATGTATCCCAGGGAACCGGGGACCATAACACTGCTCGGGCAGGGTGGCCGGTAAAGGAAACGGGCCACCACATATACGGACACTTCGTCTGAACTGACGGGTGGTTACAACGGGTGGTTACAACACCCTGCCTTAAGAATGAGGGAACGGCACCTGCCGGTCGCCTTCAAATTCACCACACCTAGTCTCATGAATGAGGGAACGGCAACGCCGGTCGCCTTCAAATTCACAATATCTTGTCATATGAGTGAGGTAACGGCACCGCCGGTCACCTTCAAACTCACAATAGCTCTTTTCGTAAATGAGGGAACGGTACCGCCGGTCTCCTTCAAATTTACATAAGCCTTGTACCGAACTTACTACCAGTATGTGAGCTATGTCTGCGCAGAATCACCGGGCAGAACCAACAGCCTTATTGAACTGATAACACTTTCGCCTGTAAGGCAGGAACTTCCAGATTGTAAAATCTCACGAACGTAGACGGGGAGGCCCAGCCTGCCGCCACGCAAATATCGTGGATGGAAATCCCTCTGGCCCAAGCCCACGAAGAGGCCATGCCTCTGGTGGAGTGTGCTCTGACACCTAGCGGGCACTGCAGGTGTTTGGAAGCGTATGCAGTTGCAATCGCGTCCACTATCCACCTGGACAGGGTCTGTTTCGAGGAGGCGAGACCTTTAGTGCGCCCTCCAAACGAAACAAATAGCTGCTCAGAACGCCTGAAGGCGGCGGAGCGTGTGACATAAACCCTCAATGCCCTGACAGGGCAGAGGATATTGCCACCGTCCCCCTCGTCGGATGCTGGCAGAGCCGAGAGGGAGATAATCTGCGCCCTGAAAGGAGTGCCGATCGCTTTGGGGACATAACCATGCCTCGGTCTGAGAATGACCTTAGAGTCATTAGGACCGAACTCCATACACGTCGGGCTCACTGAGAGCGCGTGTAGATCCCCCACGCGTTTCACTGAAGCCAGAGCTATCAGGAACGCGGTTTTTAGCGAAAGGAACCTTGGTTCCACAGTCTCGAGCGGTTCAAAGGGATGAGCCTTCATGGCCTCTAGGACCAAGGCCAGATCCCAAATAGGAACCGATGGGAGCCGCGGGGGATTCATCCGTCTAGCTCCTCTGAGGAAACGGATGATGAGCTCGTTCCTTCCTAGCGTGCTGCCTAGCGTCGTCTGGGCGAACGCTGCTATAGCCGCTACATACACTTTGAGCGTGGAAGGGGACCTGCCCAGTTCCAAAAGCTCTTGGAGGAAGGAGAGCACCCGCTGGACCCCACATTGCTGCGGTTCCAATCCCTTGGAAGCACACCACTCAGTGAACACCGACCACTTAGAACTATATAACCGCCTCGTCGAGGGGGCTCTAGAGTGTGAGATCGTGTTCATAACCCCTTCGGGCAGGTCAACGGGTATCCGTTGGTCACCCATACATGCAGAGACCATCGCTCTGGATGGGGATGCCAAACTGACCCTCCTGCTTGAGAGAGGAGGTCTGCTCTCAGCGGAACTGGCCAGGGGGGTGAGTGCGACAGCTTCACCAGCTCTGGGTACCAAATCTGGTTCTCCCAGCGCGGCGCTATAAGGAGCACCGGGCGGCGCGTTTCCCTGATTTTCGCTATAACCTGGGTCAATAGGGAAATCGGCGGGAAAGCATACAGCGGGAGGCTGGGCCAAAGTTGGGACAGCGCATCCTCGCTTTTGGACAAGAACGTCGAGCAGCGGGCGTTCTCTTTTGTTGCAAAGAGGTCGAGCTCCGCTCTGCCGAATAGGCGCCATACCAGCTGGACTGTCTGGGGGTGCAGGGACCATTCTCCTGGGAGAATGAGGCCCCTGGACAGCTTGTCCGGGCCCACGTTGAGGTGGCCCGGAACGTGCGCCGCTCTCAGCGAGCGCAGCGAGCTGTGTGCCCACACGAGCAGGCGTTCCGTCAGATTGCCCAGACACCTGGACCTGACACCGCCCTGCCGGTTCACGTAGGACACCACCGTGGTATTGTCCGACCGGACCAACACATGGTGTCCCCGTATAAACGGGAGAAACTGCTTGAGCGCGTTCTCTACCGCTATCATCTCCAAACAGTTTATGTGTAGGAGTTTTTCTCCGCTCGACCAGAGGCCCGAGGCCGGTCTGCCCTCGAAAACGGCGCCCCAACCCGAGGTGGAGGCGTCCGTCGAGATGACTTTGCGGTGTGAGATGGCTCCCATTGTCACTCCCCGCTGGTACCAGTCGGCTACTAACCAGGGCTCTAGGGCTGCAACACAGCCCTGAGTCACTCTGATCCTGAAACCTCCGGCAGCCCAGGCTCTGTGAGGCACTCGGGCGTTTAACCAGCGTTGCAGCGGGCGCATGCGCATTAAGCCCAGCTGGAGCACAGCTGCAGCTGAGGCCATACGTCCCAGCATCCTCTGAAAAAGCTTGAGAGGTGCGATTTTGCCCGGCCGGAAGTACGCAGCCATGCGCCGAACTTGGCGCGTGCGTTGTGGTGACAGGCGGGCAGACATAGCCACAGTGTCCAGATTCAAACCCAGAAATGAGGTTGATTGCGTGGGCACTAATGAGCTCTTGGTCCAGTTGACCGTGAGCCCCAGGCTGTCCAAATGGCTGAGCAGCATTGCCCTGTGGGCGAGGAGCTCGGCCTCTGACTGCGCCAGGATGAGCCAGTCGTCCAAGTAGTTCAATATTCGCATCCCCCGGTTTCTCAGGGGAGCGAGGGCCGCGTCCATGCACTTCGTAAATGTACGGGGTGCTAGTGACAGGCCGAACGGAAGGACGGTGTATTGATAAGCCTGGCCGTCGAAGGCGAATCGTAAGAATGGCCTGTGACGCGGCGTTATCTTGATTTGAAAATATGCGTCTTTCAAATCTAGGGAAATTAGCCAGTCTCTCGGGCGAATATGCGCGAGGATCTGCTTGGTCGTAAGCATCTTGAACGATCTCCTCAAAAGAGCTTTGTTCAGACGCCTCAGATCCAGAATCGGTCTGAGCGACCCGTCCCTTTTTGGCACGAGAAAATATCGGCTGTAAAAGCCTGACTCGCTCATAGAATGGGGAACCGGTTCTATAGCCCCTTTGCACAGCAGCGTGGCTATCTCCGCTCGAAGTAGATGTGCTACTTCTTCGCTCACTCTCGTCTCTATACGCGCACAGAAGCGCGGAGGGCGGCGAGCGAACTGCAGAGTGTAGCCGTGCTTCACTGTTCTCAGCACCCATTCTGATACACCTGGAATGGCTTCCCACGCTTTCGCGTGTGCCAAACGGGACAGAACGGCCTCTGGGCTCGAAACGCCGCGTTTCGCGGGTTTGACGGCCCGTATAAGAGGGGCGGGCGCGGTGCGCGCGCTCTCTGTGCTGTGGGCCAGCCGCTCGCTTTCGGTGGCTGGCCGCCTTACACACTGTGTCTCTACCGCTTTGAGCGGGGAATGTCTTGTGTGTGGCCCTACACTCATCGCTTCGGCCACCTTGGGCGGAAAACAAATGGTGTGTGGCGCGGCGCGTAGCGCCTGGGGCATAATGTTCGCGAAAATGTGTGAGCGCGTTTGAGCGGGCACAACTCTTACGCGTGGAACATGACCGGTTAAGAGTGGCTGTGTGACAGCGCGTGTGGTGGCTAGGCGTGGACGCCGACAAGCGGACACGTGACCTAACTCTAGCACTCGAGCGGCCGGAGGCCGCTTTATGTGAGTGGGGGACACGGGGTTTATTGTGCTTATGTGCAGGGGTGAACACAGAAAAGTGGGCACATTTACTGCATTTGAAACACATACGGCGTGAGCCGTGCAACCAGAAATAATGCAACTTTTGTGATTTCTCTGGTTCGCCGTAAAAACGGCGGTGGTTGACAGGCGAGAGGGCGTTTTTGCCGGCTCGTTGGCTGCGTGAAATTCCTCTGCAGCAGCCACAGTGGTGGGGGCTGACAGGAAAAAGAGTTTTGACGGTGGTCCGGCCGCAGCGGGACTTAACCGTCGTTTCTTGCCTCTGGCTAGGAGGGCTTTGGAGGCTCGGACTTCAGCACGATCCTAGGCCGGGGGCCCCGAGGGGGAGGCGGCTTACTGTGGCTGGAAGAGCGCGATCTGGGGCGGCCGCTCGGTCTTCGCTGAGACGAAGGGGGCCGCGCTGGGCGCTGCGTGGAGCTCGGTGCTGGCTGGTCGCGAGGACGGCGAGCAACGGAGCTACCGCTGGCGCCTGGGCGTCGAGGCAGGAAGAGGTTCATGGCCTGCGTCGTCTTCTGTACTTCGGAGAAACGGTCGACGATCCCCTTGACCGCTGGTCCGAAGAGCCCAGATGGAGAGAGCGGGGCGTTTAAGAAGGCCGCGCGCTCTGTTTCTCGCATGTCCGCGAGCGTGAGCCAGAGGTGGCGCTCAGCTACCGTGAGGGAGGCCATGGAGCGTCCGAGGGCCTGTGCTGCGGTCTTGGTAGCGCGGAGGGAGAGATCCGTCGCGCTTCGCAAATCCGTGATCAGCTCCGCGTCACAGCTCCTCTCGTCCAGATCACGGAGGAGATTGGCTTGGAGGATTTGCAGCACGGCCATAGAGTGCAGAGCAGACGCAGCTTGACCGGAGGCAGCGAAAGCGCGGCCGATCAGCGATGACGTCACTCTGCAGGCCTTAGACGGGAGGGCAGCCCTTGAGCGCCAACCAGAAGGCGGGCAAAGGTGCGCTGCGACCGCCTCTTCCACCGGAGGGATAGCGTTGTAGCCTTTCTCAGCCGCGCCGTCAACTTGTGAGAGCGTCGAAGAAGCCTGAGACGAGACCCTCGCGGAGAATGGCGCGTTCCAGGACTTCGCGAGCTCCTCGTGAAGCTCTGGCAGAAAGGGTGCAGTCCTGGCGGTGGGCGCACGGCGGCGACTGTTCAAGAAGCATCCGTCGAGCCGATTCGGCGCTGCCACCTTAGGCGGGGCCCATTCGAGGCCTAGCTGCTCGACGGCCCGGGTGAGAAGGCGCAACAGTTCGGCGTCCTCACCCGCTCGAGAGCGTCCGGAGGCTCGGACTGAAGAGGTCGCGGAAGACCATTCCTCGCTGTCGGAAGCCATGATGGAGCAGCTGTCGGCGCGTTCCGCGGCCGCATCCGCCTCATCCCCAGAGGCGGCAACAGAAATGGCGGCCTGGGGTGGGGGCGGGGAAGGCGAGAGTGAAGCGGGCGGGAAGGGTTCCGGCGAGCTTCTCTCGGCCAACTCCGGAGTCCGCTGCGAGTGGCGCTTTTTCCTGCGCGGCTTAGCAGAGACTGGAGGGATGTCATCTTCGAACTGATCGAGTCGAGCCCGCAGGGTCGACATCGTTAGTTCTTCGCACTCCGGGCATCCGCCGGCGAGAAGTGCGGCGGCGGCGTGATCACGGCCCAGGCAGAGAGCGCAGATCACATGGCGGTCCCCGGAACTGAGCTGCGCGTGACACGAGCCGCAGGTGGAACGAGACATTTTTAGAAAAACGCTCGGCTCTTTTTGTGAAAGTGTGACGCAGCGGCGACAACACTGAGCAATAAAAGGATATAATGCTGCCGGATAGCAGAGCAGGCACGGATGGCTGAAGGTGGCGCGATGCTGCCGGCTTCTTCAGGCGCTGTCCTCTGCTTGCTCGTCTGCACGTTCAACGGCGGCGGGTTCCAGATCCAGCGATGCGAAGGGCTTCGCTGAAGAAAAGAAAACCGAATATGCAGCCCGTGAGCCCTGCTTATATACACGTGGCCACGCCCCACCTGTAGGCAAATGAAGCCAGGTGGGCGCGAAGCGCCCTCATTGGTCGCCACGTCACGCGGGCTCACCGATAGGCTGCTGCAGTTGCCAGCAGAGCAGCCAATGGCACGCTGGAATAGCCTGCTATGGTCTGCCAGGCTGCCGCACTGCGTTGACAATGTTACAAAATTAAGGATAATTTTGGGTTTTTCAGAAATCTCGAAGAAAGAATACTTTCCCGTAGCGTAAGGAACTTACGCAATACGAGAGAACCTCTCGTAAGAGAACTCGCAATTCTGACTTTATAACTCCCCATTCTAACTTTATAACTCATAATTCTAACTTTATAACTCATAATTCTGACTTTATAACTCACAATTCTTACTTTATAACTCATAATTCTGACTTTATATCTCACAATTCTGACTTTATATCTCACAATTCTGACTTTATATCTCACAATTCTGACTTTATATCTCACAATTCTGACTTTATATCTCACAATTCTGACTTTATATCTCGCAATTCTGACTTTATAACTCATAATTCTGACTTTATATCTCGCAATTCTGACTTTATATCTCACAATTCTGACTTTATATCTCACAATTCTGACTTTATATCTCACAATTCTGACTTTATAACTCACAATTCTGACTTTATATCTCACAATTCTGACTTTATAACTCATAATTCTGACTTTATATCTCGCAATTCTGACTTTATATCTCGCAATTCTGACTTTATATCTCGCAATTCTGACTTTATAACTCACAATTCTGACTTTATATCTCACAATTCTGACCTTATAACTCGCAATTCTGACTTTATATCTCACAATTCTGACTTTATAACTCACAATTCTGACTTTATAACTCACAATTCTGACTTTATATCTCACAATTCTGACTTTATATCTCACAATTCTGACTTTATATCTCGCAATTCTGACTTTATATCTCACAATTTTGACTTTATATCTCACAATTCTGACTTTATATCTCACAATTCTGACTTTATAACTCACAATTCTGACTTTATATCTCACAATTCTGACTTTATAACTCACAATTCTGACTTTATATCTCACAATTTTGACTTTATATCTCACAATTCTGACTTTATAACACAATTCTTACTTTATAACTCACAATTCTGATTTTATATCTCACAATTCTGACTTTATATCTCACAATTCTGACTTTATAACTCGCAATTCTAACTTTATAACTCATAATTCTGACTTTATATCTCATAATTCTGACTTTATATCTCACAATTCTGACTTTATATCTCACAATTCTGACTTTATATCTCGCAATTCTGACTTTATATCTCGCAATTCTGACTTTATAACACAATTCTGACTTTATATCTCACAATTCTGACTTTATATCTCGCAATTTTGACTTTATAACTCGCAATTCTGACTTTATAACTCGCAATTTTGACTTTATATCTCACAATTCTGACTTTATAACTCGCAATTCTGACTTTATAACTCGCAATTTCGACTTTATATCTTACAATTCTGACTTTATAACTCGCAATTCTGACTTCATAACGCAATTCTTACTTTAAAACTCACAATTCTGACTTTATAACTTGCCATTCTAACTTTATAACTCATAATTCTGACTTTATATCTCACAATTCTGACTTTATATCTCACAATTTTGACTTTATAACTCACAATTTTGACTTTATAACTCACAATTTTGACTTTATATCTCACAATTCTGACTTTATAACTCGCAATTCTGACTTTATATCTCACAATTCTGACTTTATATCTCACAATTCTGACTTTATATCTCACAATTCTGACTTTATATCTCACAATTTTGACTTTATATCTCGCAATTCTGACTTTATATCTCACAATTCTGACTT
Source organism: Romanogobio albipinnatus (assembly GCA_023566225.1). NCBI lineage: Eukaryota > Metazoa > Chordata > Actinopteri > Cypriniformes > Gobionidae > Romanogobio > Romanogobio albipinnatus. The sequence continues at coordinate 11,327,030 of CM042259.1, read as the reverse complement.
TATATCTTACAATTCTGACTTTATATCTCACAATTCTGACTTTATAACTCACAATTCTGACTTTATAACTCACAATTCTGACTTTATAACTCGCAATTCTGACTTTATAACTCACAATTCTGACTTTATAACTCACAATTCTGACTTTATATCTCACAATTCTGACTTTATAACTCGCAATTCTGACTTTATATCTTGCAATTCTGACTTTATATCTCACAATTCTGACTTTATAACTCGCAATTCTGACTTTATATCTCGCAATTCTGACTTTATATCTCACAATTCTGACTTTATAACTCACAATTCTGACTTTATATATCGCAATTCTGACTTTATATCTCGCAATTCTGACTTTATATCTCACAATTCTGACTTTATAACTCACAATTCTGACTTTATAACTCACAATTCTGACTTTATAACTCACAATTCTGACTTTATAACTCGCAATTCTGACTTTATAACTCACAATTCTGACTTTATATCTCACAATTCTGACTTTATAACTCACAATTCTGACTTTATTTCTCACAATACTGACTTTATAACTCGCAATTCTGACTTTGTATCTCGCAATTCTGACTTTACGACTCATAATTCTGACTTTATAACTCCCAATTCTGACTTTATTACTCGCAATTCTGACTTTATAACTCGCAATTCTGACTTTATATCTCGCAATTCTGACTTTATAACTCACAATTCTGACTTTATAACTCGCAATTCTGACTTTGTATCTCGCAATTCTGACTTTAAAACTCACAATTCTGACTTTATAACACAATTCTGACTTTATAACTCACAATTCTGACTTTATATCTCAAAATTCTGATTTATAACTCAAAATTCTGACTTTATAACTCATAATTCTGACTTTATATCTCGCAATTCTGACTTTATATCTCGCAATTCTGACTTTATATCTCGCAATTCTGACTTTATATCTCGCAATTCTGACTTTATAACTCACAATTCTGACTTTATATCTCACAATTCTGACCTTATAACTCGCAATTCTGACTTTATATCTCACAATTCTGACTTTATAACTCACAATTCTGACTTTATAACTCACAATTCTGACTTTATATCTCACAATTCTGACTTTATATCTCACAATTCTGACTTTATATCTCGCAATTCTGACTTTATATCTCACAATTTTGACTTTATATCTCACAATTCTGACTTTATATCTCACAATTCTGACTTTATAACTCACAATTCTGACTTTATATCTCACAATTCTGACTTTATAACTCACAATTCTGACTTTATATCTCACAATTTTGACTTTATATCTCACAATTCTGACTTTATAACACAATTCTTACTTTATAACTCACAATTCTGATTTTATATCTCACAATTCTGACTTTATATCTCACAATTCTGACTTTATAACTCGCAATTCTAACTTTATAACTCATAATTCTGACTTTATATCTCATAATTCTGACTTTATATCTCACAATTCTGACTTTATATCTCACAATTCTGACTTTATATCTCGCAATTCTGACTTTATATCTCGCAATTCTGACTTTATAACACAATTCTGACTTTATATCTCACAATTCTGACTTTATATCTCGCAATTTTGACTTTATAACTCGCAATTCTGACTTTATAACTCGCAATTTTGACTTTATATCTCACAATTCTGACTTTATAACTCGCAATTCTGACTTTATAACTCGCAATTTCGACTTTATATCTTACAATTCTGACTTTATAACTCGCAATTCTGACTTCATAACGCAATTCTTACTTTAAAACTCACAATTCTGACTTTATAACTTGCCATTCTAACTTTATAACTCATAATTCTGACTTTATATCTCACAATTCTGACTTTATATCTCACAATTTTGACTTTATAACTCACAATTTTGACTTTATAACTCACAATTTTGACTTTATATCTCACAATTCTGACTTTATAACTCGCAATTCTGACTTTATATCTCACAATTCTGACTTTATATCTCACAATTCTGACTTTATATCTCACAATTCTGACTTTATATCTCACAATTCTGACTTTATATCTCACAATTTTGACTTTATAACTCACAATTTTGACTTTATAACTCACAATTTTGACTTTATATCTCACAATTCTGACTTTATAACTCGCAATTCTGACTTTATATCTCACAATTCTGACTTTATAACACAATTCTTACTTTAAAATTCACAATTATGACTTTATAACTCGCAATTCTGACTTCATAACACAATTCTTACTTTAAAACTCACAATTCTGACTTTATATCTCGCAATTCTGACTTCATAACACAATTCTTACTTTAAAACTCACAATTCTGACTTTATAACTCACAATTCTGACTTTATAACTCACAATTCTGACTTTATATCTCACAATTCTGACTTTATAACTCACAATTCTGACTTTATATCTCACAATTCTGACTTTATATCTCACAATTTTGACTTTATATCTCACAATTCTGACTTTATATCTCACAATTCTGACTTTATAACTCACAATTCTGATTTTATATCTCACAATTCTGACTTTATATCTCACAATTTTGACTTTATATCTCACAATTCTGACTTTATAACACAATTCTTACTTTAAAACTCACAATTCTGACTTTATCTCGCAATTCTGACTTTATAACTCCCAATTCTGACTTTATATCTCGCAATTCTGACTTTATAACTCGCAATTCTGACTTTATATCTCGCAATTCTGACTTTACAACTCACAATTCTGACTTTATAACTCGCAATTCTGACTTTATATCTCGCAATTCTGACTTTACAACTCACAATTCTGACTTTATAACTCGCAATTCTGACTTTATAACTCGCAATTCTGACTTTATATCTCGCAATTCTGACTTTATATCTCACAATTCTGACTTTATAACTCGCAATTCTGACTTTATAACTCACAATTCTGACTTTATAACTCGCAATTCTGACTTTATAACTCGCAATTCTGACTTTATAACTCCCAATTCTGACTTTATAACTCGCAATTCTGACTTTATAACTCACAATTCTGACTTTATAACTCCCAATTCTGACTTTATATCTCGCAATTCTGACTTTATAACTCGCAATTCTGACTTTATAACTCGCAATTCTGACTTTATAACTCACAATTCTAACTTTATATCTCACAATTCTGACTTTATAACTCGCAATTCTGACTTTATATCTCGCAATTCTGACTTTATATCTCACAATTCTGACTTTATAACTTGCAATTCTGACTTTATATCTCGCAATTCTGACTTTATATCTCACAATTCTGACTTTATAACTCACAATTCTGACTTTATATCTCGCAATTCTGACTTTATATCTCACAATTCTGACTTTATATCTTACAATTCTGACTTTATATCTCACAATTCTGACTTTATAACTCACAATTCTGACTTTATAACTCACAATTCTGACTTTATAACTCGCAATTCTGACTTTATAACTCACAATTCTGACTTTATAACTCACAATTCTGACTTTATATCTCACAATTCTGACTTTATAACTCGCAATTCTGACTTTATATCTTGCAATTCTGACTTTATATCTCACAATTCTGACTTTATAACTCGCAATTCTGACTTTATATCTCGCAATTCTGACTTTATATCTCACAATTCTGACTTTATAACTCACAATTCTGACTTTATATATCGCAATTCTGACTTTATATCTCGCAATTCTGACTTTATATCTCACAATTCTGACTTTATAACTCACAATTCTGACTTTATAACTCACAATTCTGACTTTATAACTCACAATTCTGACTTTATAACTCGCAATTCTGACTTTATAACTCACAATTCTGACTTTATATCTCACAATTCTGACTTTATAACTCACAATTCTGACTTTATTTCTCACAATACTGACTTTATAACTCGCAATTCTGACTTTGTATCTCGCAATTCTGACTTTACGACTCATAATTCTGACTTTATAACTCCCAATTCTGACTTTATTACTCGCAATTCTGACTTTATAACTCGCAATTCTGACTTTATATCTCGCAATTCTGACTTTATAACTCACAATTCTGACTTTATAACTCGCAATTCTGACTTTGTATCTCGCAATTCTGACTTTAAAACTCACAATTCTGACTTTATAACACAATTCTGACTTTATAACTCACAATTCTGACTTTATATCTCAAAATTCTGATTTATAACTCAAAATTCTGACTTTATAACTCATAATTCTGACTTTATATCTCGCAATTCTGACTTTATATCTCGCAATTCTGACTTTATATCTCGCAATTCTGACTTTATATCTCGCAATTCTGACTTTATAACTCACAATTCTGACTTTATATCTCACAATTCTGACCTTATAACTCGCAATTCTGACTTTATATCTCACAATTCTGACTTTATAACTCACAATTCTGACTTTATAACTCACAATTCTGACTTTATATCTCACAATTCTGACTTTATATCTCACAATTCTGACTTTATATCTCGCAATTCTGACTTTATATCTCACAATTTTGACTTTATATCTCACAATTCTGACTTTATATCTCACAATTCTGACTTTATAACTCACAATTCTGACTTTATATCTCACAATTCTGACTTTATAACTCACAATTCTGACTTTATATCTCACAATTTTGACTTTATATCTCACAATTCTGACTTTATAACACAATTCTTACTTTATAACTCACAATTCTGATTTTATATCTCACAATTCTGACTTTATATCTCACAATTCTGACTTTATAACTCGCAATTCTAACTTTATAACTCATAATTCTGACTTTATATCTCATAATTCTGACTTTATATCTCACAATTCTGACTTTATATCTCACAATTCTGACTTTATATCTCGCAATTCTGACTTTATATCTCGCAATTCTGACTTTATAACACAATTCTGACTTTATATCTCACAATTCTGACTTTATATCTCGCAATTTTGACTTTATAACTCGCAATTCTGACTTTATAACTCGCAATTTTGACTTTATATCTCACAATTCTGACTTTATAACTCGCAATTCTGACTTTATAACTCGCAATTTCGACTTTATATCTTACAATTCTGACTTTATAACTCGCAATTCTGACTTCATAACGCAATTCTTACTTTAAAACTCACAATTCTGACTTTATAACTTGCCATTCTAACTTTATAACTCATAATTCTGACTTTATATCTCACAATTCTGACTTTATATCTCACAATTTTGACTTTATAACTCACAATTTTGACTTTATAACTCACAATTTTGACTTTATATCTCACAATTCTGACTTTATAACTCGCAATTCTGACTTTATATCTCACAATTCTGACTTTATATCTCACAATTCTGACTTTATATCTCACAATTCTGACTTTATATCTCACAATTCTGACTTTATATCTCACAATTTTGACTTTATAACTCACAATTTTGACTTTATAACTCACAATTTTGACTTTATATCTCACAATTCTGACTTTATAACTCGCAATTCTGACTTTATATCTCACAATTCTGACTTTATAACACAATTCTTACTTTAAAATTCACAATTATGACTTTATAACTCGCAATTCTGACTTCATAACACAATTCTTACTTTAAAACTCACAATTCTGACTTTATATCTCGCAATTCTGACTTCATAACACAATTCTTACTTTAAAACTCACAATTCTGACTTTATAACTCACAATTCTGACTTTATAACTCACAATTCTGACTTTATATCTCACAATTCTGACTTTATAACTCACAATTCTGACTTTATATCTCACAATTCTGACTTTATATCTCACAATTTTGACTTTATATCTCACAATTCTGACTTTATATCTCACAATTCTGACTTTATAACTCACAATTCTGATTTTATATCTCACAATTCTGACTTTATATCTCACAATTTTGACTTTATATCTCACAATTCTGACTTTATAACACAATTCTTACTTTAAAACTCACAATTCTGACTTTATCTCGCAATTCTGACTTTATAACTCCCAATTCTGACTTTATATCTCGCAATTCTGACTTTATAACTCGCAATTCTGACTTTATATCTCGCAATTCTGACTTTACAACTCACAATTCTGACTTTATAACTCGCAATTCTGACTTTATATCTCGCAATTCTGACTTTACAACTCACAATTCTGACTTTATAACTCGCAATTCTGACTTTATAACTCGCAATTCTGACTTTATATCTCGCAATTCTGACTTTATATCTCACAATTCTGACTTTATAACTCGCAATTCTGACTTTATAACTCACAATTCTGACTTTATAACTCGCAATTCTGACTTTATAACTCGCAATTCTGACTTTATAACTCCCAATTCTGACTTTATAACTCGCAATTCTGACTTTATAACTCACAATTCTGACTTTATAACTCCCAATTCTGACTTTATATCTCGCAATTCTGACTTTATAACTCGCAATTCTGACTTTATAACTCGCAATTCTGACTTTATAACTCACAATTCTAACTTTATATCTCACAATTCTGACTTTATAACTCGCAATTCTGACTTTATATCTCGCAATTCTGACTTTATATCTCACAATTCTGACTTTATAACTTGCAATTCTGACTTTATATCTCGCAATTCTGACTTTATATCTCACAATTCTGACTTTATAACTCACAATTCTGACTTTATATCTCGCAATTCTGACTTTATATCTCACAATTCTGACTTTATATCTCACAATTCTGACTTTATATCTCACAATTCTGACTTTATAACTCACAATTCTGACTTTATAACTCACAATTCTGACTTTATAACTCGCAATTCTGACTTTATAACTCACAATTCTGACTTTATAACTCACAATTCTGACTTTATATCTCACAATTCTGACTTTATAACTCGCAATTCTGACTTTATATCTTGCAATTCTGACTTTATATCTCACAATTCTGACTTTATAACTCGCAATTCTGACTTTATATCTCGCAATTCTGACTTTATATCTCACAATTCTGACTTTATAACTCACAATTCTGACTTTATATATCGCAATTCTGACTTTATATCTCGCAATTCTGACTTTATATCTCACAATTCTGACTTTATAACTCACAATTCTGACTTTATAACTCACAATTCTGACTTTATAACTCGCAATTCTGACTTTATAACTCACAATTCTGACTTTATATCTCACAATTCTGACTTTATAACTCACAATTCTGACTTTATTTCTCACAATACTGACTTTATAACTCGCAATTCTGACTTTGTATCTCGCAATTCTGACTTTACGACTCATAATTCTGACTTTATAACTCCCAATTCTGACTTTATTACTCGCAATTCTGACTTTATAACTCGCAATTCTGACTTTATATCTCGCAATTCTGACTTTATAACTCACAATTCTGACTTTATAACTCGCAATTCTGACTTTGTATCTCGCAATTCTGACTTTAAAACTCACAATTCTGACTTTATAACACAATTCTGACTTTATAACTCACAATTCTGACTTTATATCTCAAAATTCTGATTTATAACTCAAAATTCTGACTTTATAACTCGCAATTCTGACTTTAAAACTCACAATTCTGACTTTATAACTTGCAATTCTGACTTTAAAACTCACAATTCTGACTTTATAACTCGCAATTCTGACTTTATATCTCGCAATTCTGACTTTATAACTCACAATTCTGACTTTATTACTCGCAATTCTGACTTTATAACTCGCAATTCTGACTTTATATCTCGCAATTCTGACTTTATAACTCGCAATTCTGACTTTATAACTCGCAATTCTGACTTTATATTTCACAATTCTGACTTTATAACTCGCAATTCTGACTTTATAACTCGCAATTCTGACTTTATATTTCACAATTCTGACTTTATAACTCACAATTCTGACTTTATAACTCACAATACTAACTTTATAGCTCGCAATTCTAACTTTGTAACTCACAATTCTGACTGTATATCTCAATTATGTGATATTCAATATCAATTCAAGATTCAATATCCTTTTAATGTTATATTGTTACTAAAATTGTCATTTTCCTGAATTTTCTTATCTTTGTCCATTACATTGTATTCTTTTTATATTCTGTATTAAATGGGTGTGTTTAGGTTTGGGAGTAGGGTCAAGGGATCTTACATTTATCTATAAAAGGGAAATTATTCCATATTGTACGATTCTGCATCTATCCAAATGTACAAAAAAGTATGTTATCTCATGACATGACAACAAATTGACTTCTTGCATGTTGGTTACACCACCCTGGCAAGTGCTTTGGTGGATTTTTTTATATGGATATGGTGGATTATTATTAATTTTAAAACAATATTAAAATATTTTATATTCAAATAATTTCAAGACAATCATACCACCCTGACATTTTTTACAACCCACAAAAATATCAAAATGAATTCTAATTCAGAATCTTAAAATACATTTGCTAAACACCCAGCTCAGGCATTTTCCTCAGTTTGTTGACATTGCAACAAAGGTAGTCTACATTGAGAATTTACCCCTGACCTCACAACATTATGCAGATTCAGCTGTTTAAAAGAGTACCAGAGATCAACATCCTCTAAAGAAGTGCTCTGTTTGTTAATATCAGAAACTTCAGAGCAGTTTTTAATAAAGAACCCCATCAGCAGCTCCAGCAAATGCCCAAAAAGAACGTCCCCTTGAACTTTGTCTCACTATCCCATTCACTAGCACACAACAGAGCAAATTCATAAATAAAAGGCCACATACTTTAACCATGAGGCATTTCAGCAAAGGGTAGCTCTTACCTAAAAGAGAGAAAACAGAAAAGAATGAGTCCATAAAATTCAGACACCAGACTTCATTTATACAAGAAAAGACACAGAAGAACAATGGGGACGGAGTGAAACGTCTCCTCTTAATTACGAGTCCATCATAGCCAAAGACCCGTTAGACACGTAGCAGAAAAAAAAGATTAAAGATGAATTAATCTTGCTGATCATTTCCCTGACCAGGAGTGTGACGGCGTGTTAATAAATGTGGACTCCTGAGAGGCGGTGGCCCCCGTGCCACTCTGAACAAGAGAGGTCACTCCTCCGTTTCATACCCATTCGTCACATCTTGCCACTGGCTCAGGTGTGCCGGCGTCGCGAAGGACCGCACGCAGATGTCTGCTGAGTAAGACTGATATCGGAGATTCGCCAGTCAGCTAGCTGTAAAGTAGAATATGAGGGGACAGCAGGTCGGGGACGCAAGCGCGACGGGACATGATAAAGGCGGAGGTGAGAGGTGTAAGGGTCTGCTGGACGCCAATGATAGATAGAGACCACAGGACTGTGACGGCAACATGGAGCTTGGAGTCTCGCAAGTTATGTTCTAAGACAGACAAGATTTTAGACTGTTTTGAGACATTTTTGTACTTCTATAAACATATAGAGTATGTGTTTCTTCAATTATGAGGACATTTATGGGGGGACAAGTTTATTGTCCACTAATAATGCCATGAAAATTTATACCTCATCTCATTTTTTATGTTTAATAGCATTCTGTGGTGGAAATTATGTTTTGGAAATCACATTTAAAAAATGTTGTGACATACTTGCAAACAACTTTGTCTTGCTATGGTTACAAAAAATTTAATAAAATGTATTTTCTTCCAAAATGACACCGATCAGACATAATATTATGACCACAGACAGGTGAAGTGAATAACACTGATTTTCTCTTCATCACGGCACCTGTGTTAGAAGCAGGAAAAATGGGCAAGCGTAAGGATTTGAGCTAGTTTGACAAGGGCCAAAATGTGATGGCTAGATGACTGGGTCAGAGCATCTCAAGAAATTGCAGCTCTCTTTGGGTGTTCGCAGTCTGCAGTGGTCAGTATCAAAAGTGGTCCAAGGAAGGAACAGTGGTGAACCAGCGACAGGGTCATGGGCGGCCAAGGCTCATTGATGCACGTGGGAAGCGAAGGCTGGCCCGTGTGGTTCGATCAAACAGACGAGCTACTGTAGCTCAAATTTCTCAATAAGTTAAGTTCTGATAGAAAAGGTGTATAATATATATAAAATATTTTACTAAAATAATAAAGGCATGTTAAACTTTCCAAGAGATTTTAATGTGAACTTTGTATAATTAATAAATAAATACACTCATCTAAAGGATTATTAGGATTATTACACGCACAACCATTTCTAGGGTTTACAAAGAATGGTGTGAAAAGGGAAAAACATCCAGTATGCGGCAGTCCTGTGGGCGAAAATGCCTTGTTGATGCTAGAGGAGAATGGGCCGACTGATTCAAGCTGATAGAAGAGCAACTTTGACTGAAATAACCACTCGTTACAACCGAGGTATGCAGCAAAGCATTTGTGAAGCCACAACATGAACAACCTTGCAGCGGATGGGCTACAACAGCAGAAGACCCCACCGGGTACCACTCATCTCCACTACAAATAGGAAAACGATGCTACAATTTGCACGAGATCACCAAAATTGGACAGTTGAAGACTGGAAAAATGTTGCCTGGTCTGATGAGTCTAGATTTCTATTGAGACATTCAGATGGTAGAGTCAGAATTTGGCGTAAACAGAATGAGAACATGGATCCATCATGCCTTGTTACCACTGTGCAGGCTGGTGGTGGTGGTGTAATGGTGTGGGGGATGTTTTCTTGGCACACTTTAGGCCCCTTAGTGCCCATTGGGCATCGTTTAAATGCCACGGCCTACCTGAGCATTGTTTCTGACCATGTCCATCCCTTTATGACCACCATGTACCCATCCTCTGATGGCTACTTCCAGCAGGATACTGCACCATGTCACAAAGCTTGAATCATTTCAAATTGGTTTCTTGAACATGACAATGAGTTCACTGTACTAAAATGGCCCCCACAGTCACCAGATCTCAACCCAATAGAGCATCTTTGGGATGTGGTGGAACGGGAGCTTCGTGCCCTGGATGTGCATCCCACAAATCTCCATCAACTGCAAGATGCTATCCTATCAATATGGGCCAACATTTCTAAAGAATGCTTTCAGCACCTTGTTGAATCAATGCCTTGTAGAATTAAGGCAGTTCTGAAGGCGAAAGAGGGTCAAACACAGTATTAGTATGGTGTTCCTAATAATCCTTTAGGTGAGTGTACATCTCTTTTCCACTATGTAAAGTGGCATTCACACTGACAGCCATTTTGTGGCCAAGTAGGAACCTGTTTTAACAAGCAACAGCACAGAGATTCTATTTAATCGCTATAAGTGTAATCGTACCTTGGGTGTAACATTGTTCTCATCTTCCTAAGCAGTAGGTTTCAAGTAACATGATTTACCCTCTACGGGTTATAAGACTCATTCTCGCATTCACATCACTGACGCATGTTCACTGCGGGAATTTCGGCACTAGGTTATAAATGGACCATTGGATGATCCATCTCTAAAACTGCTCATTTCTTAGCCTCCAAGAGCGATGACTGATGTCTTCTGCTCTATTTGCCCCAGTAGGGTCACACAGAAAAACGGCAGTTTTCTAAAAAGGGCCACAGATGTCGCATCTCTGTATCCAACAACGTTATCACTGGCCAAATGTAGGCCAGCGATAAAAGCGTGAGACCATAACGTCTAGTCAGGACATAAACTTGACTGGAAGAGAGATAGGCCTACATATCAGAAGCTCACAGGTCTCTCATCTGAGATAAAAACAAGGACTTTATCTTGAACATGAGACCAGTTCCTTTTATCATCACATATGGTTATTTTAAAACTTATCAAATGTGTAATTCTTCGCCCCATAACGCTAATGCTACAGCTAATATTGCTTTTCCTCTAAAAATATGCTAAAAGAACAGTGATTTCTCACTTTTTGAGACTTATTTGTGATGTTTAAAATTAGCCTACTTTCTAAAAGATGTTTTTGAGGTATCCCAGTCTATTAAAAACTAATGCAACCAATGGCAAAAATAACTGATTTTTAGAGTTATAAGCTGCCTTAAATAGTTATCTGTTAAATGAATACAAGTATGTACAAGTAGATAACTTTATCTTGCACATGGAACCAGCTGATTTTTCTTCAAATGTATCTTTCCCCCCATAATGCTAATGCTAACGCTAATGTTGTTTTCCCTCCTAAAAGAATGGTATTTTAACTTCCTGGGACTCATTTACGTACAACAATTGCAAAATGTCTTTCTAATAGATTTTTTGGAGACATGTTAGCCTAAAGGATAAATGCAGTTGAATGCTAATGAGAACAAAAAGTCCTGCAGTTGTTTTCTCTGGAAGTTCAATTTAATAGTTACTTGTTAAGTTACCTTTATTCATTCAACAAAAAAATGTTCAAAAGGCTGTTGGAAATTCCGAGCTCAGCTCACACCTGCCGTCTCCAACAATGCTAATTCGATTCAAATCCAGGTTTATTCCCAGCTCCAGATGTGCGGCATTGAGCGTCCTAACATTACAATTCTGTACACAAGGTCATGTCTGCCATTTCCCCCTCCTGCCGTTTTACACCTGCCATACTTTATATGCTCACACATTAACTTTGCCGCCAAATTTCCCTTCCCATCTAAAACGCATTTACAGGTGGGAGAAACGTAAACAGGCTGGAGCTGCCTCATTAAACAACAGCAAGCACTCTCACCACCCAAACAAACTTTTATCCCTCAATCATCCCCTCATTCTCCCGCCTCACTAGCTCATTTGTCCTCCATCCTTACATCTATGTGACCTTTCGGGAGAGCTCTGTAGGTCAAGCAGTGGGCTGATACTGATACAGTGAGCATGAGAACATGTGAAGCGCGTCTCGCTCGACCAGCATCCCCCATCCCAAAGGGGGGCTAGGAGACAGTGATAGTGTTCTGACCAGATAACCTTCCCTTTGCTAGCCAATACTTTCAAGGATAATTGTGTTCATGTCAGCTGAAGGCACAGAAAGAAAGAGAGAGAGAACGAACATTACAGACAAATCAAAATATTCGTTCTACACTTTAAAAAGAGTGCCTTTCAGATTCGGCCCCCCCTATAATTTGCACTCTGCCCTTAACGCAAGTGACTAGCTGCTAGCGTGTATACATAAGTGTGTCTATACATCCCTGGCTGGAGTGTGAAAGACAGATTTAAGTGTATTTTAATGGCAGTGCGATACAATGTCAGCTGAAAGAGTCTCTGTGTTGCGCTGTGGAGATGAGAGAGGGAAGGAGAGGCACATAAGGAGCTTTAATGGTCTGTGACAGGCCCAAAACTCCTCCGCTATCTCTCTCTCTTTCGCTCTCTCTCTCTCACCCACATTCCCTGCTCAGCACAGTCTTTTACCCCATTTCTTTCTCTGTTTCTCTGACAGGAATCCATAGGCCTGCCTCAGTCTCAGTAAAGGTGTCAACTACAAAGCCCCTGAGCACCTTATCTGCCCCCTGCGTCTGTCAGTGGGGATTTCTGATCGGTTTCTTCTCACACTTTAGAGCAGCTCAAAGCCACTTCATCTCTTTTGCTGAGAAAAACAGGCCTCAAGCCTTCACACTGAGAGCAGGACCCTTTTTTAGCCTCCAAAAGCCAAATTAAGCCTCCTCATGGCTTTCTCTCAGATGCCTGTCTATATATTCTGAAAAGTTCCTCAGAAGTCTTACTATGATTCTGTTTGTCCATCTTTCTGTCCATACATGTGTTCACCCATCCAATGAGATGTTCACCCATCCAATGAGATTCGCCCATAATACGCACTCTCTCAGTGACACTTTGAGGTCATCTATTTGCTGGTGGACTCAGATAGCAGATATACTGTTTTTTTTCACTTATGAGAAAATTAGGCAAAAATATTGATGACTCATCTTGAACTACACAAATGTGTGTCCAATCAACAGCTCTCTAGAATACGAATGTCTCTCCTCTTAATACTACATCAAGCACGTTTATAATGACTGATGTACGGTAAGGCTGGTGCTGAAGCCCTTTTGTAATTGTCAACATTTCCAAGGATCAGCATTATTCCCTAAAAGTGATCGGGAAGACCAAACCGTAAGTTGTAGAGACTTGAAACTTTGAGGGCTGGTAATACTCACACCGTCTACAACGTCACCAAAGTTCCCCCCGATTGGCTTGACGTGGGTGCTACAGCTGTGAAAAGTACTAAATCACTCATAACTCCTAAACCATTAGACGTAGGCTAAAGTGTCTTATATTGTTGGAAGACTCAAGGCTATCAGACAAGATTAACGGAGGCTGATCAGAATGAAACTCGCTGGGCCTGTTTGACTCACAGTCCTAGACGCCTTTTCCCACGATTTTTCCCACATGCACACAGCATTCATAAAACATGGTATAACTCCTCATTCTAAGCATGTTTGCCTCTCTCTAGTTCAATAATTATCAAAAATGTTGAACTGTGGCCTTTGAATAGCTATAGCAGGATCATTTAGAAAATAGATGAGGCCAAGTGTACCCAAAAGCCAATCATTCCTAAACGAAAACTTAGAACTTTACATCATTAGATGAGCACGTGCTGCACATGATTCTTAAGAAGCATGCAAACTTTTATGGGGACCGGTCCATAGGTGGGGCTATAACTGTTAAAAAGGCGTAAAAATGCTGTAACAATTTGTCCCAGGACAATTTTTCCCTCAGACCTGCTGCTGTCTACATTTCTATAGCAGTCTGAAGTACCATGAAGTTTAGTCCGGTGACGTAGGACTGCGCGCAACTTTCCAGAGTCGGTCCATCGGTCGTTTGTTTTAAACTTCATTGTTGATTCGAATAGTAAACAACTCTTACTGCACGCACCGCAACAGACTTTTAATTTGAAATAAAATGCTGCGTGAGCTCAACCAATCAGCATGTTCAGCGCCCAAGTCCCACCCTCGAAGTTCCTGAACTTTGAAAAATGACTACCTTGCGAGCGAGTTCCTGCGGTCGAAACACTGAGTACCACCCCAAAGTCCCTAGTTCCTGGGGAAAGTTCCCGCGGTGGAAACGTGGCTTAAGTAATTACATGCTTGCTAAATAAAACATAATACCTTTTTACCCATGATAGGTACAATGTTGCACCTAAGTATTGGTTTTCACACAGTTTTGCCAATTTCCAGGTATAAAGCAAAGCAAGAAATTTTAAAAACAATTCAACTTTAAAAAGAGATATTCTGTTATTCTATTCAATCTGTTCGTTCACAATCACCCGAGTTCTGATCGCCCGCACCTGATCCTCATCACCATCACAGTATATCAAGCCTGCACTCACACCACTTCACTGTCTGATCTCATCAACGATACACAGACCCACCAAGCTCTTACCTGTGATTCAGTCTTCGTCTGATCCCTCGACTTCTGTCTATGAACTGCCATCCACCTTGTCTATCCATCAGCTAAGTTGAAGATCATCCATTCTCTGCCTACTCATAACCTGTTGCGTTTGTGTCTCAGCTGCGTCAATAAACTTGTACCTATATTCACATCCACTGTCTGTTCCCTTCTGTTACGTGACACACACACAAGCTGCCTTGTTTAATTACTTATTAAGTAATTAAGTAATAACTGCTTCAAAGTTCACGTTTCCGCTATGGGTGTGTGTAATAAACACTGTAGAACAAAACGTCAAAGTGTGGTCAAGTTAAGATTACCATACGCTTTGTTTTACTCAAAATTTGAAAAACCCCATAGGAAAATCTCAAAAGAACCACTAGATTTCTGTGTTCTGACGTCATACCTGCACCACTCTATTCTAGTTCTGACAAACTTGCCAGATATTTACAGGGTAGCCGCATTCAAATCAATAAATTCCTGATTCTGAATTCCTTGTAAACTTGCGTGGTCGGTGGCCTAATCTGAATACCACCACAAATTGAATATTAATATGTATTCTCCCGGGGAATAGTACTTTTTTTTTTTTTTTTTTTTTGCTTGTTAGCTTTTGGAAAACCACTTTATTAGACAAGTGCAACAGGCAGATAAGAACTCATGAATAAATGGTCCTGCAATCTCTAATATTTCTACATTTTAGGCTGTTTTTTTTTTTGCTGCCAGAAAAAAAACAATGTTTACTCATATTAATTTAACCTTAGACTCTAATTTTTACATGACCACCAATATTGTGACGCTATTTAATTAGACTAAAGCAAATAATTGTCCAGGAATTAAAAGTTTATGAGTGACTTTGTTTTAAATGAATATCAAACAATCTTGAAGACTAAGCCCTGTTTTATCAGACAGGGTTTAGATTAAGCCAGGATTAGGCCTTAGTTCAATTAGGGCATTTAAGTAGCTTTTATAAATGTGCCTTAAAAAAACATTACTATGGCAAGCAGAAAGAAGGTGCTTTGCTAAGGGTGATACCAAACGTCCAGTTCAGGAATCCTCCACTTTAGAGGATTGAACCTGCAACATTTGTATTGTAAACCCAGATGCTTAACCACTAGCCTGTTATCACCCTTAAAATAATGATTTTTTTTCCCCAAGTCACTGCCACCACTCAGAGAACACAACCGTTTCTGCGATGTCCATCACAGGCGAGTGGGCCGCTCGGGTCTAGATCACCCTATTGTCAGGGAGAGCTTTTATAGGAATGAGAGTCTACCTTCTCCCAGGCCCTGCAGAACAAATAGAAACTCTCAACAAAGGCTTTCTGCTTTTCCCCCAAGTGTGAAATAATCAGCCCCTGATCCTCAGTGCATCTTCAACTCTGCGGGATAGCAAAAGAAGTCTTGTAAGATGAATTACGTAAGTCGAGAAATGGGAAAAAAAACACTCAAGAGAGAATGTGCTTCTTTTTTCTCTGAAAGCATTTCTCTCAGATAAGAAGTGGCCATATCCTGACAGCTCTCAAATCAGCCATTCCGGTTTCCCTGGACACTGTTACCATGTCAACTGAAGGAGTGCTCTGACCTTGCACTGGTGTTTACAGACACCAATTAAAAGTAGACATAACGACTGTGGCCCGCTGTGGCCCGGACAGGTTGCTGAGTCAGCACAACACAAGCTTGAGAAGAAAGAAATAAGCAACTTAAAGTATTGGCTGTAAGTTGATATGTGGTGACTAGAGATTTGTATTTCACACAATTGTTTTATTACCAAATTTCGTGAGGCGCACACTGAGAAAATCTACAGAGTCAGAGAGAGAGGAGGCTTATATATAGAGCCGACCGACTTCCGGTCCACAACAGTTTTTCCAGCATCCACCCCAGCTCCTCACTCTTGATTATTCCTATCTTTCAAGTGCTTTGGGTTTGGGCCAAACTCAGGCCCTGTCCCAAATGGCACCCTAAACACTTGCGGTCTTCCTTCGAGTCTGCACTTTCATGACATAACGTCGCTTTGACTGTTGGGAAGAAGTCTCCGCTGCGGAGCTCGTACCAGTGTGGGCTTGGTAAAAGTGCGCATATCGACAGCAAAGCACCCTTGCAAGCACCCTTCTGAGACCTAAAATGACAAATGGGACACTCTACGGTCTCATGGACTTAATGGACACACACACGCCGCAGCCATTGTAAGTCCACAAGACCGAAAGTGCATATGAAGTGTGGCATTTGAGACAGGGCCTCAGAGCCCTCTCCTCGGACAGCACATTTTCATTCTAGAGAGATTTTGATTGGACAAAAATCTGTATACACCCCTTAAAGGATTAGTTCACTTCAAATTAAAACTACCCCATGATTTACTCACCCTAAAGCCATCCTAGGTGTATATGACTTTCTTCTTTCTGAGTTAGTTATATTAATAATTATCCTGACACTTCCAAGCTTTTTACTGACTGTATAATAACTTAAAGTAAAATATCTATCTTCCACCAGACCGCCTTCTGTATTCAACTTGCGCAGAAAGTGTAATGCCTCTCGCAGTTCAAAGTTCTTATGCCACGTCATACGCCGCGCCAGGTACGCTTTTCTCGTAAGTTGAATACGCATGCCGGTCTTGGTGAAATAACCACTTTTCCCTTAATAATAAACATGAGTGCGATTTGTGCAACCTGTACATACAGTGCCCTCCACTAATATTGGCACCCTAGATATGAGCAAAGGCAGCTGTGAAAATAAATCTGCATTGTTTATCATTTTGATCTTTCATTAAAAAAATGCACAAAATGCTAACCTTTCATTAAATTAAAACAATTGTAAGTGTGGGTGGGTAGGTAGGTGGAAACTCACATTATGAAATAAATGTTTTTCTCCACTGCATGCTGGCCACAATTATTGGCCAACCCGTTATAGAAATTCTTATGAGTAAAATATGTCTGAAGTATATTCCCATTAATATTTTTTGTTGTTGTTTGTTTGTTTTTAGCACACCAGGGTGAATAGGAGCATAAAATTGTCCACCCATGACTTTTGTTCCACAGGAGTATAAATATGAGAAAACACAAAGGCCAAATTCCCTTAATCATTCATCACAATGAGTAAAACCAAATAATATATAGCTGATGTGCGGCGAGCTTCACAAAATAGGTTGTAAGGAAAGGCTGTAAGGAAATAGCTAAAGCATTGAAAATCCTCATTTCCACCATCAGGGCAATAATTAAGAAGTTCTAATTAACTAAATATATTACAAATCTGCCTGGAAGAGGACATACGTCTATATCGGTGAGGAGGAGAGTTTGAGTGGACAAAGACTCTCCAAGTATCACAGCTGGAGAATTGCAGAGAAACAGCGCCTACATCAGGTGTTTGGGAGGGTTTCAAGAAAATTCATCCTCGCTCATCCAAAAACAATCTCCAGCATTCAGGGACCTGGATCTATGGTCAGATGAAAAAAAACAAAAAAACGTTTTGGCCGTAAATCCAACATATTGGTTTGGTGCAAAAAGGGATAAAAAAGTACCCCATGCCCACGGTTAAATATACAGCTGGATCTTTAATGTTGTGGGCTTATTTTTTGCTGGAGGTCCTGGACATCTTGTTCAGAGATATGGTATCATGGATTTTGACCGCTTCTGCTAGAAATCTTGTAATGGGTCGTGGTTGGATCTTCCATCGGGACAATGATCAAAAACAAACATCAAAATCAACCCAAAAATGTTTCACTGAGCACGAAATGAAGCTTCTGCCATGGCCGGCCCAGTCCCCTGACCTGAACCCTATAGAAAATGAGGGGGGTAAACTGAAGAGAAGAAGCACCAACATGGAACTTGGAATCTGACGGATCTGGAGAGATTCTGTATGAAGGAATGGTCTCTGATCTCTTGTCAGGTGTTCTCCAAACTCATCAGGAATTATAGAAAAAGACTCAGAGCTGTTATCTTGGGAAAAGGATGTTGCAATAATTGTGGTCAACGTAAACTAGAGAAAAATATTTATTTCATAATGAGATTTCCCCCCACTTTCAATTGTTTAACTTTAATGAAAGGTCAGAATTTTTTTTTACTTTTTTAAATGAAAGATCAAAAGGATAAACAATGTAGATATATTTTTACAGCAGCCTTTGCTCATATTTACCAAGGGTGACAATATTAGTGGAGGGCAATGTAAACATCTAAAAAAAAAAAATGTTTTACGGTTTCATGACCATTTTAAGCAGGATGAGTCATCTGGTCCTGGAGGAGAAAGACTACAAATATTAAATGCGTACAGTATATCTGCTGAAAGTGAATTTAGGAGCATATTACCTTAGAGATGACCCCAAAGCTATAGACATGAACTAAAAGCCACAAAACCCCAATTTTCATTCATTGGGGTCTTAAACCCAATCTAACTCCAGTGGTACCCCTATCCAAGACATGGCCATTCTGCAGAGTGGTCATTACAGCACGTTGATTTATTATGCTTTCGCCGTGATGTGACGATCTCCCATTTCAATACTTTGTGAGTGAGATTGATGGGTTTCTGCTGCGGCCCCTGACAGAGAGATTTACAGCTTCTGATCAAACCTGCAGGAACACCCACCTCTGTCTACTGTTATTGCACTCTGAGGTCTCTCAAAGTTTAAAATAAATTACTCCGGAGATGGGCCAACCTGCTTGTGTGTGTGTGAGAAAGAGAGCGCAAGAAGGAGTGTGTTTCAGACAGACCCATTACATGTGTCGTATATTTACCTTTCCTAGTGTTTTTATGAGTTTAAAACCCATCAGTCCTTGGCTTTGTGATGTGCTCCATCCGTTAGCCGGCCAAATTTACAATCCACCAGAGCACCTTCTCCACACTCAAAGTCGTAGTGCACGGACATAACCTCCATGGGAAAAAAACATTGAACGTGAGCCAACAGGAAGTCCTAATCTAATGAAGCATGAATGCTCAGCCAACAAACAGAAGCTCAATTCAGATGTCATAAGATAACCTCTCTTCCTGGTTCATTATATTCACACAGTGTGCTGAGTAATTGGCATATAAGCCAAGAACACTCTCATTTTCCCATGGAGGACTCGATACTTAAACTCCCCCTTTTCCTGACCTTGCTCTGGACAAAGCAAGCACAGCTCACTGTATGTTCTGGTTTTTGCAGCCTCATTTTTCGCAATGTCTTTCTCTCTTCAATTTCCTTTGACATGAAATAAGGTAGTATTACCCTTCTAAGGCCACATGATGCTTGGATTCACACCAGAACTAAACGCATGTCAGAAATCTAAAGTCTAAAATACAACATGATGAGAGAACAATAATGGTATTGAAAAATTCTGCAGGAAAACAGAATGTGTCGATTGGACAGAGAAGACAACTACCACTAAGTTCAGATTTCACATATAGAACAAAGACAGAATAAGAATGCTCCTACACCCAAAAGGAGTTGAATTACTTTAGAAATACTGTAGAAACCCACTTATACCTTTAACCTTCCATTATCTGACAGACCTATGCTGCAGTGAGAAGGTTTCTGGATCAGTTACGTGTTCTCAGATGCCTCCAGACATTGAGAGGATTAGCTTCTTTGAAACTGCCCAGTCATGTGAACTAACAGTGTAAACACAGCAGTTTTGGGGAGGACAAAGGAATGGGATCAAAATATTTGGAGATTCCATGAAATCTCTGAGACGAAGAGAGGTGGAGAAAAAGAAGAGAGAAGGATAAAAAGATTAAACTAATGCTTCTTTTGCTTTTTATTGTGGTTTATTGCTCATGCATAGTAAGTATGGAATCAAGGTCTCCCATTTAAACGTGTTGATTTAAATGCAAGGCACAAACAACAATATATTTGTTAGGCACCGCCTTTAGAATTAACATGAAGTGGCTTTTGCAACCCGTTTACATCCGTAATGTGACATTTGCGTATTATCTAGTTATTAAAAATGCAATACAAATAAAATAAAAGGTATGTCCCACTACATAAGCTTCTAGTATGCAGAAACACAGCCAGACAAAATATAAAATATAATAATATAGTAGTTTTAAAATAGTATATACTTTTTATATAGTATTTAAATTTTTAATATTTTATTGCTGTTTATCTTTAAAAGTCTGTAAAAATAGGGCCCAATGTATAGCCTGGATGCCAGCCAGACTTTTTTGGTTGGGAAGTTGAACCAGAGCTGTTCGGACCAATCAAATTGTCAGGGCGGGCTTTATATGATGATGGACAGATGCTCAACAGTAACATAATCATCCACGTCACCAAAGAGCACTTGGGTTGAATTTGTTCTAATCCTAAATGGAAAACTTGATCGTATATGCATTCACCTTTACTTTTTCTCTCAAAAATGATGATCATGTTGGTAAGTACTCTGTGTATCCTTAAATTATTTTTTTTACAACACCGGCAAAGATTGTTTACACTCATCTTCTTCTTGTACTTCTTCCAGCATGCGTACAGTTGAGTTCTGTTGACAACTATGCGTCGCTCAACATATGTCACTTACTCCGTTGCTCTGATTGGTTGTAGGTCTATCCAATTGAGTGCAGAGGCATTTTCTTTCCTGGTTCGGTTGAAGCACGCCCCATAATCACAGCCCAATGGAGCAGTATCAGACTCATATTCTGACTAGAATCTGAGTATGACGACGCAATGTACTGTGACTTTTTTCATTTTACACATATTTTCAATTGTATTGTGTTTTAGGTTTAAAAGCAGAACATTTCCAGTACCTTTTCCGCTTTTCTAGATGTTTTCTATCTCTTCTATTTTGAAGTGGTGCAGAAATTATGCACTTTTAATGTATGTTTATATTTGTGTATGCTCAACATGCATTGTGCCAGCTGGTGAATTTATTCTGGGTTATTAATATTTAACTTGAATGGGCCCTGTAACAGTAATCCTCAGGGCAGCAAAAGCCATGGGCACTCAGAAATACCCCAGACAAGCCCTGTTTCCTTTACCCCACAGCTGTACATCTGTACCAGCCAAAGGTGAGAATGCTGACAAATCCCAAATGAGCGTGGGCTTAGAGAAATGGAAGGAGCATTTATTAAATTATTGCTTCATTTAGCTTTGAGATTGATTGGAGGTAGAATTCAGCAAGAGTGCCGAGAACTCTCGTTTAAGTGGCCATTAGTGTAAAGACACACTTTGACTCTTTGTCTCTAAGACAGTCATCAACCCTTATATCTGCCCTTTATAGTTGCTTCATTACCTTCTATTCATACATCCATTCTTTGCAAACACACAGGTCATGCATCTGGTACACATACTAAAATCAATAAAACAGACCTTTGAAGCACTTGGTGTGTGTTTTAATCTCGATTTCAAAGCCTACTGCATACATAGACTTCTGCATACAAAACTTGTGTTCACATTTACTGTTGTTTGGTATATTTTCGCAGGCAATTTCAATAGGAATCCATCACACGTGGGTGAAAGATTTGAAAGTCACTTGACGAAATTACAGTAGGCAAAATTTTGCAAGTAAAAAAGGTCCATTATCAATAATACAGTGAGGTAACACAGCTCAAATGGAAGTCATTTTAAACAAAGCAGCTTCTGTTGCATATTATATTTACCAACTTAATTAAACATTATGCAAAATCTGTAGGGGGAAATGTTTCATCCTTACACAAAATTCCTGTTTGCACAGATTCCTATTGAAATTGCTCGATTTTGACAGCAAAAATTCAACGACAAATGTGACTGCACCTTAATTCGAAATTTTTAGGAACCTCATAAATGTCTAATTTGGAATACTCTAGAAGGGCAGAAACTTGTGCGTTACACGAAAACAGGACAATCAACTCACAATTCCAAAAGGGTCTGATTGCGTAAAATCATTTTAGCATTAAAAATAAGTTTAGTTTAAAGGTGCAGTGTGTAATAATTATGAGGATCCTTCCCCACTAACGGAGTGAGCTGGAAAATCAAACTTTTCCAGGTACACAACATCATGGCCTCCAAAAAAATTCAGCAAAGATTGTTCTTGCTCCGGCTTTAACTTATGGATATTCGGCAGCTGTGCCACAACGGACCGAATGGCTTCGCTCGCATCTTTTCTCCGTCTCCATTACTGAAATACAACTCAAACTATAGCTCACACCATCAACGTCATCGTTCTCAGACGCTCCCTCTGTTCGCTGATTGGACCGGTAAAAATTTGTTCGGAGAAAACCAAAGACTATACAGCAGTCCCAGACGGAGTACTGAAGGAAAATGAAAATTGAACAGAAGTACGTAGGAGGGCGGAGCCAGGCTACCGTAGCTTCTCTATGAGCTTCGAAAAGGAGGGGCGAGCGGTCGCAATTCGCAACCTCACCACTAGATGCCGTTAAAATTAACACACTGCACCTTTAATTTTCTTGCTTTTTTTATCCATCTCAGATTTTTAAGCTCATTGCAGTGCATTCTGGGATTGCTTTTTTCACAAAGGATACATGTGAACTTGCCTTACATGTGTCTACACCACTCGTGTCTGGTGTGATGCTACGTAACAAAGGCAATTAAAACCCATTCAATGATGCTGTCTTAACTGAATGTGGCACGGCGTGACCAGCCCCACAAATCCCTACAGTAAACCATTCTATTTATGACGTGCTCCAAGCTCTCGCGTTACTTCTGATAGGAAGGACAAATGGATTTGTGATTTGCGGATTGATCTTTGTCAAGTCCAGTGTGGACAGCTTCACAGGAGACATCATAGGAGGCAATCCTTTTAATGTCAGGAGTTTGCCTATATGATCCCTCAAAATACTACCTTCTGTAGGCAGCACACTAGGGTTTGGAACAGGGCTTATTTGCTAGGTCATTAGAGAGGAAAGGGAATTATGGCCAGACAGCATACATCAATATATCTAGAGCTAGGTCACGGCCACACTGCAACTCAAAATAAAGACATTTAGCATGTAATACAGCTATAACAATGACTAGCGCAGTCTCTTTTGGGACTTGTTAAGATGGTTCCGTCAAAGTCTGAATTGATTCATTACTACCTGAGGTCGGAACACCTCGGGGGAACCATGGGAAAAGGTAGACAAAAAAATAAACAAACAAATGAAAGGGAAGGGAAGAACTTTCCATTTGCTGTGCACAGCAGTATGATAACTGTCATGATTCATTTCATGTCACCCAGAAAGAGGTGATGGGCCGGTCCTCTGTATAATACTCGTGCTTCTGTTCAGCTAACCATGACAGAGCCACAATTACTAAACCCACCACACTAATTTATTCAACTTTGTGTGTGAGGGGACTAAATCAAAGACCCCTATTGAAAGTGTGAATTGAAAAGCTACATATGCAGGTTCCCCTAAAATAAGAACCATGCAACTCCCAGTTTTTGTATGAGCTTTAACCGTGCCACTAACAGAAGACATTTGGCCTCCGCAGGTAATTACAGAAACGCATTACATTACCAGCATGGATAGTCTCTCTAAGCTTTCAGCCCTGTCAAATTGATAAAGAAAAGCAGAGAAAAAAGAAATATGAGGAGGGGGGAAGAAAAGCAATAAACGCACAAATAACTCTTAGTGTGGTGTTTTGCTTCAAAAGCAAGTTATTTTGCCTAAGAATTATTTACTCCAGCGCAATGTCATAGCCTTGAATAAATAGCATACTGTAAATTAAGATGAATGCAAATAAGGCCAGGAAATAAATATTGAAAACAGCAGAATTCATTCATCTTCGGATAGTCTGCTGTCTTGAGATTAGTTGTTTGCTAGCTGACTCAGATACCCATGAGATGTTCATTTCACGAGTTAACACTTACAAATAATCAGACAGAGTAAAAAGTATGTGTATTTGGCGTGCTGTCTGAGGGGAGGACTCCCCTTTGGCCCGAACCCAGAGTACTCCCCCAGTATCTATAATAACCAGGCATGCAGAAAACTGTCAAGGAACATAGGTGTCGGCTGTATATATATATATATATATAGCTTGATAAGCTTGATCTCATGAAAATGCGTATATATAGCACAAATTGTATTTATTGTGCGATTTATATGGCAAAATTAGTTTTTAACGTGGATATGTTACGCAGTTTTCGTGTGCATAAAATACGCACTTTATAACGTGTTAAATGCATGTAACCCATACCACTAAACCTACACAAGCATGTTATATGCACATACCCCACACCACTAAACCTACCCAATGGGGTGACAATGCGTATCATATGCATGTAAAAAATAATTTTGGTGAATAAATTGCACGATAAATACAATTTGTGCTATATATACGCATTTCATGAGAACTCCTAAAACATCCACTATCCAGTGGGCTAACCTCTGCTTGGAGACAGCCTTTCCCTTCTGCTGGCCTCCGTAACAGACGAAGAGCTGCTCTGAGGTCCTAAAGCTTTGTGTCCGGTCAACGTAAGCGCGAAGAGCGCGGACGGGACATAACAAAGCCAGGGCTGGGTCTGCCTCCTCCGGGGGCAGCGCTTGCAGGTTCACCACCTGGTCCCGAAAGGGAGTGGTAGGAACCTTGGGCACGTATCCGGGCCGGGGTCTCAGGATGACGTGAGAGTTACCGGGCCCAAATTCTAGGCACGATTCGTTGACCGAAAATGCATGCAGGTCCCCCACCCTCTTGATTGAGGCCAATGCAGTCAGGAGAACCGTCTTCATAGACAGGATTTTTAACTCAACGGACTGCAAAGGCTCAAAAGGAGGACCCTGAAGTGCTCTGAGCACCAGGGCTAAGTCCCAAGAGGGTAACGAGATTTAGTCTCCTCGCACCTCTGAGGAACCTGACGATTAAGTCGTGCTTCCCTAAGGACTTACCTTCAACCACATCGTGATACGCCGCTATTGCTGCGACGTACACCTTCAGGGTGGAGGGAGACAGCCTTCGCTCCAACCCATCTTGTAGGAAAGAAAGCACGACATTAATCGAACACTTTCGGGGGTCTTCTCAGCGAGAAGAACACCATTCAACGAACAGGTTCCACTTCAGAGCATAGAGGCGCCTCGTAGAGGGGGCTCTAGCTGAAGCGATGGTGTCTACCACAGCTTGTGGCAGGCCACCTAGAACCTCCGTAGAGTGCCATAGAGTGCCCCCTCCCTGAGAAAGAAGGTCCTTCCTCAGGGGAATCGGCCAGGGTGGGGCTGTCGCGAGGAGTGTGAGTTCGGCGAACCAGGTCCGGTTGGGCCAGTAGGGCGCAACTAGCAAGACCTGCTCCTCGTCCTCCCTGACCTTGCACAGAATCTGTGCTAGAAGGCTCACTGGGGGAAACGCATATTTGAGCAGGTCCCTAAGGCCAGCTGTGCGCCAGTGCATCTGTGCCGAGGGTACCCCTGTTCAGGGAATAGTACCACTGGCAATGGGACGAGTCCGGAGTGGCAAACAGGTCGACCTGCGCGGCTCCATATCAGCTGGACAGACCGGGGGTGGAGTTGCCATTCTCCCGGATGTGGACACTGACGAGAGAGCTTGTCTGCTGTCTGGTTCAGCGCACCAGGGATATGAATGGCACGAAGCGACCTCAGATGCTTCTGACTCCACAGGAGGAGGTAGCGGTTGAGTTGGAGCATGCAACGGTAGCGTAGACCACCCTGATGGTTGATGCACGCAACGGCCGCAGTGCTGTCCGTGCGGACCAGTACGTGCTTGTGCTGAAGCAGCTTCTTGAAGCGACTTAGCGCAAGACGTACTGCCATTAACTCCAGGCAATTGATATGCCAATGCAGCTGGGGCCCCGTCCACAGACCCGAGACTGCATGCCCGTTGTACGTGGCCCCCCAACCCGTGGCTGAGGCATCCGTGAACACCACAACATGCCTGGACACCTGTCTCAAGGGCACTCCGGCCCGTAAGAACGAGGGGTCGGACCAAGGGTTGAAGGTTTGGCGACAGTACGGAGTAACTGAGACCCGATACTGGCCGCTCTGCCACACCCACCTCGGGACTCAGTCGTGTAGCCAGCGTTGAAGCGGTCTCATATGAAGCAATCCGAGCGGCGTTACCGCGGCTGCAGATGCCATATGCCCCAGGAGCCTATGAAAAAATTTCAGTGGGACCGCCGTCCTGCTCTTAAATGTATTCAAGCAGTTCAACACCGACTGGACTCGCTCCTCTGTGAGGCGCGCAGTCCGGTTGACCGAATCCAGCTCCATACCGAGATAAGAGATCCTCTGCGTGGGACAGAGTTTGCTCTTCTCCCGGTTGACCCGAAGGCCCAACAGGCTGAGGTGACGGAGCACCAGGTCCCTGTGTTCGCACAACTGCTCTCGAGACTGGGCGAGGATAAGCCAGTCGTCGAGATAGTTGAGAATACGAACGCCGCGTTCTCGGAGTGGAACAATGGCTGCCTCCGCGACTTTCGTGAAGACGCGGGGCGACAGGGACAGCCCGAAGGGCAGGACTCTGTACTGATATGCCTTCCCCTCGAACGCAAAGCGTAGGAACGGTCTGTGTCGAGGAAGGATAGAGACATGAAAGTACGCGTCCTTCAGGTCGATCGCTGCAAACCAATCTTGGGGACGGATGCATTCGAAGATGCGTTTCTGCGCTAACATTTTGAACGGAAGTCTGTGCAGGGCCCGATTCAAAATGCGCAGATCCAAGATTGGCCGTAACCCACCCCCTTTCTTGGGTACAATGAAGTAGGGGCTGTAGAACCCCGACTTCAAATCGGCTGGAGGAACCGGCTCGACCGCGCCCTTCGCCAGTAGGACATCGATCTCCGCCCGCAATACATGGGCATCGCTGCTCCGCACTGAGGTGAACAGGATGCCCTTGTATTTGGGGGGCCGGCGCACGAACTGAATCACGTAGCCGAGTCTGATGGTATGGATGAGCCAGCGAGACAGCCCCGGGAGCTCTAGCCAGGCTCCCAGAGACTGTGCAAGCGGGACCAACGGCACCACAGACGTACCCAGGGTGAGGCAGCGAGGTGGAATGTTCAGACCGGAGGTGACCCGGAGAAGGGTCTGAACATTCCGAGGTGGGGAAGTGTGGGGGAGAGAAGGCCCGGGGGCGTCCTCTAGCCTCACACTTCCCCCTGGCGAGAAGAGGGGAAGACTGGAGTGGCAAGGCCCGGGGGCGTCGCGCACAACGATCTTGGCCCTCTTGGGGCCAAGGAACATAGGAAACTGCTCTTTTAATGAGAATGTGGGTACCACTGAGCCAGTGGCAGAGATGTAATTTTCATGATGTTGTTGGCCCCCCGGTCCTCCTCCGAGGGGTGCGGACACCATCTCCCTCTGAGCAGTTCCCTCTGTCCCGGGGCTGCCCGTCTCAGGGCCGCTTACCCTTACGCTTCCCTCCAGACTTAGCGGGGCCCTGAGCGGGTTGGGCGGCCCCCTTGCGTCCGGCGCCCTGCTTCCCGGGTGGAGGCTGCTGCTTGGGCTTAGCAGGGGCGGAGGCGGACGCAGGAGGTCGCCCTCGGCGGTGAGCAGGAGGAGGCGCTGCAACCGGCGGAGGGGTGAAGGCAGCAGCGGTCCGCCGGGGCAGGATGTTCTTAATCGCCTCCGTCTGCTTCTGTGCCACCGAGAACTGTTGGGCGAAGCTCTCGATGGCGTCGCCGAAGAGGCCGGCCTGACTGACAGGGGCGTCGAAGAACCACACTTTGTCGGCTTCGCACATATCAGCCAGGTTCAGCCACAGGTGGCGTTCCTAGACCACCATGGTGGACATCGCCTGACCCAGGGAGCGGGCAGCGACTTTCGTCACCCGGAGGGCGAGGTCCGTCGCTGTCCGCAGTTCCTGCGTTACCCCTGGGTCGGCATCACCCTCGTGCATCTCCTTTAGCGCTTTGGTCTGGTAGACCTGCAGGAGCGCCATGGCATGCAACGATGATGCGGCTTCCCCACAGGCGGCGTAAGACTTGCCCAGAAGTCCGGACGAGAACTTACACGCCCGGTAGGGGAGACGCTGGGCATTCCGCCAGTCGACCACGGCCCTGGGACACAGTTGCATCACCACGGCGTGCTCGACCGGAGGTATCCCCACGTAGCCCTTAGCCGCACCACCATCGAGGGTAGTGAGGATGGAGGAGTCAGTCGATCGATGGCGGGCACTGTAGGGTGCCGACCATGACTTCGTAAGCTCCTGATGCACCTCCGGAAAGAATGGCACTGGGGCGGGGCGCTGAGAACCAGCACGGGCCGCCCCGAGATACCAGTCATCCAACCGCGAGGGTTCGGGACACGGTGGAGGGTTCCACTCGAGCCCGACACTCGCGGCGGCCCGGGAGAGCATAGCTGTAAGCTCTGGATCCGGCTCGGACAACGCTACCACACCCGAAGGGGGCAACGCAGCCGGGTCGTCATCTCCGGAGCCCATTAGCTCATCCTCCGATGCAGCCAACAAAATCATATCCTCAGCCGGAGCCCCGAAGGAAACGGCTGGCCCCCCATGAGAAGGACCAGCGCGCTCCTCCGAAAACTTCACCGGCGCAGCGGAGGGTCCCAAGGGGCCTTTGGCCCGTTGGGGAAGCACTGACCGTCACCCTCAGATCTCCACCAAAGGCATCAGCCAAAGTAGCAGCCCTCTGCTTTGCAGCGGGAGGACCACTAGATTGGGGGATGCTCAATGGGACCCCACCCCTTTCGAGGTATTGGAGCCTAGATCTAAGCACTGCGATGAACGCTGCCTGCGCGTGCTGAACACCCAAACACGTGAGGCAACGATCATGACCGTTAACTGGGGACAGAAAACGCCGGCATCCAGAAACACACGGTTTGAATGACATCTTGAAAAAGACGCAGGGTCAAACCGTGTAGCTCTTTTAGGAGTGGAAAAACTGCTCTTTTAGTGCCGAAGCACTCAGGGAGATGGCCGCGGCTCCCCGTGGTCCGATAGTGCAAGCCCGCGGGTGAGCACTCAAAAGGAAACGCCCAACGAACCAACACTGGAACTCTTTTTGTCTCTGCAGCCACTCGCTGAATCGCGCTGTCACGCCAACACCCGAAGAACAGCCTCTCCGACTCGTCTCACGACACTCACTTGCAGAAAAACAGCTTTGTGTATGGAACAACAAAACCATTGGCTCCGAAGTTGAAAGCGGTATGCGTTGTTCACTTCCGTGTTTTATACCCGCGCTGCGGGGCGGTGCGTGAACCGCATGCCAATGTTTATTGGCTCGTTTCTATACACTCGAAGCAGATTGGTCTCTGAAAATAGATCCCAATTCGTCGGTCAGTTCCGACGTACGTCGAACGTGACCGACTGAAAGGGAACTAATGTTAGACGTAGACCTACCTGAAAAACCTGAAAAGCATAGTTTATTTTATTAGTATCTTTGCTCAATAGTATTTATTTGTGC
Organism: Romanogobio albipinnatus; assembly: GCA_023566225.1. Taxonomy (NCBI): domain Eukaryota; kingdom Metazoa; phylum Chordata; class Actinopteri; order Cypriniformes; family Gobionidae; genus Romanogobio; species Romanogobio albipinnatus. The sequence continues at coordinate 11,296,517 of CM042259.1, read as the reverse complement.
TACTGCTTGTATTTAAATTATTTGTTCTTATTTATTATTTGACAGTAGTCCTTTTTTCCCTGAACATAGCAAATACTGAACCGTACCGAAACCTTAATCTAAAACCGTGATACAAACCGAACCGTGAGCCAACTGTACCGTTACACCCCTAGCATAACGTATGCGAGGGGGTGCCACAAAATGGAGAACATTTTCAAAGGGTGCCATGACTGAAAAAAGGTTGGGAAACACTGGTCTAGGTTGGCACAGAAGTTACTTCTTCTGAAATGTGTTCCAACTTGACCATTTATGAGGTTACATGATGATTAGAAGGTATCTTTAGCCCTATTTGGACGGGATTCGTTTTACAAGGTTAGGGAGTAATGTAATTTTACCACAGGATGTCTGTAATATTAATGGCCAATTCGCACTGGATAAGAAATCTCACTAAAACTAGCAGAAGTGGGAGGGGTAACTCGGTTTATGCACCGCTGTCACCTCCCTGTCGTCATGTGTGTATTAAGTTGCTCCCTGATATCATGTGCGCAAACACATATGAGCTGTATATAATCTATATATAACAGTTAGGTCCGGTCGAACGATCTATTAATTACATTAATTAAATTCTGATTGGTTCAGTTGATTCTTACCTATAGCTAAAATTTGTTTTGTGCCCCTGATAAGTGCTTTCATTTTTTTTTTTATCTGAATGGTAAGCAGAAAACACTTCCCACCCCCTAGAAAGCAACTGAATGCTTTTTCAAGCACCTCCATATTTGAAAACCAGCGGAAAACTACTTTTAAACAGGAAATGACGGAATATTTCCATACATATTTACAGCGGGTCTATTTGCAGATGATAAGTATTACCTGAGGTATTTTTCCCGGACCTTTTTACAGAAGGTAAAAGTTGCCTTTTCCGTAATGATTACTGAGATGGCACATTCGGACGGGACTAAAATCACTGAGAAGCTCTGGTAATAATTACTTTACCCCACCTCACCATGTTAAACTAATCCCGTCCGAATAGGGCTTTAGAAGATAGCAGGTATCAATGCAACTCACTAGGTTTTGGAAAAGCACTAGATAGTCTCTATAATAGGCACAACCTTATTGCTTAGACTTGGCTTGAGTTTACTCCACCACACTCATTTCACCTCACTTGCACACATACACAAGGATCTTATGATTCAGGGGGAGGAACCCCAAGGTTTTTTTATTTTTCATGCCCTGTGTCTGAGCTGTCACAGGGCCACCGTGCTCAGCTCTTTCTGATCAGAGGCACATGGGATCGAGGCCTCTCTGCCTCCATCTCTTCTCTCCTGCAGGTGAGTGTGGCTTTCACAGAGGAAGGGATATGAATATTTTCACGGCAGACAATGCATATTTCTGACACATAGCGCTTCGGTTCTTTGACACGAATGACAAAACGGAAGAGGAGAGGAAAGATCTGCCTCAGAACTGGGCTGTAAATGAGGAGCCCGACAGCGTGAGCTCACACTCACACATACACACACACACACACACACACTCGAAAACCTATCCTGCTCATATCAGAATACAAGAACTTTTTATTAACTTTCTGATGGGAGGAAAAGAATCTCAGGAGAATTCAATGCTTCACTCAGGTCCACTTTTACTTTCTGAATAGCACAGCGAAAAATGTGAGCTTCTGAATTTCAAATGAGGGGAAGAATTTGAATTAGAAAAACTGATAGCTCTGGTTCTAAAATCTAATTGGATGAGCCATATTCAAATAGCCGATATATTGGTGAATCTCACAAAAACATTTCACACCCAAAATCAAAACAATATATGGTTTCTTTATTTTGATGGTCCCTTTAACACACATACTGTATAGGTTGCACCTACATGTCTACTAACTATCATTAGAGTGTTAGTAGAGTAAGTTAGTAGAGTAGATTAGTAGGGTTAGGATTAGAATAAGTTGACATGTTCTTGCAAAGTGACTTATAGTCAGTGTTGACTATGCCTGTTGGAGGACCATCACAATAAAGAATTAGCAGATATTAAGCCGACAGTCCACTAATACTCTAATGAGAGTTAGTTGACATATGCAAAGCTACTTATAATCAACAGAATGTTCGAAAGGAACCATCAAAATAATGCGTTATAATTGCAGCCGGAGGAGGAAACTAGAGACCTGCACTCCTGCGGGACCCAACGCAATAGAGTACGGTACGGGACTAGATTTTATGTCCGAGTGCGGGCGCGGGCGGTAAGGTACTTGTGTGTGTGGGAGTTGCGGTAGAGAAAAAATAGAAATATCTAAAAATATTAAATAAAAACGCTTTACAGGCGCAAGCATAGGCAGAGTTTCTACTTATAACATCTATTTAACATCTATTCAATTTATATGTATATGTTTTTGCAGCGTTGTGCAATGTAGCCAATCACAGACATATGTGTTGATTTTGTGAATGCAATGGCCAATCAGATGCATTTAAGATAGAATCCACTCACCGCTCAAAGTGAGTTTTTGTTCAGTGCTGAATTCTGCATGCTGGCAAATCCGGAGATTATAACAAAGAAAGTGTAGACATTATGAAAGATTCATTGTGCAGTCAGCTTCATTGATAAGGGAGCTTTGTGAGATTGTGCTGAATTGAGATTTTTTTTAGGAATTATTAAGGGAGCACACTTTGTGCACATTCTGCCATGCCGAACCATGCCAACTATTTTGTGGACGTACAGAAGTGTCCAAAATAAATCGGGGATCTGGTGTCCTCGTTGTTCTGGGGCATGCATGTGCAGGGAAGGTTGTGCTCAGATGGTTAAGAGGGTGAGGTCCCAGCCGTTGCACATGCTCCCCTCTTCTGTCTGGGGCTTGAGGGATGGGGGCTCATTTTTCCAAGGGCCGCAGTGCTTGAAGGGCACAGCAGTTTGGAAATTCTCAGCCTGGTGGTGGCGATGGGTGCATCCCTGCACGGGCATACGGGTCCGCTGGCTCACGGCTTGGCAGCGCAGGAATTACTCCCCGCTCCCCTCTTGGACCTGAGAGGACACCAGCGTACATGCACGTGGAAAAGAGACTGGTCTCTCAAGGAGAGTCTCTGCATTGAACAGCGATGGTGATGAGACTCCATTCGATTCAGATGTGCCTCATCACACGGTTGTTACAGCACCCCTCCTCTCTCTCACACCCACTCCAGTCGGGAACCTGGCTCGATTTATGTGAATTTGTATACTGTATATAATTATATGATTATACAAAATAGATATTGCATAAATATTGTTTGCATATTTTGCATTGCAGTAATGCCAATTTGCTGGTGAAATAAGGTGACATATAATCTAGATTCACACATACAGACAGTATATACACCTCTCACTGCGCGTGTTGAATTCTATATCAATGTGCCAATTATCTCACCTCAGTGACCAGCCACAATGGTGTTTTATTGCACAAACACTATATAAAACACTGTCCTTCTATTTCCTGTCAGACCGAAAACTTGTACAAGCTTGATGGAAAAGGCAGTTTTGTTCCTCTTTTTACAATGTTTCCAAAGCACCAATGGGGGCACTAAAACACAGAGTTCTGACCTTATAAGAACAAGCTGGAAAAAAAGCAAACGACCCCTCACTTCATGGTCCACACCTCATGGGAGCTAAACCTCCATAAAACTCCTGTAAAACATCACGCTACAGAGCACAAGCAGTGTGCAGTCAGCGAGAAGAGAAGGGACTTGGAGGCCGTAATGCCTCTCGAGTGGAGACAGGGCATGATCTCAGTGTGCTAAATATTTAAAGCAGCCCTGGTCTGCTCCGGGCTAGTCTGCTACTGACAGGAGCAAACAGACATTAGTGGCTGTGTTATGTGTTTGTGTGGGTAAGGGCCAAGCTTTTATAAGTCCCACAGGAATGTCTGAATGCTGTTCTGACTGACATCACACCCTCCATCAAACACCGAAACAGGGACATGAGATGAGAGGGCAGAATTGTGTCAAACTCACAACAACGAGACGAAGAATTGCCTTATGACAAAACAGAATGATAAAGGCCTTTCGCATGACTTGCGTCAGGCCCTCAAACACATCTCTCAACGCTAGTGCCACTTTGACCTCCACATGAAAAGAGCAGTAGATATAGTATCACGGAAGGCCGGTTTTACAAGGTTGCTAGCAAGAAAGCAAGAAGCATAAAGTAACCAACATGCTTCCAATATAAACATAGCAATCAATCAATATGAGTTTCCCAAATGATATCTTAACTTTAAAATTTGATCCTCATAAATCTTGAAGCTCCTATCAACTTGAATGATGAAAAACTGTTTCAGATCAGCAATAAAATGACATTCAAATGATAAATATCATTAGCCTGGATGCCAGCCAAACTTCGAACAGCCCACAACATTTAAGGTCGGGAAGTTCGGTCTGGACTTGATCCGTTGTGGAGCAACTATGCTCGAACCAAAGCTGCTCGGACCAATCAAATTGTCAGGGCGGGCTTTATACCAAGATGGACAGATGATCAACAGTGACGTAATCATCCACATCACCAAAGAATGTTTGGGTTGAATTTGTTCTAATCCTAAACGGAGAACTTGCTCGTATATGCATTCACCTTTACTATTTCTCTCAAAAATGATGATCGTGTTGGTAAGTACTCTGTGTATCCTTAAATCATTTTTTACAACACCGGCAAAGATTGTTTACACTCATCTTCTTGTTCTACTTCTTCCAGCATGCGTGCAGTTGAGTTCTGTTGACAACTATGCGTCGCTCAACATACGTCACTTACTCCATTGCTCTGATTGGTTGTAGGTCTATCCAATTGAGTGCAGAGAGTGCATTTTCTTTCCTGGTTTGGTTGAAACATGCCCCATAATCACAGCCCAATGGAGCAGTATCAGACTCATATTCTGACTGAGTATGACGACGTCAGGCTAAAATATCATATATATACTGCTCAAACAAATTAAGGGAACACTTAATCATCACAGTATAACACCGAGCCAATTAAACTTCAGGGATATAAATTTGTCCAGCATAAGTGATTGTGGATCAATTCACTTGCTTTGGTGCAAATGAAAGTGACAACAGGTGCACTGGAGAGGCAACAGCAAGACAACCCCCAAAAGGGAATTGTTTTGCAGGTGCTGTCCATAGACAATTGTTCTCTTCTTATTGTTCTTGACTGATTTGTCTTTAGTTTTGTGTTTTGTTAGGGTCCTTGTCACTGTCTGTAGCATGAGACAGTACCGGTAACCCAATCAGGTTGCAAAGGCAGTCCTATTCCTCCAGGATGGCACATCCATATGGACCATCACAAGGAGGTTTGGTGTGTCTCCCAGCACAGTTTCAAGAGCATAGCGGAGATACCGGGAGACAGGCCGTGATATGAGGAGAGATGGACAGGGACGAAGAAGGGCAACAACCCAGCAGCAGAACCGGTATCTGCTCCTTTGTGTGAAGAGGAACAGGAACACTGCCGGAGCCCTACAAAATAACCTCCAGCAGGCTACTGGTGTGCATGTTTCTGACCAAACTGTCAGAAACAGACTTCACGAGGATGGCATGAGGGCCTGACATCCTCTAGTGGGACCTTTGCTCACAGCTCAGCACTGTGCATCTCTATTGGCATTTGCAGGAGAACACCAGAATTGGCAAGTCCACCATTGGCGCCCTGTTCTGTTCAAGGATGAGAGCAAGTTCACAATGAGCACATGTGACAGACGTGAGAGAATCTGGAGATGCCATAGGGAACGTTATGCCACGTGCAACATCATCCAGCATGACTGGTTTGGCAGTGGGTCAGTATTGGTCTGGGGAGGAATATCCTTGGAGGGTTGCACAGACCTCCACATGCTAACCAATGGTTCCTTTACTCACCGTTAGGTACCGGGATGAAATCCTCAGTGCCATTGTCAGACCTTATACTGGTGCATGATAATGCCCAGCCTCATGTGGCTAGAGTGTGTTGGCAGTTTTTAGATGATGAAGGCATTGATACCATTGACTGGCCCTCACACTCCCCAGACCTGAATCCAATTGAGAACCTCTGGGACATTATGTATCGGAGCATACAAAGCCGCCAAGTAGCACCACAGACTCACTGATGCCCTGATCCAGGTCTGGGTGGAGATCCCCAGGACACCATCCGCCATCTCATCAGGAGCATGCCCAGGCTTTGTTGTGAGCTCACTCAATGATTTTTCCACAGACCCGCTTAGCACACCCTTTGAGGACCCCCAGATCCCAGTTTGAAAACTAGTTATGTTTACAATGTACAGTCCAAACATAGAAGAACATTATTATCAATGAACTTCTTAAGAGAGCCTATTATGTAAGGAAAAGCATGTAAAATAAATGTATTTAACACATTGTCTTATTACAAGACACTGTAAGACAAAAGATTCTGTAATTACAACCATGTTCAAATAGTGCCAGAAAAAGAAATACATTTTAAAATCGTGGCCTGTGAGTATAGCAACAAAAGTCCCAATTACAGGATCAAGGAAACCAATTAGCTCAACAAAGCCAAAGTGAACACTAGAGCAGCAATGATAAGTAATTAACATTCAGACGGCAGGGGTCAGAGATCACACACGGACACAGACTCTATGCTTACCGTAATGCTGGGAGGGCCAACAAGAGAGACAAATAGAGAGAGAGAGAGAGAGAGAGAGAGAGAGAGAGAGAGAGAGAGAGAGAGAGAGAGAGAGAGAGAGAGAGAATTTGAATTTTAACAACGCTTTTATTACAAGAAACTCTCCTATTCACAAAACACTCCTAAAAACACAGTACATTTATATATAAAAAAAATAAAATTAAAATAAAAAATAAAGATTTTTTTAAAAAATAAAATAACAAATTAAAATAAAAAAAATCACAAAAATTGCGAAAAAATCAATTCATCCTCTAAAACAGAGCACAGAGCCTCATTACAGCACCAAATACATTCAAATGTAACAAAATCATTAATAGACTTATAATACAGAAAATCAACCATAACTCTTGATTTCACCAAGTTGGAAAACAATGCTACTAAGTTCTGATTAACGTTTTGTTCTATTTTCTTTTTCCTACTTGTATAAATGGCCAGTTTTGCTTGGCCCAGAACAAAATTCAGAAGTTGGCAAACAAATCTTTTTTTCCTCACATATTTGTACCCCAAAATAAACGTCTCCAGAGAAAATGTCTCATTACAACTCCTAAAAACATTGCTTACAACTAAAAACAAAGACTGTAGTCTACCACAATTCATAAAAGCATGAAATACAGTTTCTCTATTAGAGCAAAAAGGGCATGTAGAAGCAACATCAGGGTTTAAAATGGACACAAAAGCATTAACTGCGACTACACCATGGAGAATTCTCCATTGCAAATCACCTGTTCTCTTGGCCAACGGTGGTTTATACAAGGATCTCCACTCAGGTTTTGTGCCTTGATCTAGTTTTAAAAAATCACGCCAAGGAGAATCAACTTTTCCATTTAACACCTTTTTGTTAAAAACCAAAACACATGACTTGTACAAAGATTTACCAATACTCGAGAAAAGGTTTACACACAAATATGCACCACTTTCAATAAAAGGGGAGGTAATCCCTTCAACATTTACAGACAAAAATAAACAAGGAAAAGAGTCTTTGGGGTTAGGAACACAGGAGCCTACACAATGCTCTGTTAACAAGTCCATTTCAGTTTCTTTAAGGGCAGCTTTCCATTTCATGAGCAACTGAGTAACCAAACGAATAGACTTGATCCCCAAGTGTTGAGCTAATACTGCTCCATTCTTAAAATCCAGTCCTACAATATTTAGTAGGTGACTCAGAGTTGTAACATTGTGTTCAATCAGCACCCTGCTAAGTCCAGGAAAAAACGAACTGTCCGTTATGTCCAACCGAGAGCCATGGATTAAGGGTTCCTCAAGTAGCCAATGAAGAGAATGTGAGCTTTCTGGTCGTTGAACATCAAAGAGACTCCAAACTTTAAAAATGTTCTTATAAAAAATTGGCAAAGTAGAAGTGTCCATTTTTAAGGGATCCATCAAAAAAAGTGCTTTGTCCATCCCCAATCCTACAAAACTACGTAAAATCAGGCATGAAACAGCACGCCAACTACAATTTAAAGGTCCATGCAACAGTCTTTGCACAAACTGCAGACGAAAAGTTGCAATTCTGCTTTGAAGATGCATCAAGCCTTGACCACCTTCCTCTTTAGGCAAAAATAAAACATTTTGTGAGACCCAATGCAATCTATCCCAAAAAAAATCCACCAGGATAGCCTGAATTTTTGAAAGTAACTGCAAAGGAGGGTCTACACAGGCAAACTTATGCCATAAGGAAGACGCCACCAAATTATTAATAATTAAAATGCGTCCTCTGTATGATAATTTTGGAGACAAATGCCTCCATTTGTCCAGGCGTCCCTTAACTTTTTCAATTAAACCTTCCCAATTTTTATATACCATTGTCTCATTACCTAAAAAAACACCCAAATATTTAAAACCTTCATTTCCCCAATGTAAACCTGCAGGAAGTGTTGGTTTCCCACTTTTCCAACTTCCCATAAGTAAAGCTTCACTTTTATTCCAATTAATATTAGCAGAAGATAAAGCTTTAAATTTTGCAAGCAATTCAGATAAAACATGTACATCACTTTGCTTACTGATCATAACCACAATATCATCAGCGTATGCTGATAATAAAAATTGACCATTGCAATTTGGCAAAGATATGCCATGGAGTTTTATTCTTATTTGCTGTAATAACGGCTCTATGGCCAAAGAATACAGCATACCTGAAAGCGAACAGCCCTGCCTGATACCTCTACAAGCTCCAAAAGGAGCACATAACCCACCGTTGACCTTGAGAATACTCTGAACATCACTATAGAGAATTTTCACCTGATCAATAAATTTTTGACAGAAACCAAAAGCCCCTAAAACTCTCCATAAATAAACATGCTCAACACGGTCAAAAGCTTTCTCTTGATCCAATGATATTAAACCGCAATCCAAATTTAACATCTTAGAGACATCAAGAAGATCTCGAATCAGGGAAACATTATCAAAGATTGATCTGCCGGGGACACAGTATGTTTGGTCAGGATGAATTACCTGGTCCATGACCTCTGCCAATCGATTAGCTAAAACTTTAGAGAGCAGTTTGTAGTCACTGCACAACAAGGAGACCGGCCGCCAACACTTGATGTCCGTCAGATCCCCTTTTTTGGGTAGGAGAGTCAAGACTGCTCTGCGGCAACTCAACGGCAGTAGCCCTCCGGCTAAACTGTCATTCAGTACCTCCAGCAAGTCTCCTCCAATCTCTGACCAAAAAGACTTATAAAAGTCGACTGGCAGACCGTCAATCCCTGGTGCTTTTCCCAGCTCCATACCTTGGAGGGCTTTATATAACTCCCCCATGGTCAAGGCACCGGAAATCTTTGCGTTGACTTCCTCTGCCACTTGAGGAAGATTATCAAAAAAATCACTGTCATTCCTATAATCTGGACCAAGTTCATTTTTATATAAAGACTCGTAAAAAGTAACTGCTCTCTTACGAATGGCTTTGGGGTCAGTGATTAATGCTCCAGAATCAGAACGTAGAGCATGAATGACCCTGTTCTGCCCATTTTTCTTTTCCAAACTGAAAAAAAACCTTGATGGTGCATCCATCTCATTTATACTTAAAAAACGTGACCTGACCAAAGCACCCTGTGCCTTAAACCCTAACAGATCAGATAACTGAGTCTTCTTATTGTTTATGAGAGACTCCACATCACTTTGGCTTCCATGCAAGTGAGCCAATTCTTGCAGTTTTAAAATATCAGTCTCTAAGGTGTTCAACATCAGGGTTACTTCTCTAGTGACATTCTGAGAATATTGCTGACAATACTGCTTTATTTGGACTTTCCCAAAATCCCACCATTGCTGTAGTGTTCTAAAGGAATTCTTTGTAGTTTTAAAAACATCCCAAAAATGTTTAAAACTCTCTTTAAAACACAAATCACTCAATAAAGTGGTGTTTAAATGCCAGTAAGCACTCTTTGGCTTAAAAGAGTTTAAAAAAATGCTGCACTGCACCATACTGTGATCTGAGAGACATGATGGGGTAATACAACAACTCTCAACAATACTGCCATGATGTTTAAAAACATAAAACCTATCCAATCTTGCTGAAGAAATCATGCCATCACGAACATGAGTCCAAGTGTATTGTCTTTGTTCTCCACCAATCTGCCTCCAAACATCAATTAAATCATGCGTTTTTAATATCTGAACAAGACGTTGTCGTGAGGGTAAGTGAGGTTCAACATGGTTTCTATCCAAGTTGGACTCTGTGCAATTAAAATCCCCACCCAAAATTAAATACTCATCAACAGCAACGCTTTGTAACACAGAACACAAAGTATTTAAAAATAAAATTCTTTCAACCGCTGAAGTTGGTATGTACACACAAATGAAAACAAACACAACATTTTCAAAAGAGGCTCTTACTTTCAAAAGTCTGCCTTTAACAACCTCTTCAACCTGATAAGAGTGTGGGATGAAACTCTTAGAAAAAAGAATAGCAACTCCAGCACTAATTGAAGTTTTATGGCTTAAAACAGCAAGTCCATTCCATTCTACTGCCCAATCCGCAGCATTATTCAAATCAGTATGTGTCTCTTGTAACAAAGTGACATCAATTCTCTTCTGATGAATCACTTCATATAGTTCAGCTCTTTTGTGCATATCTCTAGCACCATTCAGATTTAGAGAAGCAACATTAACATGACACATATTTAAGGAAAATAAATATAAAAATAAACAAAGAAAACCCCCCCACATGAACATTCTGCTACAATAGATGGGATTATGTTTTCTCACTGTCCTCATTACTAAGCTCAGAGTTGAGTTTCCTCACTATTTTTTTCAGCCGATAGACCTCTTTATTAGTAAAGGAGCCCTCCATCATGAAGCACTTCGTTTTCTCGACAAACTGCTTCACATCAGGAAAATATTCATTGACGCACACTCCTCTCTTATTTTTTGTAGCTCTAAGGAACAGTTTGATGTCATCAACCTCATAATGACGTCCAGAAAACTCACTCTGAGAAAGACTAACACTTGAATCAGATGATTCACAATCACTTTCCATTTCATCCTGATCACTTAACACAGTTTTATCTGCTGTCTTAGCATGTTTAATAATCAGATCTTTACCAGACTTCTTTCTTTTTAACGGGACTTTAAAATCAGCTTGCCCTGATTCCATTCGAGTATCATCACATCTGTTTCTCACAGTAGATTGAAGGTCGCTATTGAAATCTCCATTTAAATGCCTATCCGTCCCAATAACGGCTGCCCCCGCCTGAACATTAGACACCTCTACATCTGAAACTGTATTTTCACACGCCATCTCTTTAGCATCAGTCACCGTGATCACAGGTAAAACATCATCACTTGTGCTATTCACTGCTCGTACCCCTGAAACACCCGGAGCTTCATCTGACGGTCCTGCTGCTCCATCAGATTCAGCGCTAACTACCACATCGCTTCTGACAGCGACTACGTCAGCATCAACTGAGTTATTTGACTTTTTTGCGGGACACGCACGGATTAAATGACCAGACTGCCCACAATTAAAACATTTCATTTTGTCAGTCGTTACGTAAATAATGTAATCGTACTCATCAGCCCGAAAATGCAGAGACACATCTACATCATCATCATCATTCATAATCATGTAAACGAAACGCCTAAACGAGACAACATGTTTTAATAAATGCGACTCACTGCTGATAGGGATCTTTTTAATGGGCGAGACCAGTTTTCCATAACGAGACAAAGCTTTAGCTAATATCTCATCACTTAAGAACGGTGGTACATTAGATAATGTAACTTTCTTTGAAGGTGTAGAAAGTGGCAACACAGGGATAAATAAACCATCAACAACTATCCCAGTTTCAACTAGTTCATTGGCCTTTTCAACAGTGTTTAGAAATACAACAGTAGCGTTATTCATCCTGGATGCAGACAGAATGCTATCATGCCCAACGACATCACCCACTGCCAGGCAGCATTTCTCTACACTAACCGCGGACGCCACTTTCACTCCATGACGCCGGGTCAGTGAACTCAAACAATGCAAACGCGGGGCCGTCATGCTCCCGATAAAACAGGTAGCAAGCGGCCCAAAAAAAACTATAACGTAAAACAACAACAACAACGCACACACACAAAAAACGAACAGAGAGAAAACAGTATAGAAAAAAAAGATTCACTCACAGAATCCACTCGCACCACTCAGTCCACGCTCACCCCCAACAATCACACCGGAAGTGAAGAGAGAGAGAGAGAGAGAGAGAGAGAGAGAGAGAGAGAGAGAGAGAGAGAGAGAGAGAGAGAGAGAGAGAGAGAGGTAGAGGAGAGAGAGAGAGAGAGAGAGAGAGAGAGAGAGAGAGAGAGAGAGAGAGAGAGAGAGAGATTGATTTTCAACAGAACTGTATTTGTTCACTTAATCATCCATACAAATACACAATTCTACAAAACCAGCTTAATATTCACATGACAGCAATGTTCCACATTAAACACAAAAAATCATTCCAATGTTGGTGTAAAGATTAAATTGTCCTCAAATAATGTACATTAGTCTCATTATAACACCACTGGTCCAGAAAAAACTCACAATTATTCATAGCTTTATAGAATTTATAATCAACCAAAATGATGGCCTTTACAAACTCTTTGAACATTAAAAGTACTTCTTGTCCTGATTTACTCTCAATTTTGTTCTTTCTGCTAATATAAATGGCCAGTTGAGCTTGACCCACCATAAAATTTAAAATCTGACTTTTCTTTCTAATCAAAAAGTAATATTTTGGTCCAAAAATGAAACTCTTAAATGAGAACACTTCTCCAAATTTAAAAACAAACAAACACGTAAGTACACTAAATAAATCAACCAATCTGTCACATTCCATAAAACAATGAAAGACACAAAAAGGACACCCACTCTGCACATTATGATTAATGACAGAAACAAAGGCATTAACAGCAACTGTGCCATGTAAAACCTTCCACTGAATATATCCAGCTTTTTTTGTTAATGGTGGTTTGTATAACATTCTCCAATTTGGTTTACAATCTTCTTCCTCTCCCAGTCTGTCTTTCCATACATTATCAGCTCTTCCATTTAAAACCTTTTTATTTAAACCTTAACAAAACATTTATTTAATTGTTTTCCTTTCACTTCATATATAGTTAGCTCACATAGTCCATTCAACATTAATAAAGGTCCAGAACATCCTTGAAAATCAGGTGTGATATACATATCAGAGTACGAGTCCATCTCCGTAGGAGTACTTTGTCCACTCCAATAGTCTCTAAGAAATGCTCTTTCCACAGCAGTCAATCTCTGTTTAATCAGATCCACAAACATAATGACCTTTCGAAGAGGCACCATACCCACATGTGAGGCCAACTCTTTAACATTACTGAAATCAGGTCCACCTATATCAACAAGTTGATTTAACTTTATGATTTTTTTAGCCCTCAACATGTAACTTATTCCAGGTATGGACTCATCAAGACACATCAAAACGAGCTCCGCCTATTAAAGGCTCTTCTAATAACCAAAAGAGTGAATCATTTGATTTCAACCTCTGCTTTGTAAAAAAAACTCCAGACTTTAAAAAGTCCTTTATAAAAAGGAGGTAGTCCATTCACTGGCACTTTGTTACAGTCCATTAAAAACAGTGTAGAGTACAGTCCTAGTCCTCCAGCCTGCTTTAGGATTATACTGGTTACCTCTCTCCAGACAAGGTTTTTTGGTCAAGTTAAGTACCTTTGTACATATTGAAGATGAAACGTTGCACCTCTACTTGCCAGGTGAACTAGTCCTTGTCCTCCTTCTTCCTTTTGAAGGAACAGCACACTTTGTGGAATTCAGTGCAGTTTGTCCCAAAAGAAGTTAACCAGAATGGACTGCAATTAAAAAAAATAAAATAAAACAGCAGGTGGATCAACGCAAGCCAGCCGATGCCACAAAGCAGAAGCTACTAAGTTATTGATTATTAGAGTTCTTCCTCTGTAGGACAATTTTGGAAGGAGCCACCTCCACTTTTCAAGTCGACCTTGAACTTTTTCCAATGAACCTTCCCAGTTTTTTTGCAACATTTTATTGTTACCTAAATACACACCAAGATATTTAAAACCTTTTTTATTCCATGATAAGCCAGCAGGTAATGTTGGTAGACCTTTTTCCCAATTTCCAAAAGCAATAGCCTCACTTTTTGTCCAATTTACTTTAGCAGATGAAATCAAGCTAAAATCTTTAATAATTGACTGTAAAACCTCTAAATCTCTTTGACCCTTTGTTAAAATAACAATGTCATCTGCATAAGCACATCATTTAACAGACATTCCAGAAAAAGGCAATTCCAACCCCTCCATTACATTTCTAATTCTTACTAACAGAGGTTCAATTGACATAGCATATAGCATGCCTGACAAAGCACACCCCTGTCTAATTCCACGTAAAATTTTAAAAGTTCCACTCAAACCACCATTAACCTTTAAAACACTTTCAATGTCCCGGTACAATACTTTAATCATGTCAATAAAACTTTTATCAAAACCAAATCTTTCCAACACATTCCAAAGGTAAGGATGCTCAACCCTGTCGAATGCTTTTTCCTGATCTAGAGAGATCAATCCAGTATCTATATTCAAAAGACTAGAAACATCCAAAATATTCTTAATCAAATAAACATTATCAAATATAGATCTGTTAGGTATACAGTATGTCTGCTCAATATGGATAATGTCCCCGATTACTTCTCTAACTCTATTTGCCAAAGTCTTCTTAATCTTAAAAAGATCTTAAAATCAGCACATAATAATGAAACCGGCCGCCAATTTTTAATCTCTCTTAGATCACCTTTTTCGGCAGGAGAGTGATGACAGCCCTCCTGCAACTCACAAATCGGCAGGTGACCTTCAGCTAGGCTATTATTTAACACTTCCAATACATCGTCTCCCAAAACATCCCAATATTTCTTATAAAAATCTACAGGGAGCCCATCAATCCCAGGTGTTTTATCATTTTCCATTTTTTTTTGAGCTGCATAAAGTTCTCCTTTTGATAAAGGCCTCTTTAATTTAGTGTTTGCATCTTTTGAAATTGCAGGCAGATCTTCAAGGAAAACTCTATTCAAATCATCAACTTCCTTGTATTCACTTTTATACAAACAGTATAAAACAACCTAGCCCTCTTTCTAATCTCACTCATATCTGTGAGCTCTTGTCCACTGTCTGAAATAAGAGTATGAATATACCTACTTTGGCCACTCTTTTTCTCTAAACAAAAAAAATACTTAGTAGGGGAATCCATTTGTACTACACTTTGAAAGCATGAACGAATCAACGCTCCCTGCGCTTGAATACCTAACAGATCCTTCTATACTTTTCTTTTGGATTTAAGAGCATCACACCATCTTTGATCTCTTGTAGAATCTACTAAACTCTGTAATTTCACAATATCAATCTCTAATTCTTCCAATGATCTTTCAATATCCTGGGACACATTGAATGTGTATTTTTGGCACAATTGCTGTATTTTAATTTTCCCGCAGTCCCACCATTGTTGAAGTGAAGTATAACATTTTTTCTTAACCTTAAAATTTTTCCAAAACATCCTTAAACAAAGTATCTTCAAGAAGAGAAACATTAAAATGCCAATACGCACTTTTAGATTTTATATTAGCAATAAAACCAGTAAAAATAACAATGGAATGATCAGAAAAACCAACTGATTTTATATGACAACTTTTAACAATATTCAATTGATGTTTAAAACAATAAAATCTGTCAAGCCTAGCCATTGAAATAGAATTTTCTCTCATCTGTGACCATGTATATTGTCTCTCATTCCCATTAAAAACTATCCACATATCACAGAGGTCATGTTACTAAGGTCTACATTACTAAGCTTAACCATTACTCTCTGTGACGCCATGTGTGGCTCTGAATGATTTCGATCTAATTTGTCATTTTCAGTGCAATTAAAATCCCCTCCCATAAACATGTAGTCTTCAGTATGATAATTTGACAATATAGTATCAATTTAATTTAAAAGGACCACTCTATTAACCCCTAAAGTAGATAAATGCTAATAAAGACTCAATTTATTTTCTCAAACTGTGCCTTTACAATCATTAGATGCCCATCCACCACATTTTCAACTGTATAGGATATTGGGATAAAATTATTCTGAAAAAGAACAGCCACTCCTCCACTAACTGCAGTTTTATGGCTCAGTATTATTTCACCATCCCATTCCTTCTTCCACTCAATTTCATTAGCACAGTCACTATGAGTTTCTTGTATCAACATGACATCAATATTTTGTTGTTTTATCAACTGAAAAAGAGTTGCCGTTTTTTGAACATCCCTTGCTCCATTTCAATTCAAAGTACCTACTTTAATTCTGCTCATAATAGTGGGAAAAAGTGTCAGGACAAAGGACAACAGACAAAGAGGAGAAAAACAAAGCAAAAAAAGATTTCAAGCCATCTCAAATTCTTCATTAAGCATATTTAGTTTTAGCTTATGCAGTATTTTCTTTAATCTGAAGATTTCCTGATCTGTAAATCCACCCTCCCTGTATCCTTCATCAGTATCTTTGCTGAGTCTAAGAACCTTTGCCTGTCTGGGAAAAAAACCTTCTACTTTCACCCCTTTCATCCCTTTAGTGTTCTGTAGAAATGATTTTATTTTCTCCAGAGTATAAGCATTTCTTCCGGATCTCCTTACAGCCACAGAAGAGTCTGAAGACTCACTCTCACTTCCAAGTGCAAATTCATCAAGACAACTGTTGTCTGAATCAACCTCAACCTCCTTAACATGCAAACCATTGTGATCCACTATTTTCTTTGCCTTTTTCCTTTTCCCTCTTTTGCTTGTCTTTCTTTTCATTGCGGGGGTTTTAAAAATAGATTCATCCTCTGCCACATCCAAATCATCACTACCTGCCTCAGCCATAACTGCAGCGACACTGTTTTCCTAGTTCATCCCTTCCTGCACCATTTGAAGCACTATTTACGACCGCCTTTACCACATCGCTTACCACAGTATTTACATCATCATTTACCACAGTATTCACCTCCATCATCTCCACAACTTCACTACCGTGTCCGTGGCTCTCCGCAGCGGGCTTGAGATTGCGCACTCTATCACTGTCGGCGCTCGTCCCTTCATTTGCCACATTATCCTGAGCTGCACTCTGTATTTTCTTATCTGGACATGCCCTAATAGTGTGACCTTCCTTCCCACAACCAAAACATTTCATCATACTTGAGGTCGCATAAATCACAATCAAAATGATCAACTTTGAATTTCATAACAAGATTCAGTTCTTCATTTTCGTTATTTAAAATCATATACACATGTCGTCTAAAAGACACCACATGTTTCAAACTAGGAGAGTTACACCGCATTGGGACTTTTTTAATCTTTGACATGATCTTGGCATGTCTCGACAGCTCTCTTTCCAAAGTTTCATCTTGGATGAACGGCGGCACATTTGAAAGCGTTATTCTCTTTGCCGGTTGCACAAGCGGCATCACCGGGGTAAATGTATCATTGATCACAATGCCATTAGCTACCACTAAATTCACTTTATCCACGCTGTCTAAAAACAAAACAACAGCGCTGTTCATTCGAGACGTGGATATTATGCCCTCACATCCCACCATATCAGCCACCGCTAAACTACACTGCTCCACTGAGCATTGTGACTCGGCGAGAACTTTAATCCCATGCCGTCTACTCAGTTTATCAAACACTGATAACGCCGGTACCCGCCATGCCAGCCAGCAAAAGCAGGCGGCAGCTAACTGCTGTACTCAAAACAACCGTTCCTTATACAACAAACCAACAAATAAATAAAAAGAAAAACGCAATAACCCATAAACCAAAAAAAGAATATAGAAAAGTTAGAGAAAACTCACACACTCCGACGCACTCACTCGGAGAGAGAGAGAAAGAGAGAGAGAGAGAGCGGGAGAGAGAGAAAGAAAGAAAGCAGAGCTAGAAAGAATAATCTTTCATTTCCTGTTTGATGAAAGACCAGAATAATTACCTAGACATGGAGGCTGAACTCATTGAAGGAGGACCTGAGACGCACACAACTAATACCTCACCCGATACGCAACAAGCCGGCGTCTCTAAATGACTGATTTACTGACACATATTGCAAATGCAAATTGAGAAGAAAAGGCTGACATCTTCACTCAGTGCTTCTCATAAAAAACATAATGGCCTAGATACACATATATAAATATTCGCTTGCCAAGCACATCCGTCTTAATGGAACATCTCATATGCAGAAATAAGCCATAAAAATGCATGACAGAGCCTTGTGTGTGAGATGAGGGAGTGGATTAGCAGAACTGAGGTCTGGGAGAAGACAGGCTTGGACTTGGCTTAATGTGAGCAGGCAGGTGGAGGAAGTGCATAGATATTTCTGAGAACTTCCAGAAAATGGCTGAATCAAACATTATTGAGAGTTGTTAGAGTCCTTCAATCCTGATGTCTCGTTCTCTTTCCTCATGAGATGAATATAGATAACCTTATCAACCGGTAATTACCTCATTACTTTTAAGCTCACTCGATGAATCAGCAGGATCAACCCACGCATACGAGAAATGTCTGCTCAACCTCTCACTATGTTTTTGCTCTTTTTTCTATGTCAGAGTCAGCTGTCTAACTCAAAAAATTCTTAGAATGCAAGTGGAACGAAACGTCTCATTTCATCATCGCCGTCAATACATGCACACAGCGGTAGGCAAGCGAGGGATGAATGGATGGGTGATGGGATGAATGGATGGATAAAGAATGAGTGAAGATGGAGGGGTATTTAATCTATCATAATTCCACGGGCGCCTGGGTTTATTGATCACAAGCTGCTCAGGCAGAGACACCCTTTGCAGAGGAATCAGAACAGATGTTGAACATGGAGTGCCATAGTGAGGAACGCTTTCAGCTCACACCTGTATACTGTAACAATCTGCTGGATTGTTCAAGGTCATTGCGTTTCCATCACCAGGCAGAGGAGACTTGGAGGGTAGTGGAGGTAATACATTCTCACAATTTATTCTCTATCAACTGTTGTAATGAAAGGTGTTCTATCGGGTTGAGGTCAGGACTTTTGTGCAGGCCAGTCAAGTTCCCACACCAAACTCGCTCATCCATGTCTTTGTTGGACCAGGAAGGGCCCATCCCTAAACTCTTCCCACAAAGTTGGGAGCATGAAATTGTCCAAAATGTCTTGGTATGCTGAAGCATCAAGAGTTCCTTTCACTGGAACTAAGGGGCCGAGCCCAACCCCTGCAAAACAACCCCACACCATAATCCCCCAAATATACACTTGGCATAATGCAGTCAGACAAGTACCGTTCTCCTGGCAACCGGCAAACCCAGACTCGTCCATCGAATTGCCAGACAGAGAAGCGTGATTCGTCACTCCAGAGAACTTGTCTCCACTGCTCTAGAGTCCAGTAGCGGTGTGCTTTATACCACTGCATCCAACGCTTTGCATTGCACTTGGTGATTTAAGGATTGGATGCAGCAGCTCGGCCATGGAAACCCATTCCACGAAGCTCTCTACGCACTGTTCTTGAGCTAATCTGAAGGCCACACGAAGTTTGAGAGTGCCCCTATTATGGTTTTTCGAATATTCTCTTTCATACAGTGTGAAATATAGTTGTTTGTGAATGTAAACGTTCTGCAAAGTTGTAAAAATTGCACGATAAATAAAGCTATTTTGTCCCAAAAGAAAGAATTGACTCTGAACTGCCTAAACAAGTCATTTGTATTTCAAATCCCACTGAATGATGGTTCTATGTCACTAGAAAAGGCATTTGCATAATGCCCGCCTATGTTGTTGTCCGCCTACGAACAACTTGACCAGTCCTCAAATGTCCTTTTACTGACGACTGCTGCTCAAATCTCGGAGTTAAACGTGGGATTCGCAAAACGCTTGCACTGGTAAGATTAGCCAGTGTTCAGTTTATTTGGACCAGCTTCCTCCTCAGAATCACAACCTGTAAGTATAATTAATTATTGATGTGTATATTTTCTACTTAGTGTTCAAAATACGTAGTTTTGTGTTTTATATTGTGTAAGTTTCCAGCTAACCGGCTAACTCACGTTGTTACAGTCTTACTGAAATTCTTCTGCTAAGCAACTATGGACCACTATTTCCTAAAACTGTGTCTATTTTAGGTAAAGTAATAGGCGTTTAGCTTCCGAAACATGCGCTGTACGCGGTAGACCAATTACAACAGACTGGGCCATCTGGCCAATCAGAGACATGAAACTGAAAAACTGAAAAATGTGGTGATGTGCGATGTATTGTATGAGACAATGACTCTGGTTTTTGACCTTTGATGCATGTAAAGCTGTTGTAGGAGACAAAATCAGCATAACAGGGGCACTTCATTTTTACTGATTGGATAGCAATCCAATCAAACTATTAGCAAGTGCTCTAAATACATGCTCTAAAAGATGCATAGTAATATCAATCCGAATGCTCAATCCTCAGGAAGTGATCAAATAAACATAAAGGACATGACACTCCTCCCAATTAAACCTATAGCAGAATACAGAGTTGATGAAGCCCAAAACCCACATGTGAGCAATCAATCACACAGTAGATGAAACAAAAGGATGAAGAAACGACAAACTCTAATTGCCATATGAGATGATGAGTGCATACAAATTTCACTGCCTGGCATTAGCATAATCACATAATTGAACACCATTATATTTGCATATAAAGCATGAACAGTACATTACATTTTTACCACTTTTGCAAAGTGTAAATACAATGTGCACACCCACATCAGACCAATCAAGATAAATGAAGTAACTGAATGTAAATAGGCCCAGTGAATACATAAATAAAATAGTACTGGACTACATGGATTTTTGGAAATTACCCTTCATATCTCATTGTACTGTAAGAGCAGAGAAGAACTGAGACTATATTTGCGGAAGGAAGCGCTTATATGCATCTGTTGAGTATATAGGCTTGTGTGCTAGTGTGTGTGAGTGGTGGGTGGATTACCTCAAACTCTCTAAGCTCTAGCAGTAACCTCTTCTCAAACATCTCATCAGTGTGGACAGGAGCAGCGAGTGGGTGGTTGAGAACACAGCCAAGTGCAGCTCTCCCTGTCCTACTTTAAAACTTGGGCAAAAATGTGTGTGTGAGTATATGATAACAGCAGTGCTGCATCTTCGTCTGACTGTCTGCTCAGGTGAATCTTTCTCCAGTACGGATTCTCCAGGTTCTCCTCCAAGCGAGCCCCATGGGGCTTTTCCAGCCAGGTGTCAATCAAACAGGAGGCGCTAATCGCTGATAATGGCAGGTCTGTATTGCAAGTGTGGGCTGGAAAAGTGAACGAGGAGAGGGGTAAAGAGGTACAGAGTGTCTGTGTTTCCTTAAAAGACCCCTGAGATCCTCCAAAACAAACTCACATCATTCCTAAACATACCAGACTGATATTAAGATTGACATGTAAGAAGTTTGAGCTGTCAGGACACTCATAATTCTAGCTGCTCAGAAAAAACATACCAGTCCTACTGTTTCTGTGCAGTAAGTACTTTATCCCAAAATGCAATGTGTTTAAAGGGATAGTTCACCCAAAAATGAAAACTATCCCATAATTGACTCACCCTCAAGCCATCCTAGGTGTAGATGGCATTCTTCTTTCAGACGAACACAATCTGAGTTATATTAAAATATGTCCTGGTTAATCCAAGCATTATAACGTCAGTAAATGGCAGCCCAAAATAAAAATAAAAAAGTGCATCCATCCATTATATAATCCACACGGCTCGGGGGGGTTTAAATAAAGGCCTTCTGAAGTGAATTAATGGGTTTGTGTAATAAAAAAATCCATATTTAAAACTTCATAAAGTGAAATATCTAGCTTCCATATTCAATTTACGAAGAAAGTGTAATGCCACTCGAAGTTCAAAATGTTTGCACTACGTCCGACGTCCTCGTCGCTCCAGTTACACTTTTTTTCGTAAGTTTAATATGGAAGGCTGTCTGCTGGAAGCTAGATATTTTCATTTATAGTGTGTTGAATATGGACCCATCTCTTTGCTTCAGAAAGCCTTTATTAACCTCTCAGAGCTGTGTGGATTTCTTTTATAATGGATGTATGCACTTTTTTGAGCTTCAAATTTTAGGCTGCCATTCACTGCCATTATAAAGCTTGGAAGAGCCAGGACATTTTTTAATATAACTCCGGTTGTATTCGTCTGAAAGAAGAATGTCATATACACCTAAGGCTTGAGGGTGAGTAAATCATGGGGTCATTTTCATTTTTAGGTGAACTATCCTTTTAACCTAACCTCAAAATTGTTGTGTACATAGAATGTGCACATCTAATCAGACTGATCAAGACAAATGATAATTTCTAGTGTGACGAATGCACCAAAATAATATACTGTAATAATAATAATAACTCTTTTATATTACACACACATTAACATACACATATGTACAACCTTGAACCGTTTATATCAAAGCATATCACATTTGCATAATGTTTCACATGCTTAAATATTATACGGTATACTAATTATGCAGGAAACAGTGGAAACATTTACATTTTTTGTAAGGTCTAAGTCTTTTTGCTGTGTTGTCAAAAATCTGATAAGCATTAATTTAAGAGTGTGAAGGTATGTCACCACCCATAGCAAATGTGTTTCAATGAAATACGCACATGCAGCAGGTATGAGTCGAGGCAGCAGATGTGATGCCTACTTTAGCATAGACAATGGCAACAGATTAGTGTTGTATATCCCACAAGTTGTACGAGAGGGAAAAAAAAGAAGATGCTGGAAAAAAAGTGTCTATAACACCAGACGTACTCAAAATACATAATTGGTTTGAGTAGAGCCAACTCAAATTAAACCCAAATTATGGGATCACTTTAATTTTTGGGTGAACTATCGCTTTAACTAGGTTCCAAATGTGCTGTGGCTTATTTAGGGAAAGTCGTTGTCATTATTTTCAACGCAAACACTTCCTTTCTACTTAAATGACTCGCAACATCATTCAAATTACTTTCAGCACAGGCGCTGCAACAACGCAGGCAGAGTGTGCCAATAAACAACGCAACAGAATGAGTCAGAATGAGAAGAAAAAGAATAGAGCACAAGATAACGGAATCATTTCTTTAAAGCGTTGTCAGCCCAGGCTTGTGTCCTGACAGACCCCTCACTGGGTGAACAAGACAGAGCCCTTGTTAAAAATAACTTGCTTCGTCTCTATTTCTTTCCCTCTGTGTCTGCTCCTTCATTCCAGCTAATGCCTGAAATGGATTTGAAAGCAAAGAGACGAGAGAGGAGGAGATTGTCACATCTGCACGCTGCTTGCAATGTAAATACCCACTTTATTTGTAAAGAATGTTCAAAGTGCTGGGCGAAATATTGAATATCTCAGAATAAATTCGTAATGATTGCGATTGAAACTATTTCAATTTGAAATATTCACTAAAAGTAGTCACTAACCCTACTGTTCTAGTTTTTGAGTTCACAGTTGTAAGATGCATATTATCCTCTAAAACAAACTTCAAGCGTTTTACCCACATAGTGTATATTTTTCATTTGAAGGAACAGGAAAAAACATATATATATATAATAAAAGATAGGCAGAGGCCGAATGACAAAGTGAAGGTATGAGAGAACAAAAAGGAAAAAGAAAAATAAACCCTCTGACAAATCCAATTTCAAAGGGCCAGGCAGACGACATCCGGACAAAGCCAGATTAGTATTAGTTATATCATCCTCGGCACCAGATCCATCAAGTCCAGTGGTGGAAGTGAGAAGAGGCCAGCCAATTCCCTGCCTTTCTCGCTCCTCTCACTCTGCTTGTCATCATTTCGGGCATTTTCACACTGGCTTTCTCTGCCTGAAGCCACCCGGGGGTTGAAAAGACGAACGTTTTCATGTTGAAATTTTTAACCCGAGCCAACCTCGCATTCTGAGTAGAAAATATAAGCCTCTATTGACCTGGGCTGAACTTGAGCTGAGGAAGTACAAGGGCCCAGAGAACCACATTTTGATGAATGACTTTACGATAAATGTGTTTGATCACAAAAAACTAATTCACAGCATCTGCAGCATAAACAATAAAAACAGCTCAGCATTTCAGAAAGACTTACTCCCGTCTGGCATAAACGAAGGGTTCAAGTTTACACAGTTGTGCTCTTTACAGTTTACATACCCCTTGCTTAGTAAAAATAAGTAAAATGTTATTTGTATATGTTTTGCTTGTTTTTTTTACTCAAAAAATGATGAGAGATGATCATTATTGTATTTTCTCTGCTGATACAGACAGACGATTATTCACAATGATATCTTTTTTTTTCTTTGTTCTAATTGTCTAAAAACCTCTCCCAACTAATTCTGTAAACTACACAGGAAACCTTCTCATTTGGTACATTACTATAAAATTAGAGGTTACAATTAACAATAAATCCCAAACTATATCCAACTGTGAAGTTTTTTAATACGAAGCATAGCCTAATAATTCAACTCAAATAAGACTGTTTAAAACTGTTTAGTACAATATAAATTTCCAATCAATCAATCAATCAATCAATCAATCAATCAATCAATCAATCAATCAATCAATCAATCAATCAATCAATCAATCAACCAAACAACCAACCAACCTATCAACCAACCAACCAATCAATCAATCAATCAATCAATCAACAAACCAACCAATCAATGTGAATATTCTATTGCATAACAAAAGATAATTTTTATTTAAAAAAAAAAAAACAGTTTACAGAGCAAGACTCATATGTTATAAATACGTATACAAAATGTATTTAGAGATCTAACTGTTATTTTTCAATCATCCTCTCCCTTGTTGTGGAGGGTTTCTGTGGCCCCCAACCCTCATTTCCCGCAGGGAGGTAATAAACTCTCTCAACCTGCTGACAAATCACTAGACATCTCACACGGCTCACAGTCAACAATGAACCAACACCCCACGCACAAACCGTCACCCTGCATACACATCACCCACCCACCACGGAGTCACGCTTGTTGAAGTGAGCATCAATCCTTTATTGGAACTCAATCAGGATTACTGAACCATGAGAGTCCACAGAACTAATGTTGGTAAAAAACAAAAAAAACAAAAGATTAGATCTTGATTCTCTGACCTCGAGAGACAGGGGCAGTGCTTGGAGTTTCTTTCAAGTATTTCAAGGTCAGCAAACTGATGTTAAATGCCAGTCTAAAGTGAAGGGCTGAAATGCAAGGTATATGAACTGATCCAGGAAAAACACTCAAGAAAAACACTCAAGACTCCCTTCAAATTTGCATAGAAAAAGATCATCTGATTTTCCTTGTTATTTTGTTGTTTTACATATAAAGAAGCCTTAAAGATTCAGTAGCAAAAATGAGCCTTTTTAATTCAGAGGGTGTGTTCAAAGAATTTAAATATTGGTCAAACTTTATATTAGGGTCCAACACAGAATTTTCTGTGTTTTCACTGTTATATGCTAAGGGGTGCTATTATGCATATTCTGAATGAGTTTAGAATCTCCTGATCAAAACACAGGCGAAGAAGACGCAGAAAGGAGTGATATCATATGTAAGCAGATGCATTTGTAAAATAATGTGATCATCAACATTAAACAGCATATAAATCAAAACTGCCTAATGTTACTGAATGAAATGTTGACCCAGGACGAGCTACAGGACTGTGCAAGCATTAGGGGTGTTGATGGACTCCATCTACTCAATCTGCGTTTGATCCTTGTTCTGAATCCGATCCGATGTAATTTTCTCAGCTTTTTGCTCAAATTTTTTTTTATTTTTTTTATGAAACTTACCCATAATCAAGTGTTGATAAAAAAAAGAAGCTAGAATATTTTGTTGTTGTTGTTGTTGTTGTTGTTTAAAAGCAGAGGCTCTGTTATTTATTTGATAGATTGCATGCTCAAATATTCATACAACAAAATATTCAGGGGGCCATTACATTTTTGTGAAAATTATCAAAAACGCTGGCGCTGGCGGGGAACTTTAAAATAAAAAGCTGGCAGGGAAAGTGTTAACTAACTATTAACTACGACTTTTGCCTCAAACTAATTACTGCTTATTAATAGTTAGTAAGCTAGTTGTTAAGTTTAAGCATTGGAAAAGATTAAGGGATGTAGAATAAGGTCATGCAAAATAAGGCATTGATATGTGCTGTATAAGTACTAATAAAGTGTATATATATATATATATATATATATATATATATATATATATATATATATATATATATATATATATATATATATATATATATATATATATATATATATATATATACAGTGAGAGAGTTGTTTGTTTTTACAGTCCCATCAAGCTGAAACAAAAACAAGTTATGTGTTTCAAAATGAAAATGATGCACAAAACCAAAAAGAAACAGGAAGTATACAGATCAAGATACACACAACACCATGTGTGTCTACAAGGGACGAAGAGGTGTGGGATGCAGCAGGGCAGAAAAAGACAATCTGTTCCAGGCACAGAGTGTGAATAACCCTCTTCCACCACTGTAACCGCATTGTCACTCAGAGCGAGGAGCACAAAATGCATGTTAGCTGCCACAGACAGACAGCAGGCATGTTAACAGAGCAGTGAGGACAGGGCTGAATGCAATGAGAACTTCTGCTCTACTGTCTTTATTTTTTTATTTCGACAAACAGCCTCTGCCCTTTGTCTCTCGGAGAGACATGCGAGAAATTGCGAAACATGGATAGACGCACGGTCGCACGCACAAACACGAAGAGTCCATCCATCAATTGTGGCTGAAAGATCTGATCATGAGGCGTGGAGTGAGACTAGTATAATGCATACACTAGCGGTACATTAGCATTCATATTTGTTTGTCAGGGTGGAACGAAGACACAGATGCATGTACAAACAAAAGTATTAGCCATTTTTATCATCTCCTAAACATTGTTTCTAGGCCTTACTAAAATGAATGTAGTTTTTATAGGTTCTGGTGGTAGATTGCACCAAGGGACCACCCACATTTGAACCGCTAACATCTGCAAATGCACTGTAGGGCAAGGACATAGAATTGTCAGATTGAAATGCAAGCAAATTAACCAATATTAACTTTTATTCTTTTGTCAAATCAACTTATATAATGAATGTGGTTCAGATAACATAATATTTGTAGTTTATATTGATTAAACCAATCTCCTTCATTGTATTAACAAAATTTTTTGATTTCAACATTTTAATGCAACCGGGCTTACTTTTTTGGGCCCTACCTGGCACAATGCGAAGCCAGGCGCGACGCAAGTGTTTTTTTGCTAGTTTCTGCCCAAAGCAGTTATCATTTTCACGTCCAGCACCAGGTTGTTTAAATAGCAAATGCACTCGCACACATCTGTTCACCCATGGGCATGCTGGTCTGAAAACGAGGTGTGTTCAGGCGCATTGTTGGCGCATTGCTTATAAACATATTAATGGCAAAAGTGTCATTACATTGTATTCAGCACAAACTGGGCTACCATAATATGTGAGCAACATGTATGTACATGCTTGTATTTTTGAGAGAATAACGTTTATGCATGTTTTTAAAAAAACAAAAAAAAAACATTTGAGTCACTGAAATAAGACCACAAAACGCACAGTAACTATGTGTCCACAAGACTTTTGACTAATGGGTGTTGTTGCCTAGAGTTTTTGCTACAAACTGATGTGAGAATCATAGTGCCTACTCATTCACATAAAACAATATATTGATCTGATTGAGAGGGAGCTAAGAACAGGACTTTTTTATTTTTATTTTATTTAGAATATAGTCAACAATATAAAGTGAGAGCCAAAGGCACAATGTCCTATGTGGGCCAGGTCACTATGATTCTCAAATCTGTGAGATAAAAAAAACAACATCTGTGAGGATACTGTTAACAGGATCAACTATTGTATTAACCTTAATATAATGTCCACTCTTAACAGAAAACATAATTGCTGATATTGCACAGCATGTGAACAAAATTTTGTATAGGCATATTGTATTTAAATTATATACAATACCGGTCAAAAGATTGGACACATTACTGTGTTTAATGTTTTTGAAAGAAGTCTCATGCTCATCAAGCCTGCATTTATTTGTTCAAAGTAATCGAGGTGAAGGTGCCGGCGCCCTCAGACAGTTAAAAATCAAAGGATTCCTCTCTGGAGAAGCGTTCAGTCTTTCCACTCGCAAATAGTGAATCTGCCATGGTGCAAGCGCAACTGGATGAGACTCTGATTGGTTTATTGCACGTTACACCCAAAACTAGCAAAAGTGGACTAAGTGCACCTTCAGACCATACGCTCAGATCGTTTAAATAGGGCCCTTTATGTTAAACCAAAAATATTTTTTTACAGTGCAGAGTGTGCATGATCCTTCAGAAATCTGTGTCAGCCATTACTGAAAGTCTATTGGTTACATGTTGCAAAAAAAAGAAATTGTATAAAAGGTATTTGCATTTACAGTCAAAATGACAATATTTCAAACTCTCACTTTAAAATGTATATATTTTTTATATTTTTTATATTATATATTTATATATATATTATCTTATATACACGCAGACAAGATGTCCCAAACCTACCCTTTAGGTGAACCGCCCATCTGATGAACCGCAATTAATGGCAGAATGGTGGTGCCTGTTTGCCGCCATCCTTGTGCGCCATCCTTGTGCTCTCTCTCTCTTCAGAAAGACATGCCAGCGCTATCCCATGACCAATTCGTACGTATTTGTACGAGGTGGCTAATTCGTAATTTGTATGAATTCATAGCCACCTCGTAAAAAACATACGAATTGCCATGAGATCGCGTTGGGAATGCACAACTTTTCACACTGGATCTCACATAAGGTTTTGGTTACTTTTTATCAGTAAAACTCGAAAGATACCTAAGTAACTCACAGAGCATGAGCTAGCAAAACACACCAAACCTTGCCCTCATCAAATCGAACTTTGAACTCCATCTGCA
Source organism: Romanogobio albipinnatus (assembly GCA_023566225.1). Classification (NCBI taxonomy): domain Eukaryota; kingdom Metazoa; phylum Chordata; class Actinopteri; order Cypriniformes; family Gobionidae; genus Romanogobio; species Romanogobio albipinnatus. Next base: position 11,267,503 of record CM042259.1, on the reverse strand, counting down.
GGCCTGCTGCCTTTCTCCAAAGATTGTGTTTATCATCATCCCAGACCACTAATGCAGGCTAATCAAATCCTTCATCCATCTGATTAGCATTTATAACTCTCTCTGTCTGCTTGTTAACTCATTAGATTCATCAATTCCCTCCCAGCTTCACTGGAATGGGAAGAAATATCCCATTATGTTTCAGCACTGTCAAAGAGTCAGAAGGCCATCATTAGTTGATTATGCATTATAAACCTTATAGTACATCCATCCATTGTCTGTCAACCCAGGCTACATCTGAGATACATTTGAAAATGCATAATTTTCTCTACAGTTTCTCCTTTTTTGTCCAGTGAAAACTGAACTTTTTGAAGACACTTGAAGACGGTTTTCACGTTTGTATGGAAATTATTTGAAAACAATGACACATATTCAGTGGTGGATGACGTACACATTTCAAGTCCTTGAGTAAAAGTACATATACTCTATTGAAATATTACTCCAGTAAAAGTATTAAGTACTCCTTTTCAATTTTACTCAAATTGAAGTACAAAATTACTTGATTTTTAATTTACTTAAGTACTGACCGATGACTGTTTATTTTGTAATTTTACATACTTGTATACTTTATATTACATGTTTTAAAGAATCCTACTGCTCAAAATAGGGGGGTTGCTGGGTCTGACATCATTATGAACTGTTAAGTATTCGTCGGTATGGAAGATTAGGGGATGCAGATACATATGATTGCGAGTGGAAAGACTGAACGCTTCCCCAGAGAGAAATCCTTTTATTTTTAATATTTAAAAGTGTTTGTGTGCTGCTGCGCATCCCTGTGTGTGTAATAAGCAGAGTGTACGTGCAAAAATACTGCGTTTCAATTTCAGTTCCTCAAAATAGCAATGCGCCAACAATGCACCTGAACACACCTCATTTTTAGACACCCCATGGGCGAACAGATGGGCGCGAGTGCATTTGCTATTTAAACAACATGGCGCTGGACGTGAAAATGATAACTGCGTCGGGCTGAAACTAGCAAAAAACACTTGCGTCATGCTTGGCGTCTCATTGCGCCGGGTGTATGAGAGGGCCCTTAGTCTGGATGGTAAGCTTTTTGAAGTAAAAATGCCATTTTCAAATGTAGTTCCATCTTCTCAAAAGTTTTCGAATGTCCTTGAGTGTGTGTCCCTGGCGGCAGTGACCCCAATGTTGTTGGAGGACTGTGGGATGCTGCTCAAGTTAATGTTCACTTACAGATGGATTCCCAGTTCTCTCTATTGAGCCATGAAGGTGCTACGTGTAGTCTGTCACCCCAGCCAAAACTCACCCAGAGCAGAAAATTAGCACGAGCCACAGCTTTCCCCCGAGGTACAAGAAAGGTGGGCAAACTTCTTGAAAAACAGAACTCTTGATGGAAAGAGCACAAAGAGTTTTCATAACAAAATATATTTTCATGAAGACAACCAGAAACTTTTCAAAAATAGAGGAAATACAAAAGCAACAACCATCCTGTTGGTTCTCAATGGACCATGCATGTCTAAAATAGTTTAAACACATTTATTGATTGATTATTAATGATCAACAATCTTTAAATGTACAATATGAACAAAACTGTATGAATCTTATTTCTGCAGTAACACCCCAGTCTGTGACTTTCACACTGCCTCACAATTTCCTTCTGGCTGATGGTTATTTCTCCTGAATAGATTCCGATTTATCGATCTGCTAAAGCAAGTGAAATAGCCATCTCACAGAATGAACATATACAGTACTATACGGAGCACAAATGTATGTCTTTGTACAGAACTCTATACCTCACTGAATAAAAAAAGAAATAAATTGAATGGTCCTTGAAAAACTCGCTGCCACAATATATATACAAACTATAATTTATTCATTTCAGCATTATTACTCTAGTCTTCAGTGTTACACAATCCTTCAGAAATCATTCTAATATGCTGATGTGATGCTCAAGAAAATTTTTGCAATATATATATATATATATATATATATATATATATATATATATATATATATACCAAGATGCACCAAGATGTTAGCAGCAGATCCTTTAAGTCTTGTAAGTTGCGAGGTTGGGCCTCCATGGTTCGGAATTGTTTGTTCAGCACATCCCACAGATGCTCGATTGGATTGAGATCTAGGGATTTCGGAGGCCAAGTCAACATCTCAAACTCGTTGTGCATTGTGTAAATAAAAAAGTTCATATGCATATTAAGAAGTACAGTAAATATAAATGCAGGGTGGTACATTAATAACTTCAATATTAATTAATATAATTTGTTTAAATATATACTGTATATCAGAAGGCCATTATAGCGACATTTTTTATGTGATTATCTGTTATTTAGATATCCAATAAACACAAACACACACACACAGATGGAAGGGAAACTTAATTTAAACGAAAAAAAGCTCCTTTAAACAGTGTCAGTTAAAAATATCCTGTTTAAATTTGAAAGTTGTGGTCAATTTCACCCATCTGGCATGGCACTGCGGCGCAGCACACACTGCCACATTTCAGGCGGCGAGAACCCTCTCTCCAAAACAAACGACCCCCCCCCCAACACACACTGCGCCATATCCTTCAACCACACTTGCTTTGATCTTCATTATATTTCCATCTGTTTCACATCTGGGTCCCTTTAAAGACGAAGCAAAGGACATATTAATGCAATATAGAAGCACAGTACCCGTGCCAGCTCTAGCCACTGAATGTTTTCACTCCCACTCCCCGAGACTGTGGCTTTATTTGCTCTTGTAAAAATGAGTTTTGAGAAAGCTATAAATACACACACATGCACTGTTGGTTATCTGTATTCAATGTGGCATTTTGAGCTTGGGAAGTGAATCTCATTTGAACTACTAGTTAACATCCCTGAGACGCTAGAGACTGTGGCCCCTTATGTATTGGTACACAGTGTGTGTGTTCCAACATAATTGTGGTTATCTGTCTCTGAGAGAATATGGGACACGCTGACCTGTCTCCGAGGGTCCCTGCCACTGCCCTGAGGGCAAACGGAATGACATCATGCACCATGTGTGGCTCTGTCTAGGCAAGATTTCTGTAAGGAAATTATTTTCGAGAGGCACATTCTACCGACTTCTGGTCTCACGTTTAAGCCTCAGATGATATGATTTTTGATCACAAACAATGTCTTTGAGGCAAACACCTGATTTGCATTGACCAAACAGAATATATCTGTAATATCAGTAAAACAACAAACTTATATAGACAAAATAATTACATGTTTGTCAATATGTAGAGTACCAAAATCGCTTACATTATTGGTCGATTAGAAGAAGAAAAGAATAAGGCACACTGTGTGATTTTAGCCGAAAACCACTTTTCAAGCTTGTTTACTCATAGTGTTAGTTATTGCGTGCTTTTGCAATTCCATCTCTGAATGAGGAGAACAAGGCAATCGTAATGCAGTACATTCCCGGAGAAGAGTGCATTCCCATCTCTCCTCATAGATTAGGTGTGCTGCTACACTCTGCTGTGTGTGTTTGGACTGAGGGAGATGAGCTGGAACATCGTAATAGACTAAGCGCTCATGGATCTAGTGTGAGAATAGCAGAGCGGTTTACAATTGTGTGGTGATCGAGTGCTTTAAAATGATTCTTTACAGTGTGGGCAAGAGCAAAAAATTCACTTTTTGCCACACCTGCTAATGGTGGGTTATAATGGAGGGGTCTGAAATTGTCATCGTAGGTGCATGTCCACTGTGAGAGACATAATCTAAAAAAAAAAAATCCAGAAATCACAATATATGATTTTTTTAAACTATTTATTTGTATGATACAGCTGCAAATAAGTATTTGAACACCTGTCTATCAGCTAGAATTCTGACCCTCGAAGACCTGTTAGTCTGCCTTTAAAATGTCCACCTCCACTCTATTTATTATCCTAAATTAGATGCACCTGTTTGAGGTCGTTAGCTGCATAAAGACACCTGTCCACCCCATACAATCAGTAAGAATCCAACTACTAACATGGCCAAGACCAAAGAGCTGTCCAAAGACACTAGAGACAAAATTGTACACCTGCATAAGGCTGGAAAGGGCTACGGGGAAATTGCCAAGCAGCTTGGTGAAAAAAGGTCCACTGTTGGAGCAATCATTAGAAAATGGAAGAAGCTAAAAATGACTGTCAATCTCCCTCGGACTGGGGCTCCATGCAAGATCTCACCTCGTGGGGTCTCAATGATCCTAAGAAAGGTGAGAAATCAGCCCAGAACTACACGGGAGGAGCTGGTCAATGACCTGAAAAGAGCTGGGACCACCGTTTCCAAGGTTACTGTTGGTAATACACTAAGACGTCATGGTTTGAAATCATGCATGGCACGGACGGTTCCCCTGCTTAAACCAGCACATGTCAAGGCCCGTCTTAAGTTTGCCAATGACCATTTGGAGGATCCAGAGGAGTCATGGAAGAAAGTCATGTGGTCAGATGAGACTAAAATAGAACTTTTTGCTTATAATTCCACTAAACGTGTTTGGAGGAAGAAGAATGATGAGTACCATCCCAAGAACACTATCCCTACTGTGAAGCATGGGGGTGGTAGCATCATGCTTTGGGGGTGTTTTTCTGCACATGGGACAGGGCAACCGCACTGTATTAAGGAGAGGATGACCGGGGCCATGTATTGTGAGATTTTGGGGAACAACCTCCTTCCCTCAGTTAGAGCATTGAACATGGGCCGAGGCTGGGTCTTCCAACATGACAATGACCCGAAGCACACAGCCAGGATAACCAAGGAGTGGCTCTGTAAGAAGCATATCAAGGTTCTGGCGTGGCTTAGCCAGTCTCCAGACCTAAACCCAATAGAGAATATTTGGAGGGAGCTCAAACTCCGTGTTTCTCAGCGACAGGCCAGAAACCTGACTGATCTAGAGAAGATCTGTGTGGAGGAGTGGGCCAAAATCCCTCCTGCAGTGTGTGCAAACCTGGTGAAAAACTACAGAAAACATTTGACCTCTGTAATTGCAAACAAAGGCTACAGTACAAAATATTAACATTGATTTTCTCATGTGTTCAAATACTTATTTGCAGCTGTATCATACAAATAAATAGTTAAAAAAATCATACATTGTGATTTCTGGATTTTTTTTTTAGATTATGTCTCTCACAGTGGACATGCACCTACGATGACAATTTCAGACCCCTCCATGATTTCTAAGTGGGAGAACTTGCAAAATAGCAGGGTGTTCAAATACTTATTTTCCTCAATGTATATATACATGATAATTATACACAGCACACATTATGCAAAAACGTTTCTTTTTGATGCGATTAATCGATTTGACAGCACTAATATATTCATTGTATTATAATATTATTACTAATAATATAATAAATATATTATAACTTTATATATATGGCTAAACCCCCATATACTATTTAATATAATTATAATCTATTTAAATATTAATACATTTATTTGTAAGCTTAATGATACAATATAACAAAGCATATTGCACACATACAAGTAATAATTATTGCAATTTGGTTACTCATATCATATGTTTGCTTTAGTATAGCTCAATGCAGAAAAAAAAATCTGCATGTGCTGCAATGCTGGAAAAAAAATGCATCCTAAATAAATGACAGTACATTTTCCACTAAAGTAAAAGAAGTCAGGGAACAGGGCATGACAGATGTTTTGTTTAGTAGATGGTTTAGTCTTTGTTTTGAGTTTAACACACATCTCTCACATCTGCAAGTCGGATTATTGCTCTTGCAATTTGATTTAAACGTTATATTGTTGTTCCTACAGACAAAACGCAAGTAACTCAATTTTATTATCTCGCCAAAGACAATTTTACTTTGGGACCCCGGCTACAGCTTACAGTCCCTTTGTGTGTGTGTGTGTGTGTGTGTGTGTGTGTGTAGAAGAAGAGGCTGGTGCTGGCTGCTCTTTCAAACATACTTCATTACTGTATACTGTCACCTCCAGCAGATTGAACACACTACTCTCCTCGAGCAGCAAGAATGTGAGCCTGTTTACCGTTTACCCGGCAGATGAGATACGAAGATATTGATTCAGAAACACAAAGAAAAATGCTGGAAAAATATGGCTACCATATAAAAGTCAAGGAAAATCCAGAGAAAAGCAGCCATACATTTTCACGCCTTTGAGACGACTGGAGGCTTTATTGAAGCGCAAAATACTTGTGCTCATCAATGGGAGAGAAAACAATATTTCTCCCCAGCCGTTTCATCAGCCTTGTGCTGCTACAGAGAGACAAGCCTATTGTTTAAAAAAAAAGAGTCACAATATCCTTGTACAAGGCAGACGGCATTTGGAGCCATGAATCAGAGCTGATGAGAGTCAGAAAATGCAGAGATTTCCCTGAGAGGATTAGAGACACATAATGGAGATGATCTATTTAGAAACTCCTACTAGTTGAAGGAAGAAGTATGGAGGATACTATACAGACTTGTTCAGATAAACAGCTTTCGAAATGATCCTTTGCGCTCCTTTGGATCTGCGTTTGTGTGTATCTGCAAGAGTGTATTATCGTATTTGGGGTGTGTAACATGCACCATCCTGCCTATGCCACGTTGAGACATGGATTTATGAGGGAGAAGGCTGTGATTGGTTGAAACATAGGTCAGAGGAGGGGCCTAAGAAAAGAGTTATGTCATTAACAAAAAAAGTCTCATGGGATTGAAGGAGAATTTCAATGAATTCCTTTTATTTGGGGCAGTTCCGTTACAGTTTGGAGTTGCTTGTGCCTCAGAATGTAAATTAAGGGTTCATTTATTTGGGCCACTCGGGTGGGACATCTGACTGCAAATAAAGTAACAAATACCGAGGCTAAGTTTGGAATAACATACTAGCACACTACATTTATTTAATGCACTTAATAAGGTCATGTGACAAATTTAACTCTATACTGTACCATATTTGATACAACTTTTCCAGGCCTTTAAATGATCAAAGTCACCATATCGTTGCTGAAAAACCTTCTGTACAAAATCTTCCATGTGTCTTCTGTTACTTGATTGACAGTTTATACTTCTTTAACATTTCAACTTTTTTTTGTGTATAATTCTAAAAGAATATTGAGGTACACGTGTCTTTTTGCTGTGAAATCTAGATTTTTATAAAGTAAACATAAGAATACATTTTATATTGTTATAAGTTGTATATTTCAGGATGAAGCAGCTTAGGTTAATTTGATTATCCATAAATTATTTCGAGATAAATCATGTTCAAATGTAGAGTAGCAAATAAGATATATCATGATTTTAGAATTTGTACATCTCTCAATCATCATTGTATTGTATTTTATTGCGTTAAATGTTTTTCCCCCAGAAATGAAAATTACAGAGCTTTGATCAAATATCATCTTACCAGTGATGGGAATAACGGCGTTATAGATAAACGGCGTTACTAACGGAATTATTTTTTTCAGTAACGAGTAATCAAACAAATGACTGTTTCTCCCATTACAACGCTGTTAGCGTTACTGAGAATAAAATGCGGCGTTACTATAATTGAGCTCACTGAAGCGGTTTTCATCCGAACAGGCTCTCTGTCAGTCGGACCTGCAATGTTTTTTTTTTCTCTCTGGTCGGTTAGTGTGTGTGTGTGTGTGTGTGTGTGTGTGTGTGTGTGTGTGTGTGTGTGTGTGTGTGTGCGGGCATGTGTGCATGCCATGCGTGTTTGGTACACATAACTGATGATGATTGGTGGGTGGGAGACAAGGTTGAGGTTGATAGGTTGAGTTCACACAAACACACCTATGACACGCACACGCATATTTACAATCACACACCCCAACGACCAGGAGGAGTCAGAGCGATGGAAAGTCCAATGACTTCAAAGGTAGCTTTCGCAAACTGGAAGTATAAGCGCTATTTTCCCCTCGTTGAGGTGAAAGGTAAGAATGTTTATGTAAAGTGTAACTTATGCCCAGGAAGAAAGAGTCTCTCCACGTCGGTGGCAAGTATTATTGCTAAATATTATTTGTAAATATGTAAAGATCTCATTGATTACGACAAAGAACCATTTTTGGTGCCATATAGAACCTTTTTTTTAGAGTGTATATCATAAAATAAAAGTCTTAAAGTCCCTGTAAAGGCAATTCTGAGATTTGTTTCTAAACACATTATAAATGTTAGAAATGTATTGCTGAAACACGTTACAAAGACTGTGACCTGTGTAGTACTGAATTGTGGAGTTAGACCGTTAAACAGTTTTTCACCGTTGCTGTGTTCAGGAGCTTGTGTTTTGGGCGGAGCTAAAACGGTGGCTTGATGACGCTCTGGAGTCACTGTGCATATGGCCCCACCCCTAACACGATCATAACTAGAGCACATTCTCATCAGTTCGCTCGCTCGATCGCGATAGTTACTACAGCCTACAACTTACAAAACAGTTTACAAAACAAAAACGATTATATCAAAAAGAGTGGATTAATTTTGTGAACAGCCACCTTGATGAAGAGCTGAGGATCACCACCAACACCTGCCTCTGCAGTGATATTACACCGGATAGTTTTACAAAATTTCATCAGAGACAACTGGAATTCACTGATAATCTGCTGCAGAATGGGGCCGAACCGATTATCTCCCGCCCGGGCCTTCATCCTCCCATCCCGCCGACATCTGGTGCCGTTGTGAGCTGTACGTGAGCGCTGTCTTGTGTGCTCACGGCCGCTTTCTTGCGAGTGGACATGGTTTCAGCGCCTACAGCGGACACGCCCCCAGCGTTTGAGAGCAGAGAATGCTGCTTATTTTTTGAAGTTTTTGATAAGCTATTTTATTTTACTTGGTGGATTTTTTTATGATCCAAATTTGGCTGGGCGTTAATAACACATTTGTCTGTGGTGTGACAAACTCAGAACACATATTTAATTTTGACTTTACAGGGACTTTAAAAGCCTGATGTATCAAAAATTATATTTAACAAAAAAACACATTCACAAACTTTTTTTAAACTGCCTAAATATTGAATAAACATGTTTTTAGGACTTTTATTTCACATCAGGCTTTACAAGAGTCACGCGACAACTGTTGGAAATATTTACCACTATGCTAGTATTCCATTCACAGACATTTTATAGCAGAACATCACAAAAAAAAAACAGTTTTTGGACTTTTGGAAATCAGTGAGAAACAATTGCACAGAGGGGGGCAAACTTACAAGGAAGCCCTGGCCCCTGAGAACAACATTGATCAGGTCTTTAATTCTGATTAACAGCCTGATTCATGCCCTTTGCTCAGTGCTAATTAGCAAGCACTAACAGAGTCAAAGTGGTGCCATTCAGCACAATAAAACGGAGAGGGCTTGAACAATTACACACAGCAATTACATGTGTGATTCGAGCCCTGTCTGCATCAACAAGGTCAATGGGAGAATGGCATCAAACATATTAAACAAAAGCACACAGAAACGACGGAAGGTGGATCATAACTCAGACGGCAGATTGATAGGGACCTTTATCACCTCATTCATCAACTGATATTACGCAGGTCAATGCCCACACAATAAGCTGCTCAGAAAGGGCATTTATGAAATTTCTGACATAGCAACGGTGCCCAACAACAAATGTGCTGTCTCTCCAAAGCATTTTAACAAGCTAATGAAGAACAAACTCTGAATCTGAACATGTCAGATATATATATATATATATATATATATATATATATATATATATATATATATATATATATATATATATATATATACACTCACCTAAAAGATTATTGGGAACACCATAAACTGTGTTTGACCCCCTTTCGCCTTCAGATCTGCCTTAATTCTACGTGGCATTGATTCAACAAGGTGCTGAAAGCATTCTTTAGAAATGTTGGCCCATATTGATAGGATAGCATCTTGCAGTTGATGGAGATTTGTGGGACACACATCCAGGGCACGAAGCTCCCGTTCCACCACATCCCAAAGATGCTCTATTGGGTTGAGATATGGTGACTGTGGGGGGCCATTTTAGTACAGTGAACTCATTGTCATGTTCAAGAAACCAATTTGAAATGATTCGAGCTTTGTGACATGGTGCATTATCCTGCTGGAAGTAGCCATCAGAGGATGGGTACATGGTGGTCGTAAAGGGATGGACATGGTCAGAAACAATGCTCAGGTAGGCCATGGCATTTAAACGATGCCCAATTGGCACTAAGGGGCCTAAAGTGTGCCAAGAAAACAGCCCCCACACCATTACACCACCACCACCAGCCTGCACAGTGGTAACAAGGCATGATGGATCCATGTTCTCATTCTGTTTACGCCAAATTCTGACTCGGCCATCTGAATGTCTCAACAGAAATCGAGACTCATCAGACCAGGCAACATTTTTCCAGTCTTCAACTGTCCAATTTTGGTGAGCTCGTGCAAATTGTAGCCTCTTTTTCCTATTTGTAGTGGAGATGAGTGGTACCCTGTGGGGTCTTCTGTTGTTGTAGCCCATCTGCCTCAAGGTCGTGACTGTTGTGGCTTCACAAATGCTTTGCTGCATACCTCGGTTGTAACGAGTGGTTATTTCAGTCAAAGTTGCTGTTCTATCAGCTTGAATCAGTCGGCCCAATCTCCTCTGACCTCTAGCATCAACAAGGCATTTTCGCCCACAGGACTGCCACATACTGGATGTTTTTCCCTTTCCACACCATTCTTTGTAAACCCTAGAAATGGTTGTGCGTGAAAATCCCAGTAACTGAGCAGATTGTGAAATACTCAGACCGGCCCGTCTGGCACCAACAACCATGCCACGCTCAAAATTGCTTAAATCACATTTCTTTCCCATTCTGACATTCAGTTTGGAGTTCAGGAGATTGTCTTGACCAGGACCACACCCCTAAATGCATTGAAGCAACTGCCATGTGATTGGTTGATTAGATAATTGCATTAATGAGAAATTGAACAGGTGTTCCTAATAATCCTTTAGATGAGTGTATATATATATATATATATATATATATATATATATATATATATATATATATATATATATATATATATATATATATATATAATATTTTTTTTTATTATGTGGCAAAAACACCAACCTACTTTTGAATGGCAGTGTTCATTTTTACAGTATATTTGTTGTTGTTGTTGTATAGTATATACACCGATCAGGCATTATGACTTCTGTCCTAATATTGTGTTGGTCCCCCTTTTGCTGCCAAAACAGCCCTGACCCGTCGAGGCATGGACTCCACTAGACCCCTGAAGGTGAGCTGTGGTATCTGGCACCAAGATGTTAGCAGCAGATCCTTTATGTCATGTAAGTTGCGAGGTAGGGCCTCCATGGATCGGACTTGTTTGTTCTGCACATCCCACAGATGCTCGATTGGATTGAGATCTGGGGAATCTGGAGGCCAAGTAAACATCTCAAACTCGCATTTGTGTTCCTCAAACAATTCCTGAACCATTTTTGCTTTGTGGCAGGGCGCATTATCCTGCTGAAAGAGGACACAGCCACCAGGATATACCATTTCCATGAAAGCATCACACCGCCTCCGCCGGCTTGCCTTCTTCCCATAGTGCATCCTGGTTCCATGTGTTCTCCAGATAAGCAATGCACACGCACCCGGCCATACACATGATGAAAAAGAAAACGTGATTCATCAGACTAGGCCACCTTCTTCCATTGCTCCATGGTCCAGTTCTGATGCTCGCATGCCCACTGTTGGCGCTTTCGGTGGTGGACAGGGGTCAGCATGGGCATCCTGACTGGTCTGCGGCTATGCAGCCCAATACGCAACAAACTGCGATGCACTGTGTATTCTGCCACCTTTCTATCAGAACCAGCATTAACTTCTTGAGCAATCTGAGCTACAGTAGCTCATCTGTTTGACCGGACCACACGGCCAGCCTTCGCTCCCCACCTGCATCAATGAGCCTTGGCCGCCCAACAACAACAAATATAAATATGAACACTGCCATTCAAAAGTTTGGGGTCAGTTATTTTCAATTGTAATAGTATATAGTATAATAGTGTTACATGTATGCCTTTTTGTGTTATCCGTGACCCTGTTTCCCTAATTTCTGATTAGTTAATTTGGTTCCACCTGTGTTCTGTTAATTATCTCATTAGCTCCCTTGTTTAGTTCCTTCTTATACGTTCTCAGTTCTTCCTCAGTGTTTGTCGGTTCTCGTCTAGATTCGATGTGTTTGATGTATAGAAAATGGGCAAAGAGGCAGGACGTGGGTGGTGCTGAGGTGACGCAATGACTAACAGACAACAGATAAATGGCTATGGACCTGTCACTCAAAGTGGCCACGCCCTTAATTATGCAGAACTTTAAGGCTTTATATAATGTAAACGAATGAGTTATAAAAAAAATTCACCCCCCTCACAGTTGTCATGAAGGGCAACATTAGCTGTATAGACCAAAACCACAATTTGTACCAGGCTGTAAACTGTTTTTTTTTTCAGCTGTGAAGTTGGGCATTTTAACATGGAGCTCAATGAGATTCTGCTCCCTTCTGGAGCCTGTCCCTAGCGGCCAGTTGATGAATTGCAGTTTAAGTCACTTCCATATTGGCTTCAAGAGAAACTGGGGGAGGTTGCCGCTTGATTTGATGTTTATTCCATGAGTCCTATTATTAAAAGATCCTGTTAATCCTCGTCTTCATGAGTTTTATACTACACGTCCTGTAATATATACCTAATATTTGACCAAATAAATGCAACCTTGCTGAGCATAAGAGACTTATTTAAAAAAAATCTCACAACCCCAGTTTTGAATGGTATAAGACCAAATTAAAACCTGTATTTCCTGTATAAGAACCAAAGCTCAATATGTCTTGAATGCATTCACTATGAACAATTTACTTTTTAATTTCTTACAACTGGCCTTTAGGAATGGCTTCTGTCATGGATGGATGGCTGGATGATGGATACATTTGAGCCTAACTAATTTTGGTGGGGATATTTTAAGGCTCTGAATATACTTTACACAAAACAGATGCAGCACCACATTACTAAATCAAGAATGATTTCAAGCATAAAAGGAAAAGAGCACGACCAGTGTCTCTACGCCTACGAGTGGCATACTAAAAGGTCTATACAAACACAAATGCATGTTTTCCACGTGAGACGTGGACCTCTGTAATTGTGTTCCAAAACAAATGTCCCTTAAAAAAGCACTATCAACTGAAGGACGGGGGTGAAACTGTGTTGCACGGGAAAAAAGACTTCTCACAGCTTGTAGATGTGTGTGAGGGGGTTTGAGTATGCCGTGTTGCACCCTTTGCCCACTCATCCATCACTCCCTGGAAACAGCCATGCACTCTAATGAAGCCACAAGGGCAGACACCTACAAGTACACACACCCCGTTTGGACCTCCAGTACTGTACCCCTGGTGGATGGCAACCTCAAGCCCCCCTAAAAAATTCAGCAACAAATACACGAATAAGGATCAAGTTGTTCTTTTCATCTGTGATTGAGGCGGTCCAGAGGCACAACTGATCGGTTCCAGAGGAATGAAAGCTTATGGTTGCGGCTTTTCAAACAGCCCTAGAGCCCACAACAAATCCATAGAACGGGCTTCGGTTCTAATGTGAGTTGGAGGACGGGCAGCCTGCATTTAGAATGTGGTCATGGGAGGAGAAGAGAGAGAAACCGACATTCAGGCTGCCATCTCATTGCAGGCCCCTACCCCAAATGAGCTCTGTGTGGTTGGGGAGCGTTCATGGAAAAGAAATGCAGTCCAAACCTCAAGCATACCAACTCAGGATGTTTTAGAATACGAAAACAGTTCAGGCCTCAACTTCCAAGACATTGCTGGAAATGTCTAAAAAAATAACGCTTCTCTGTTGGCATAATAACTTTTAGCATCCATGGAAACTTCTAATTTTACCAAAGAAAATAAAATATGATTCTTTTAAGAGCTATTCACTGAAAGGTTTTTTTGGAACCCAAAATAGTTATTTTATGGCACCTTTTTTTTTTAAGAGTGTTGTTCACCAGACTTTGACATGTCATTCTAAAAGGTGCATAGTGTTATTGAAGGTACATACTGTACATCAACATTGGCTTTGTTAATAAAAAAAGTGAATTCATCATTTATAAAGCATTAATATACATTAATAAAATGTACACTGTAAACCCTAATGTTGTCTTTACTTAAACAATCAAGTAATCTTGACTAAATATTTCTAGTTTAGTCAAGAAACTCATAAATATAAGTTAGTATAACTTGTTAACCTACAAAATACATAAACTTAAGATTTCAAGTTTAATTAACTCAAAATCATAATTAATTAAAATAGCTCACTCTGTTCTTGCTTTGATGTGATTGGCCATGCAAGGAGTTCTACCTGGCAATAACTAAACTAATGCACTGATTGGAGGATATTTAAAAAAGGCAGTCCTTTTCGTCTGTTGCTTGCTGCTGATTCAAATCAAGATGGAGACCTTTTCATTGTGTGCAATCTTACATTCGGTAAGTAAAAATATTTAGATATAAAGTTATTTTTTGTTTGATTTTTAATGGCAAGAAGAAGTCAATATTGTTTGGTTAAATCGTACGTGTTTTTGAGTTGGGGCAATTTTTTATAGACTTATCACTCATTTTCTCCACTTCCTCTCACCATAATTGTGATCAGTGTTCCCTTTGGTTGGACACTTGGAACTTCATTCATATTATAGCAATTGACTTCCTATTAATACAGCAATGCAACAAGAAATCATAGTTGTATGATTTCAAAAGAAGGGAAGTAATATATATATATTAATACGACCTTTACTATTTTACTTCTTGTCATTATTGGGGTTATACTGACAAAAGACAAATAGTAAAATAAAGAACAACTTAACACCAAGTTAAGTGGACTGAATTGTTTAAGTACATTTTATAAACACCAAGTTTGGTGAACTTAACAATTTAAGTACAGTCAACATGAGCACCAAGTTGAGTGAACTTAAATATACAAGTTTTGAGAGACTCCATTACTCAAATAAATTGAGGCAACGAGTTTACTCAAATCAAATGAGTTCAATCAACTTATTAGGGTTTTCAGTGTATATAAATACAGATATAAATGCTTTATTCTTGATTTATAAGCATATCTATAATGTGTTTAATAATTGTATTTTCATACTTTATTTATGATCAATTTAACATTTCTAAATCATGTATTACATTATTTATGAACCAGTTATTCAGGAGTTGTTAGTGGTTCATAAAATAATTTAGAAAGTGTAAGTAAAGGATTATTAAACTATTTAAATGTACATTTATACATCTTATTATTTAGACATATAGAAATAGTTACTCAGTGTGTTAATACATGCTTTATTAACAAGTATTCCTACTGTAATTCATGATTAATTCAGGTAGTTATAAAACATTTAGTAGTTGTCACTATTTTTGTTAACTTTTACAAAAGAGACTTTTACAAAAGGCTCAGTTAATGAGGTAATTATGACACTGCAAAATGTTTTTATATATTATTATATTATATTATTATTGTTTTATACAAATTGTATTTGACACTCCTGTAATCCAGTCCAATGGTACATTTTTATTCAGCAATATTTATACTACAGAAATGCAAAGTTGTTTATGCTTTACGAGGCATAAATAGTTCTCACTTTAGATGAGCTCACAAAAACTGCCAACTACTAAATGTTTTATAACTACCTGAATTAATCATGAATTACAGTAGGAATATGTGTTAATACAGCGTTTGATAACACACCGAGAAACTATTGCTATATGTCTAAATAATAAGATGTATAAATGTACATTTAAATAGTTTATTAATCATTTACTTACACTTTCTGATCTTATGAACCACTAACAACTTCTAAATAACGGGTTTGTAAATAATGTAATACATGATTTACAAATGATAAATTGATCATTAATAAAGTATGAAAAAACAATTATTAAACACATAATAGATATGCTTATAAATCAAGAATAAAGCATTTATAGCTATATTTATGAACTGCTTATTAATGTCTATTAATGCTTTGTAAATGATAACTATTGACTAATGCTTAACTAATGCGTCATAGCGTGCAGTTATTAAAAGTGTTACCAATTTTCTTTTAGAACAGAAATAGTTCTCCAGGAGACACCTGGGGTCATGTTGACACAATGACCAGACTGTCAAAAAAAAAAAAAAACGACTCTATAGGTCGTTCTTCAAGCACCATATTACGACCTTTATTTACGTTTTTAAGTCATGCGCCCTCTAGCTGGCGTGTTAAATCTGTCGTCATGTGTAGACTTTTTACCATCATTTGTCATGTTTCCATTTAGCAAAAATATTTTTTTTATTAACAACTACAACCATCCACCCCTAAACCTACCCAGTGATTTATAGTGCATATACACTTTATGAGCACATGCGTTCCCTGGGATCGAACCCACGATTGCATGATCACAGGATTACATGATGTTGTATTTTGCAACGCTCTATCAGTTGAGCTACGCAAAACCCGAAATATGACGCAAATAAAAGGAAACAAAGCATTAAAATGAAGGTGTCTTGTTGTCGATAGGGGCACACCTTTAGTTAATGCTCCTATGGGTCATATTTCATGAATTCAAATGAAAGTGTCCTGTTGTCGATAGGGGCGCAACTTTAGTAAGCGCTCCTATGGGTCGTATTTCAGGGAAGTGACAAACGACCTATATAGGCGTATTGGTTGGAGGACATGTTGCAATGACAGTACAAATTATCTCTTGAAACTGTCACAAATTAAATATACATGGGGATATTTTTCTCCCTCATGTGAAATTTCCACCCATGAGAATTCCTATTGAAATGACTGGATTTTGTGTGGTCTGTGTGATTGTGCATCGCTACACTATTGACAATGGACAATGGACCTTTTTTTACACAAGAAATGCGTGACCATATGTTAACAGTAATGCTTGCTGTAGCAAATACAAAAAAAAATCTAAAACTTCCAAAACTGATGTAAATAACATATTAATGAAACTGTAAGATTTCAAAGGGTGCTAATGTGTATTTGCATTTGCAATGATTAAATGTCCATGACCATTACTATGCAGGATTCTGGCCAACCTTTTGTTTTCTTTGATTTGTAAATTAATTCGTCAATGCAATAACTTAATTAACATTCATTTCACACCAGTCACTCCAACTTTCCACTTCCCCACTTCCTTTTCTTCTTCTACCTCCTGAGGGGAAGTTTTTAAAGACACAAGACATTTGGCCACTGTTTCACTCTAATAATAGCATATTAATAACTCTATTCACAAGCAGCACAGAGTCTATAAACATGCACACTCTGGGTTTATATGAGTGGTTTCACAGTTACAGTATAACTCTCACAGGAACTGATATCTTTCCATACAATATGTGCAAACAAAATACTTGCCAATGTGTTTAAGTCTGAGCTTTTCATTTAACACAGTGTTGGCGGAGGGAGGCTCAGAGGAAGAGGCATTGAGTTTTTTTTTTTTTTTTTTAATAGAGACACAGGGAAGGGTCAGGAGAAAGGTCATTGCAATAAGACAGTGGACTGATAAGGTTTATCTGTGTCAAAGATTCATTATGGCCAGGGTTTCACAGGAAAGACCTCTTAGCTAGCTTTGCCACACACATACACTTATGTGTCCGCCAAGACATGTACACAACAATACACAATTCACTAAGCGTAGAGTTCAAACACACACAGACGCCACACACTCTCTTCACCGTTCAGTGTGAAAACGATGGCCTTATGTACTGGCACAACAACTAACAAACAGTATTCAAGCAGTGCAAAAGTAGTGCAAAATACAAGTTATCAACAGAGAATTTAGCTCTTTTTCATTATAAATAATTGTAAGAATGTAAGAATGCGGAAGAAAGAAAGAAAGAAAGAAAGAAAGAAAGAAAGAAAGAAAGAAAGAAAGAAAGAAAGAAAGAAAGAAAGAAAGAAAGAAAGAAAGAAAGAAAGAAAGAAAGAAAGAAAGAAAGAAAGAAAGAAAGAAAGAAAGAAAGAAAGAAAGAAGTACTAAAGACTCACTACACAAGTACCATGTGATGCTTCATAAATCAGTCTGTACCCACCTAGAAAGAAGAAAAAGAGAAAATCAGGCTTAGTGATCATATACCAGGCTAACAAATAACAATATAATGTTAAACAAGATAAACATTTGGTTTCATGCAATAATAAAACATGCCATGAAATGAGAAATCAAATTTTCCTTGAGCTTTTGACATATAAGAGGTCATCATATTATAAGTTTCAGAACTGAAAACTTCCTTGTTATTTCAAAAACAGCTTTTATTGAAACCAAGCTCAGAAAACGGCTCATTTGGGAATGTGCCAATCTATAATAGATAGGTGAAAGATTGCCTCTGCAGATGAAAATCAAAGCCTACTTCACCAGTGGCCCCGCCCACTGGTGTGTTAGTGAGATGACGAGGAGAGAAGAGCAATACAGGAAGGACTACAGATAACACAACCCGTTCTCACTCCCAGGGCGTCGATAAACGACGCATGGTCAAGTGCCTTCCGCGTCGCAACGAAGACGCTAAAGGCACCCCTAGGCGTCACTATTTTGACGCGCTGAGTGCTCCATTCATTTCAGTTGTTTACCCAATGCGTCAGATCAAGACGCATTTTATTCTTTGCATTTGTAAAAGCATACATGATTTTATTCATATTTTATTCATATTTAAATGTTACTTTTATATTTTGGAGCAGCTAACCCAACTCCTACACTAAACCTAACCACTCCTAAACAACATAAAACACACAACAGGCAAATACAAGTACAGTCACAGGTATTTATTGCAAAAACTTACCAACAACAGTATAAAACTATTAACTCATGTTGCATTCCAAGTCTTCTGGAGTCACACGATGTCTTCATGTAAAGAACATAGTTGATCTTAATGTTTTAATCGCTGAGATGATGATCCCGCCGCGCCGTTAACGCACTCATTCATATCTCATTCAAATAATACACACGCCTCTTTAGCATGACGCATTCGGTCACAAGACACACGAGAACCAATGAAATTTTACAATCAAAGCTGACGTAATGACGCAATTAGTCACGAGACATACGAGAGCCAATGAAATGTCACTATGAAAACTGACGTAACGGGCGGCAACATTTGAATTTGAAATTGTTTGTGTTCGTGATCTTCTGCGGATGGAGTCGCTGATCGCTTTTGGGGATTTCCTTCACACTAATCAATCGCTTGGCCTCGGAATATTTGTATTTTTTTTATAAATTGTGCATGCAGTCGACTCTGCCTGTTATAACTGCGTTTTATACCACACGAATGGGTAGGTTTAGGGTTGGAATGGGGTTGGGTTACATGTTAAAACGTGTCTAGATAGCGTAAATAAAATGATGATGGCTGATTAAATTGAGAATCACAGTCCAACATGTCATAATGGCAAAATCATAACCCAATATATGATCAGCATGACGATAACGTTCCCATGCCCAATGCGTCTGTGTCTGACGCCGAAGGTTTCTCATTGAAATGAATGGAGCACTCAGTGCGTCGATATAGTGACGCCTAGGGGTGCCTTTAGCGTCTTTATTGTGACGCGGAAAGCACTTGACCATGCTTCGTTTTTCGACGCTTTGGGAGTGAGAACGGGTTGGATAACATTACCTTCCAAAGGTTCCTAATGCTAGGAATGTGGTCATTGATTTATTTTCAACGATGTCTCATTATTTGAGCATTATTTATTTGTATGCAGTACATTTCACCAGTGTTGGGGGTAACGCATTACAAGTAACTTGAGTTACGTAATAATATTACTTTTTCAAGTAACTAGTAAAGTAACGCATTACTTTTCAAATTTACAACAAAATATCTGAGTTACTTTTTGAAAAAAGTAACTCAAGTTACATTTTCACATTTATTTGACTGACAGCTCTCCTGTCCTCATGTTGAGAAAAATTGAGAGTAAGTGCAGAGGCGTTGTGTGTAAATGTGTTATTGTAGTTCTAGACTAAATGTGAGCATTTATTTATCTCACTTGCACAATAAAGATTCTGTCCTCCTCAAAATGAATAAAATCAGTCAAATGCAAAATCAGAATACTATGCAAACCTCAAATATATAAATGTTAAATATAACAAATATTTTTATACATTTAATCTACCTTTATTGACCAATGTCTTGCTACTTACCTTCGATGATTCAGTTAAACCATGAGAAAATATTACTAGATTGTTTGTTTTTATTGGTAAAACTTTTTCGCTCCTGCGTTCTACTCTTCCATTATCCAGAATGGCAGCACATTTTTACCTCAGCCTGAGGCGTATTAGTTCAATTTTGGTATGAAGAGGTCTTTACATTTTCACAAAAATATAACTTTTTTTGCTATTAAAAAACAAAACAAAAAAACAAGCTCTGCCCAGGTGAGAAAAAGTAACGCAAAAGTAACGTAACGCATTACTTTTCTTAAAAAGTAACTAAGTAACTCAATTAGTTACTTTTTAAGGGAGTAACGCAATATTGTAATGCATTACTTTTCAAAGTAACTTTCCCCAACACTGCATTTCACTGTGGATACTTTGGTAAATCAGTCGCAATTTCAGCGCAGGCTTTGAGATTTTTGAGCTCTCAATCAAACAGTGTGAGTTTATCAGTGACTGAGTTCTGGACTTGTGCCAAAACTCCTGTAACAATCAGAGAATCTTTTATTTGCATTGTGTTTGCACTGTTTATGGGCTCAACATGTCTGTGATCGGCTATAATGCTCATCACTGCAACCTTTCATGCCAGGATCTATAAATATAACGCCATAGATCTAAACATAATAATCAACAATTTTACGATTAGTTAAATTTGAGAGCTGTAGTAAAAACATGCTAAAAGTTTTCGACAGAGTTACATGTAATATTCAGCTATTTAATTTGCAAAGATGTCAGCCAATCACAGCAGTGGGCTATTACACTGGCATCTCACAGCAGACACGCCCCTTCAAACAGAGCGTTCAAATCAGAGGGCGGCCCCACTTTATATTAGGTGGCCTTAACTACTATGTACTTACATCAGAAAATAAGTACAATGTACTTACTGAGTTCATATTGTATTGCAAAACACCTTTGCTGATATTGAGGTGGGATACGGGTAGGGTTAGGGACAGGTGTGGTGTTATGGGTAAGTTTAAGGGTAGGGTTAGGTGTAAGGGAAGTGTCAACTGTGTAATTACAAATGTAACTACAGAAATTAATTACAGATGTAATTATATGCAGGTATTTTTTTAAATGTAAATACAATGTAAAAACATGTATGTACACAATAAGTGTATTGTATCAAATGAACATAGTAGTTAAGGCCACCTAATATAAAGTGGGTCCCAGAGGGCTAATATCAGCTCTCTGGTACTTTTTCTGGCACTAAACCAGCAAAACATTGACATTCCTTTTCACAATATCCAATAACTTCTATTTTCCATCAAAATTATGTATGCAAATGAGTGCAAAAAAGACTTTTAAAACAGCATGGAAGGAGTTTATGTATGCGAGTCACTTCTTGTAAACTTTTCATTATCGATCTAGTCTCACTCAGCCACTAGAACAAATAAATAAACCATAAAATAAATTCAGATTTAAGCGCTTTATCTTCATCTACAAAACTAAGGACAAACATGTTGAGGAATATCAAGCTGGTGCTGCCTTGCAAAAACTGTAACAAGTGCAGCTGCAAGGCTAAAAGGAAAATAATTTGTCTTTGAGTATCATTTTATATCCTATACAACATAAGAAAAAAAGCATAAGGGAAACAACTTTGCTCTAAACTAAAGGGATAGTTCACCTACGCACACACCTACGCACAATCTTGACCATATTTTGATGTGCTCTATGTATGTGTGTTGATCAATGTATATATGTGATATGTCACCATATAAAGCAATCTTGTCTGTTCACTTGGATTACTTTTATGATGAAATGTTGATTGCCTAGACTGTGAATGGATGTACCAAAAATTATGAGATCTTTATTTGTGTTCTGAAGATTAATGAAAGTCTAATCGGTTTTGAATGGAATGATGGTGAGAAAATGGCACAATTTTTAAACGATCCCTTTAATAAGCCCCAACTGGGAACACTTATCCATCAGGAAATGTTGTTTGTGCTATCGGCACAATTAATCGAACTGCACAAGTTCTGTTAAACATTTTTGAGCGTAAAATGATCAGAACAATAAATGAGCCTGTGATTGTTTACATTTCACCAGGCTTTTGTTTATTCTCCACTCATAGCTGTTTCTAGTGGCACACAAATAAATTAACCAAATAAAGCACATAAAGAAACTGATACACTGTGTCATAAACCACGGTCGTATGACATGATAATTGTATCATCAGGGAAAAGGCATGTCATGTGTTATGAATGGCTGCTTCTTTCTCACTCCGACAAAATGCTAAAACGCACTTAAAAGAAGACTTTTATTGTCACTGAGGGTTTTGTTATATAAGTTATATCTGCATTATTGTTTTTTATTGTGTTCTTCACACTCTGTTCAGTCACATTCGGCTTGATATTACCATGTACACAAACAACGAATTCCAAATACAGATTTAGCATAAACGCCAAAAACACAAACATACGTTTTTTTAGAAGGGAAAAAAGTAAGTATATAGGTCCACCCCTAGCCCCACCCCAAAACCTAACCGTCAGTGGGGTGTAAGCAGTTTGTACGAAAATGTACAAATGAGAACACACAAATTCAAACAAATTAGCCAGCAATTTGTTAAAACTTAAAATAGTTACAAATTGCCATGAGAGTGTGCGAAGCAAAGCAAAACGAAACAAATTCAGGTTCATTGAGTGCATTTACACGCACACTCATTATTCGATCATAATGGGATTTTGGCAATATTGTGATTAAACTTTACCTCATCTAAACACAATACTTCGATCAAACTAATGCGATTAAGCTCATAATCATAGTAACCATAACCGTATGTGGCGTATGCTGATTTTTGTGTTCTTCACACTCTCTTCAGTCACATTCGGGTTGATATTACCGTGTACACAAACAATTAATTCTAAATACAGATTAAGCATAAACTCCAAAAACAAAAACATACGATTTGTTCACCCCAAACCCCACCCCAAAACCTAACCGCCACTTGGGCGTAAGCAGATCTTACATAAAATGTACAAATGAGAACGTAAAATTCAAACAAATTAGCAGCCAATTTGCTCAAATGTAAAATAGTTACAAATTGCCATGGAAGTGTGCGAAACAAAGTGTATTGAGTGTATTCATAATTCAATCATGTGAGATGGTGGTCCGGTGGGTTAAACCATGGAACTGATATGCAGAAAGTTGCTGGTTCGAACCCAGCGGTCACCACCAGTGTGTCCTTGAGCAAGGCACTTTACTCCATGTTGCTCCAGGGGGATTGTCCCTGTACGAAGGGCACTGTAAGTCGCTTTGGATAAAAGCGTCTGCCAAATATAAAAAAAAATAAAATAAAAAAATCATAATGGGGTATGTGAAGAATGGCGATAAAAATAAGCACATGGAAAATGATCAGAATGATTCATAGAAAATGATCAGAATAATAAAACTTGCATGTAAACGGGAGTGAAGATTTTGCTTGTGTCATGTACACTGTAAAAAAAATGTGGGGGGAAAAATTTTGAAAATTGATCATTACATATTGGCCCAATAAATGACTTCCAAATAATTATCCCCATGCAAAAAGATGCATTGTACTAATCATAGCTTAAGGTCTTCACTCAAAATTAAAATTGTATATTCACCGAACATATTTCATTGTGCTCAGTCAATCT
This sequence comes from Romanogobio albipinnatus, assembly GCA_023566225.1. Taxonomy (NCBI): domain Eukaryota; kingdom Metazoa; phylum Chordata; class Actinopteri; order Cypriniformes; family Gobionidae; genus Romanogobio; species Romanogobio albipinnatus. The sequence goes on along the minus strand of CM042259.1, from coordinate 11,243,775 downwards.
ATGAAGTCGAAGTGAAAAATCCATGTTGGCTGAACAAGTCCTACGTCCGAAAAACGGTATACGCATGCGCAAAATGCACTTGAAGAAAACCGTTCGTGTGGAGATTTCAAATGCGGAGCGCGGGAGCGGCAGCGCGAGCATAGCCGAACCAGCAGGTGCTGAAGACCGAAACAGACATTCCCAAGAGAATAGAGATATTCATCTCACAAAGATGTTGGTGAGTATTGAGCACTGAAATTATTCTCCAGAGTTTTGCTTTATGACCCAGTATGAAGTTTAAAAGACATTTTGTAGAATCACGAGTTCATGCATTCATTGGTTTCATGCGTGTGTTCTCGTTTACCTCGTTTACTCTAATGGTAGCCAATATTTTATTTTCCTCATGTCTTATATGTCTAAAACAATAGGTAATAAGTAAATTAAGTCATTTGTGTGATATGTGTGCCATGCGACCCGGTGCCATTAGAGATTTGGAGTCGGCCTCTTTCAGGGCTTGAGTTATAGCCTTTTAATATCAAACACATCAAGCTCGTGATTTTCTTATTCATCCATTCATTCGTCTCATCCTCATTATATAATGAAGTAACTTCTGTTCTGTCATTTGCCAGATGTGATGCAGGGGAACTTTGTCATTAATGTTAGTTTTTATTTTTATTTGCAGGTTTTTAGCCTATGCAGTGCCGCGTTTTCTTCACCACATTAAGACATCCTGTTATGCAGAAGACGTATTGAATGTATTCAGAGTTTTTCCTTATTGAAAATAAGGTATTTTCACCAAATATCCGGTGTTGGAATTTACTTGTTATTAAAGTAATGTGATAAAATGTCAACCCTGTTGTCTGTGTTCTGTATGTTTTTAGTCATTTTTGTCTTTTGGACAGTGAGAAATAAACAATTGTGACTACAATTTAAAACATTTAATTGGTCCAATCTCACACTGTTTCACTGTAAAACATTTCTCAAATTCAAAAATGTCTAGTGACCAATCACATCTAATTTTTTTAGTTGGCCAAATTGAATTTCTGTTAATTAAATTTTATCAATTCACAGAAATTCAATTTGGCCAACTGAAAAATGTAGATGTGATCGGTCACTAGAAAATTTTAAATTGGAGAGGCCTGACATTTTTTACAGTGTTGGTAAATTAAAATTTTCCATTGGCTCAGCATATTATTTCTAATTGAGCCCATGTTAACAGACTGTTGCCACAATGGATAAAATTCAATTCACAGAAATTCAATTTGGCCAATGTGATCGCTCACTAGAAAATTTTGAATTGGAGAGGCCTTACATTTTTTACAGTGTAAGCATCTTACTGCGATTAAGTCCTTACTCTGATAAAAACAAAAACAAAAAAGAATCACATTATTATTGGACAAAATTGAAAGTCTGATTGCTTCAAATGTGATAGCGCATACCTCTCCTCAACAAGCCACACAATTTGTGGTACAAGTCTTTTTGTATATCCAATTGTAATAGTAATGCACGCCCCATTTTATATTAGGTGGCCTTAACCCTCTAGGCGCCACGGTCGAGTTTACTCAACAAGATGCGGCACTGAATAAAACGGCCGATTTTCTCAAATAGGGTGTCAAATTTCGTTTGACCTCCCCTCCACTAGATGTCAGACATGTCATACTTCATCCCCGACTCAAAAAAACATCATGCTTCTATACAAAATCTTCGAGCAAGAGTGCATTGAATCAGTGCAAACAAACGCAAAGCTAGTGTGCGAGTGAGCCATTTTATCAGAGCAATATTGTCAATGTCAGCGAGTATTTGCATTTTATATTTAAAAAAGTAAGTACAATGTAAAGACATGTATGTACACAATAAGTGTATTGTATCAAATGATTAATTAAAATGTTAGTACATAATAGTTAAGGCCACCTAATATAAAGTGGGTCCGTAATGCTCGCCTTAGCAATTAGTGCTAACAATCACATCTTATTTTTCCCTGAAGGTGATGCATGTTAGTGAGCTCCTTGGCTCTATTTGAGCATTGCTCTTCTCGCACTTACAAAATGAACAGACTCTTTTGCCGGAAAAGTGATTTCCCATGAGGCCCTGGCTGAATCCCTGGTAGTGATGTGTTAGCCAACCAAACAATCCTACCTCACTGCCTGTTCTGATCACACTAACGACAGTTCATTGCAGCTCCCAAATTGGAGTCTGCAGAGGGGTCTGCCTTACGACTCCCTGATTAAGGTGACAGCATTCCACTGCAGGAGTTGTGAGTCTGAAAGCCTGAACGCTCCTGTTTCCCTAGATCTTCCATTGATCTGCTGTCACCTCAGACAGACTTGTTTTCACACAGTCATGCCGCCGTGCCCATGACTCCCCTTTCTCTTTGTTAATCTACAGAATACAGTTGCAAATTATGGACAGAAAATCAAACTGAGGCAACTTTGACAATTCATAAGTAAATTTAAACTGCAAAAAAAAAAAAAAAAAAATGTAAAAGCATGGTTCATCCTAAATTTTTTTAATGAAAATCATGTACTCATCCCGATGTTCTCTTCCAAACCTGTATGACTTCCTTTCAAAAACAGCTGAAACATTGGTTAAAATAACTTATTTTGTGTTTTAGCTAACAGATTTGGAACATGTGGTGAGTAAATGACACTTGATTGATGGGTTGGTTGGTTTGTTGGTTGATTGGTTGGTTGATTGGTTGGTTGGTTGGTTGATTGATTGGTTGATTGATCGATTGATTGGTTGGTGGGTTGGTTGGTTGATTGGTCAGTTGGTTTATTGGTTGGTGGATTTATTTATTCATTTATTGAATAATTGCTGGGTTGATTGATTGATTGATTGATTGATTGATTGATTGATTGGTTGGTTGATGATTGGTTGGTTGGTTGGTTGGTTGAATGATTGGTTGGTTGGCTGATTGATTGATTGGTTGGTTGATTGATTGATTGATTGATTGATTGATTGATTGATTGATTGATTGATTGATTGATTGATTGATTGATTGATTGATTGATTGATTGATTGATTGATTGATTGAAATATCACTTTAGCCATGGGCGTTGGAACCGTTGTATGGACCACTTTTTACGATCAATGATATTGGACACACTCACTTTAATTATCTGTAACATTCAGCACATGTCTGTTTACCTACCCCTAATCGATAAACACTTATTATTAAACACATGTTAGACGCTTTATTTCCACTTTTCTAATATTTTCTTCATTTTTATTGAAAATAAATGCCTTTCCGATCTGATATGTAATGGGAAAAGGAAGAAGATTGAGTCCGGCGAAAGGCGGACTCGAACCGCGAGTCGATTTGTGTCAAAACTAGATGCCATGCATCTTACCCCTACACTATTGCCCCTCTAAATGATATGGCGATTTCTGTAATTTTGTCTTGCCGAACTAGACGTTTAGAAAGCAAAGCTGTATATTTGTACTTAATGTAATTGGAATCTACTCCAGTAAAAAAATTCTGAGGACCCACCCACATTTTTTTTGCTTCCGACGCCCATGCCTTTAGCATTGTAGTATCCCGCTTCAATACAGGCAAAAAATACATACAAAAATACATAAAATCAAATAAAAAAAACAGCTCTCATGTTAAACCAAATTTTATGTTAAAACATCTCAAACTTGTGTCTTCACTGTCAAAAACGTAAGCCTTTTTAGTTCACCTAAAAGTGAGTGAAAAACAACCAAATTATCTTTGCATTCGCATTGTATCTGGATTTGAAAGTGAACTCCGATCTTTTTGGCCCATTTTAGTTATGACAGTATACAGTCCACTAACGTTACATATTATTGTAAAATAATATTGGTTTATCATAAGAATATTACAATGCTCTGTGGATAGGAGTGTTGCAGGAATGTGGTACCATATCAAGATTTCAGTTTGATTAATTGTGCAGCCTTACTTCACCGGGGAATAAAAGGGAGGCATTGGCACATCACCTCTCTCTTAAATATGCACTGCAAGGTTTGACACTACAAAGACCGTCTTTTGCCTGAGATCTGCTGCGGCCGGCAAGCAAATGTAATTACTGCCGGTGGCCTGGCACACACAATGGGCTTTAATTGTGTTGCAGCAGAACAGCTGCTGAAGTGAAGCCGAGTATCAGTCTTCCTGCTGTTTGGACATTACACAGCCAGCGGGGGAAGCAGGACCTCCCGCCAGCCCCAAGTCCCATGGAAAGACACTGTGTTCTGTGCCTCTGGTTCACCCTGAACCTTCCCTGTGCCATCTGCCTGTTGAAGAGAGTTGGTTTTTGGACCTCAAACCAGAGCTGTACAATATATTTTATTAAAGAGGAAGAGACAGCTATGCCCTGAGGACACTACCAGAGCGAGAGTTGCAGAGTGAAGGGTGTTTGACACCTCACAGAGAAGTTACTCTTGTTTTTTTTCACTGTAAAGATTGGAAATTGGCTTTGAGGTGCTGTTAGCATGTGCAGCATGTTGAAAATCAATCCTTTGATCCCAGGGACCTACAGCATATTAAAATTGTCTTTGTGTCTATGGGTAAATAACAGGTCAGTGTCCATAATGAGTATGTAAACCGATATCATCACCTCTGGCATTGACAAGACCTCTGCTCACAAGCGAATGTGGCGTAATTTCTTACGTTGACTGACATCGGAAGATCTTGAGCCCAGCAGACACTCAATTAGACTCTCTAGGAAACTGCATCATTTCCATAAATCTGCCCGACTGCTGCAGAGGACAAATTATTGGACCGTCAGAGTCTGTGATGGCGACTGCTGTCTGATACGCGTCGGTAAACAATGAGGGTCTCTGCATTAGCCAACCATTTATTCAGACCTGTCAATAAGACCTGAATGCTGAGAATGACCGATGCGTCAGGCCTTTCGCTCGATGGGAGACTGTACACAATTAGGACTTGGGTCAACAAACTGCCCAGCACCGGAGACATTAATGTGTTTGCCCAGGTCGAAGAGGACCCAAGGTTAATGCTCAGCACAGGCATTAATGTGCTTACTTAAGAAAATGGAGAGACTTTTACTCTAATGTGCACAAGAGTAAACCTAGCAAGCCTAATGCTGCGAAATAGATGGAGGAGGAGAGAGAAAGGGAGTGCGAGGAAGGAAAGGATCTGTGGCTTTGCTAAGGTGCAATACAGATTATTCAGCAAGGATGCATTTGTCACGATCATGTCCTGCTTAGTTTCGTTTTCTTTGTCACTGTTCTAGGAGTTCTAGGCTGCATTCAAAATCACATACTTCCCTACTATATAATAGGCGTGTATGTGACAAAGCTTTATTATCCCATGAGGTTACGGGAGAGGATTTGTGAATGGCAGGGAAGTGACACAACTGATGCTGGTAGGTCACATGAGGACAACATGGCGAATATAGTACGTCTGGAATACATTCATACCACACACATTTAGCAGTCGTAAAGTAATTACTCATTCAAAATAAGTACCAACTTGAGAGAGTATGCGAATTTGGATGCAGCCCTTAGTTCATAGTTTGTTATCATGATTTCTAATTAGTTTCACACCTCTTCATTGATTCGTTACACTGTACAAAAATATTGTTGGTTTAACTTAGTAAGTTACCTGGTGACCTTAAAATGTTGAGTTAATTTAGTTGATATAACGAAGGAGATAGTTTTAAAAAATAGAAACTCAAAATATTGTTATCTGAATCAAATAAATGTTTTAACACATTAGTTGAAGTGTAATGATCACTCTCTGTGTAAATAAGTCCTTAGTTTTCACTGTAAATGTGTAGTTACTCTCTGAGCCCTATTTTAATGATCTGAGTGCATGGTCTAAAGTGCATGGTACAGGTACACTTTTTTCGAATCCACTTTTGCTAGTTCAACGACGAATAAAAAACATCTTCGCACCAGGCGCAGGTCCAAAAGGGTTGTACCTAGTCTCTTAATGAGTCATGGGTGTGTTTTGGGCGTAACATGCAACAAACCAATCAGAGTCTCATCTCCCATTCCTACATGGCTATGCTTGCACCATCGCACCATCGCAGATTAGCTATTTACAGTACATGGTGGAATTTGCGATCGGAAAGACAGAACACTTCTCCAGAAAGGAATCCTTTTATTTTTAATATTTAAAAATGTTTGTGTGCTGCTGCGCATTCCTGTGTGTAATAAGCAGAGTGTACGCGCATTGTGCACCCACCTATAGGCACATATTACTAACGCGCCCTTTAAATGACACAAAAAATACTGAGCTATTGACTATAGACCTGGGGCCGTATTCACAAAACATCTTAATGCTAAAACTAGCTCCTAACTTGCCGATTTAGGAGAAGTCTTAAAAATAATAGGCATGTCAGTCCTAATTTTAGGACTCCTAAATTTTAGCTCTAAGAGTATATCACAAAGCATTTTAGCGATAAAACTAGCTCCTAAATCTGAAAAGTCCAGGACCGGAGTAGCCTGACGTCATCATACTCAATTCTAGTCAGAATATGAGTCTGATACTGCTCCATTGGGCTGTGATTATGAGGCGTGTTTCAACCGAACCAGGAAAGAAAATGCCTCTGCACTCAATTGGATAGACCTACAACCAATCAGAGCAATGGAGCAACGCATAGTTGTCAACAGAACTCAACTGCACGCACACTGGAAAAAGTAGAAGAAGAAGATGAGTGTGAACGATCTTTGCCGGTGTTGTAAAAAATTATTTAAGGATACACAGAGTACTTACCAACACGATCATTCATTTTAGAGCGATAGTAAAGGTGAATGCATATACGAACAAGCTCTCCGTTTAGGATAAGAACGAATTCAACCCAAGTGCTCTTTGGTGATGTGGATGATTACGTTACTGTTGAGCATCTGTCCATCATGGTATAAAGCCTGCCCTGACAATTTAATTGGTCTGAACAGCTCTGGTTCGAGCATAATTGCTCAACAACGGATCAAGTCCAGACCGAACTTCCCAACCTCGAGGCTTAGTTCGACTGGCATCCGGGTTAGCACTGGAGTAGTCCAGCACCCAGAGTAGGCTATTTCCCCGCATCCCCAGCTGAGAGTGAGGAATGGGGTGGCGGAGGGATGCAGAAAACTGTTGAGGTAACTCATGTGTCGGCTGTGTATCCTGTATGTCTCCTCTCGAGCTGATTAGTGCTCCTCCTGAACTTGGTTTATAAAACATTTTTTGTCGCTTGAATTCTGCAATCTCTCGAGATGCAGACATGTAAGAGGCTGACAAATAACTGAACATATACTTATTTAATAAGTGACACTTAGCCTTATTTTTTAAATCTTTATTTGATTATGGCAACTTTTTTTTTTTTTTTTTTATCTGTTTGAATATGGCAATATTCTTGTTTTAAAACAATTATTTTAATATGGCAACATGATATTTCTATGATTAAATCACTGACAGAGACTCCTCCCCCATCAGCCAATCACTGTGGGCATAGCTAGCAAGTGTGCTGACATCATCCATGGCAACAAGGTCAACCCTGCCCTTTCTCTTAGCTTAAAGAGGGGGTGAAACACTCCGTTTCTGTCAATCTCACGTCAATCTTGAGTACCTATAGAGTAGTATTGCATCCTTCATATCTCCGAAAAGTCTTTAGTTTGATCATATTTATAAAATAAAGATATGCTGTACCGAGTCTTTCCGAATAGAACCGAGTGGCTGGAGGCGTGTTGTGTGGGTGGAACTAAAGAGCCATGAGCGCGCACAGCTATTGCGCTGAGAGCGTCTGAAAGCTGTGACATCCTTAAACGTGGAAAAGAAAACATTGTCTTAAATAAACCATGGCTATCAATCAGATTCAACCATACATATATGATCCAGAATCTGATTTAGAGCAGCAGCAACAGCTACTACAGCAGGACGTCTCTTTGTTGTATGTACTGTAACTGTATTTGCTTAGCAGGCTTGTAATGCGCAAGTTTTACAACATTTGTGTGTTTACTCATGGTTTATGAGGACATGATTTGGTTTATGGACTATTGTATGCGACTTAACGTTAGCATTAGCAAGTGGAATGGTTTTGAATGTCATGTTGTTTACTTGAGGTGCACTTACACGCTGAAAGACATTTGAAGTAGTTTGACTCACCGCCTATTTCAAACGCACGACCGCACAGACTGCTCCATCTGTCAGCATTAGATGAGCTACACATCCAGAGTTGAACTGGACCTTGTTTATAAAAAAACGATCGTCGTCCGCTGTCCCATTAATGCTGGGATCTTTGGGAAGCTGTACAGGGTTGTCTTGCCCTGACAACCAAAAGCACACTTGGTGACATTGTTGATTGTTGTGACTGCAGCGCAGCCGAGCTCTCGCTCTGGTCGCGCGTGCGCCCTTCAGGGAGAAAAGCCTGTACGGCCTTGTTGACGTCATGCAGACCCATACTCTAAAAAAACGTTCAGAAACTTGTGAGAAACTGGAAGGAGTTTCCCTCCCCTTTAAGACTTCTCTCTATTCCTTAGTAAAATGTGGTCTCAGCAGCTTTGTAAATAGGTTTTAAGAGAAAACTCTTAGTTAAGCACTTTAGGAGAACTCTAAATGGTAAGATAAAATGTTTTGTGAATACGGCCCCAGTTTTTTGTTGGTCAATGGCGCAGCCGTTTTCAGTTGCCTCAAAATAGCAACGCGACAACAGTGTGCCTGAACACACCTCGTTTTCAGACCAGCACGCCCATGTAAAAAAAAAAAAAATACATCATGTGCATAATACTTTGCAAAAGAGGCAAAACATACCCCAGCTATTATATATCATCAAAGCTGCAATGGGTGTACTTTTTGTGCAGCGGAGAGACCAGGGACAGATGACATTTCTTATTTCTTCATTTATTTCAGACTATGCCAACAGCAACTGGCACACATGCCAGCGCTGTTCATCTAACAGGTGTCGGGCCCCTGCAGGCCTCTCAGCCGGAGACCCCTGACAGTCAGACATCCAGGTGCACTGGCCCCATCAGCATGATCCTTAATCCCTCCTTAGCCTTGACTGACTTCTCACTCCAGCTCGAGCTTCATTTGGATTCTGTCTGGCACTACACAGAGACAACTATCAAGACTGAGACCATGCAGATATAACCGAACACAGCAACATCTGGTGTGTCTGCTTCACGGCAACTGCTGATCTACCATGCTCTCAATGTGAACACTAAAAAACAACCTGTTAACATAAATGCAAAGTACATCAAATGCAGCCGTGTATGCTTACAATTGGTTGATAGTAAATTGATGGATGGATGAATTAAATTAATTTATATGGGTTATATACTATTAATACACCCATCACATCTCGAACATGCCTATCAAAGATAGCCATTCAGTTCTTTGTAAAAGTCTAGGGTTTATGGATATAAATATGAGGTATCAAGTAGAAATATCAAACACATTTCATGCTTTTTGTGTATAATGGTTTCCCACCTGAGAATGTGCAAAAACACCTGATTTGATCTGTTTTTTTGTCCTGTAGGCCGTATTTAAACAGCTGTATTGTGTGTGTGCCGCTTGTTTTTGTGCATTGCCCGGTGCTCTATGCCTCTTCTGGCTCCTCGTGTCAACCTCAGCAAGCAACACAAAAGCAATTCCCCAAGTCCAAAATATATCTAAAATAATTGCATCCCTGAAACCATTTTGATGTTCTCCACAACAACAGCAACAGGAAAAAATCTCTTTGTGTTGCTTTCAATTTAAGGAGTTATTTTCTCTTCCAAGATTTCTCACATAATGACCGTGAGTGTGTCTGGGTCTCTCCTCACTTCTTCAAAAGGCAGCTGGGCTGTTTGAAGTCTAGTTAGCATCCTCGAAAGGCTTCGTAACTCTCCTCACGTGAGTGCACATGCTAGGGGATGACTGGACAGTGGGGAGGAAGGGAAACGCGTGACCTTTTTGTACATTTGAGAGTGGATGATCAGTAGAATATCTGTATCTCAAATGCTCTGTCAATATAAAGTATGTGATAAAATTGTTATTTTATCATATATTTAAAATGATTTATTTATTTGTTTCTTTAATTTATTCGTGCATTATTTTAATTAAATCAAATGTAATTACTTGTACTAAATGTACTAATAAAACTAAAGGAGAAAGTGATATAATGTGCGCCGCTGGTGACTGGAGACTCTCTTTTCTTCAGAAACAAAAGACCCAATTCTCTTCTGTTAGCTTGAGGCTACGGTCAACACAATCAAAAAATAAATAAATAAATGAATAAACAACCACATGGGCGCACATGTGTCTGCTCACACATCCGCGCGGATGGAGTCCCTACGGGGGGAAACTGATGGACACATGAGATGACAGATGATTGTGTTTGTTTGCGAGTTCACATTCACTGCTTTTTTGTCCTTAGAGATGCATTCTTTGCAGACATCTTACAAATGACGGACAACGTTTTTGGAGAAAGAGAAATTCTAAGAGTCTTCGATCATAAAATCAACGCAATGTCAACGAATACAATAATGGAAAATAATACTGACTGAATAGCATTTCATTTACAAAATTACAGGAAGACAAAAAATAGAAAGAAATACAGGCACCATTGTGTGTGTGTGTGTGTGTGTGTGTGTGTGTATAATGACATGGATTTTGCAACGTAAACATGGTTTATGAGGAAAACATGGTTTCTGTGTCTGTTTGGGTTTTTTTTTTATTAAACATTTTTTGAAAGTTTTCTGTGATGGGTACACTGTAGTGTAAACCTAAATAAGTTGGCAAAACTCAAAAAAATTGAGGCAATCAAAACAAATTTAAGTTAACCCCTTTGCAGTCAAAGATCGCAGACGTCCCTAGATTACTGTCGTTCAACATTCACTGCAAATTAAAAAAAAACACTCTAACTACATCTGGAAAAACTTGGTATAATTATAAAAATTAAAGTCTCCAGCTTTGTTATTTGACCACTGTTTATGATAAAACGAGGTTGCAGTGACATTAATTTCTTAATTTATGTCAGGAGTGCAAAATAACCGATCTGTAATGAACAAGATTTTGAATGAAATATCAACAAGAATCAAAAGCCAGTCACGTCTTCTCCGTTTTATTTGTGGTCACATACATGCACTAAACCGCATCCGTTCGGGCTCTTGCGCATATTTGGACAAATATAGATTTATTATCACATGTTTGCTGAAATTTACCATATGATGGCACACTTACATATTTTACATACAGATACTTGATAAACAGTGTGAACTATGCGGGTGTGTGAGGTTAGCCTATAATCATATTATTAAAAGTACAGTAGAAAAAACAGCCCATTTAAGGGTATAAATTAGCCATTTAGAACTAAGTTACAGAAATTGGAGCTCCACAAGCCATCTCTCAGATAAAACATGGCCCTTTTTAAAGAACAGAAAAAAAAGATGAGAAAGTGAAACAGGGATACGTCAGAAAAGCTCAAGCACATGAACCAATTCTGTAACATCTAGGAGTAATTTCAAAGCACAGAAAGACCAACTCCTCTCCTCAGATGCCCTCCACCGATCCTCTCCAGCAGAGCAAAACGGCGGGAGACTTGAGCTTCATTTCACTACGTTACACAAAATGGTGGCAAGTGAGGTCATGTCTCTCGCAGTCAGTGGCAGGTGTACATGCTAAGCTCTGTAATTATTTCCCTTTATCCGAGCAGCAGCATTTAAATGAATTCTCATTCCGTCTGCCTATCTCTGCCTGCCGTGTTAGACCTCAGCTTTCTCCTTAATTATGCCTTCAGACCCAACTGTTTACAGAACGACACCCTCTGACTCACCACGGTGACGAACACAGTAGAATGCTCACGGACGACACCACAAAGCTAAGTCCGACACATTTCAAACAGGGGTAGATCGCGTGTGACAGTTCGGACAGATCTGCTGCACTGTGAGAGGCTAAAGAAAAAACACACTTGCTGTTCCTTGGAGTTTCAAAAAGTAAATTTTATTCTTCAGTGAAAAATGCCTCATCTGTGTTTTTAGAATATTTTAGAATCATTGAGCATTTTAATAATATAGTGAATTAATTGTTTTATATTTTCTGTAATTTATTTTCAATTTAAAGTTTTTGTAATTTTTTGTGTATTTCCAATATGTTTATAGTTTTTATTTTTCACACACACAATCACACACACAATCACACACACACACACACACACACACACACACACACACACACACACACACACACACACACACACACACACACACACACACACACACACACACACACACACACACACATATATATATATATACACTCACCTAAAGGATTATTAGGAACACCATACTAATACTGTGTTTGACCCCCTTTCGCCTTCAGAACTGCCTTAATTCTACGTGGCATTGATTCAACAAGGTGCTGAAAGCATTCTTTAGAAATGTTGGCCCATATTGATAGGATAGCATCTTGCAGTTGATGGAGATGTGTGGGATGCACATCCAGGGCACAAAGCTCCCGTTCCACCACATCCCAAAGATGCTCTATTGGGTTGAGATCTGGTGACTGTGGGGGCCATTTTAGTACAGTGAACTCATTGTCATGTTCAAGAAACCAATTTGAAATGATTCGAGCTTTGTGACATGGTGCATTATCCTGCTGGAAGTAGCCATCAGAGGATGGGTACATGGTGGTCATAAAGGGATGGACATGGTCAGAAACAATGCTCAGGTAGGCCGTGGCATTTAAACGATGCCCAATTGGCACTAAGGGGCCTAAAGTGTGCCAAGAAAACATCCCCCACACCATTACACCACCACCACCAGCCTGCACAGTGGTAACAAGGCATGATGGATCCATGTTCTCATTCTGTTTACGCCAAATTCTGACTCTACCATCTGAATGTCTCAACAGAATTCGAGACTCATCAGACCAGGCAACATTTTTCCAGTCTTCAACTGACCAATTTTGGTGAGCTTGTGCAAATTGTAGCCTCTTTTTCCTATTTGTAGTGGAGATGAGTGGTACCCGGTGGGGTCTTCTGTTGTTGTAGCCCATCCGCCTCAAGGTTGTGCGTGTTGTGGCTTCACAAATGCTTTGCTGCATACCTCGGTTGTAACGAGTGGTTATTTCAGTCAAAGTTGCTCTTCTATCAGCTTGAATCAGTCGGCCCATTCTCCTCTGACCTCTAGCATCAACAAGCATTTTTTTACAGTGTATTTACCTTCTATAAAAAAGAATAATATGGTCATAATGCCCATCCCTACTGTCAGCTAGTTTTAGGATCAAGCTTGTCATAAAAAGTAAAGGAGCTTTGGAATGAGTAATCTGAGAACACTGTCATGTACACTCAATCGGCAGAGAGGACAGGAAACCACCATCCTTGGACTCTGAAGAATTACGGGCAAACCAGGATTTTGGATCTACTGTTAAGTTTTTGTATGTATTTGTATGTCAGTAAGTTGATAATTAATATTAATGTTTTATGAAACAAATTAATATTCATTTGTGTGTGTATATGTTTCTTCCCCCCTCATGATCCAGAAGTTTTGGGAATGAAAATCTGCCACATGATCTTCAGAGGAAGTGAGTATTCATGTCATATCCAACATTAATACTGTTACGGTACCCTTATGCAGAGATGTATAAAGTACTAGAGACCCAGACTTGAGTAAAAGTACAAGTGCTCTATCAAAAAAGTGACTTGAGTAGAAGTTGAAGAGCTCTTTAAGCACCACACTTAAGTAGAAGTACTAAAGTATTCAACATTTCTTGTACTTAAGTATTGCAAGTATTTTACTTTAAAATGTACTACTCAAGTACTGAAAGTAAAAGTACAAGTATTGTGTTATGTAGTTATTAAAGAAAGTAGTCAAAAGTTTGAACATCATATTGTTTTTATTATTTTAAATGATTAACCTAAAGGACAATCACAATGTTGTTAGGTAATTTTTCTACACATTGTCATATAAATAACCTGAAAATATTGTAGTTCATTAAGATCTTACTAACCACTCTTACTTAAAAAAAAATGGGGTAAGCACACTTATATTCTCATTTCAAGAAGTGTTCTAAGTAAATTATTTGTTTGTAACACTTTACAATATGGTTTGATTTGTTAACATTACATTAGTTAATGTATTAGACTAATAACTAACATGAACTAACCATGATCAATACATTTGTTACTGTATTTATTAATCTTTGTTAATCTTAGTTAATTCTATTCTACATTACTCACCAAACAAATAAGGTTTTGGAGGCCGCAAAAAAACATTTCAATGCAGGAAAACTCCTGCATTAGTTGTCAGTGTCAATCTATACTACCATTAACCTATAAAACATTACTACACTATAAAAACGGCCGTGTGGTAAGCAGCTCCAAAGGACACATGCTCTACGATTTATTTTTGGCAACAGTAGGCTATGTCATAAAATAAGAGAAAGTTGACATTAGTGATGATGGGTCAAAAACACAATTTAACGCGCTGCGTGACAGCCTTTATGATAGCCAGCTAGTTAACGTTATGTGAACACCGCAGCATGTCGCTAGTTAGCAAAAGGGCTTACTTATAGCTCAAGCTGGTGTGATTTGTGATGATATTTGTAACATACCTTGATATGTTTCTTCAAATTTGACGGTGAGTTTTTGAAGGCCATTATTATTTCACAACCTTGCGGGCGGCAGAGTGAGCACTTCATTCTATATGAATTATCTTTCACTCCGACATATAAGAACATGGACTCTAAGTAGGGCCAGGGGTGGTCTCCTTCCTCACTCTCACAGCCACGATCACTTGAAGTTGAAGGGGTGGAAGGTGGTGTGTTTGGTTTGTCCATCTTTTAAGCTGATCAAAAGGCAGAACGGGAGCATGCGCGGTCTTCTTAATCGCTTGATTCGCTCAATGATGTGCCAGCTTCATCAAACTTGCCATCTACCGTTCTGGCAGTGGTAGGCTAATGTGGGTTTGGAATGGAATGATTCGTAACATTTTTATAATTGTAACGAGTAACGATGCAGCACATAAAAAAAATACCGGAGTAAAAGTATTAAACTCATCGAAAATATGTACTGAAGTAAAAGTGGAAGTAGGAGAAAAAAAATGATACTCTAGTAAAGTACAGATACCGCCTTTTAGTACTTAAGTACAGTAGTGAAGTAGTTCTACTTCGTTACTATACATCTCTGCCCTTGTGTGTGTGGAAATGTGAACTCAACACCAAGGCACAACTCTGGTTCAAACGTACCTTCTTGAGTTTAAAAGCATAGCTCACTCAAAATGAAATCTCCCTCATTGTTTTCTCACCCTCATGTCTTATCAAACTTGTATGTCTTTCTTCTGTGAAACAAAATATTTTGAATAATGTTGGTAACCAAGCTACATTGGACCAAATGTTATGGACAATAATTACCAATAACCATCTCAAAGCTGAGCGGACTCTGTGTTCATATAGTCAGAATATCTCAATGTCAAATGTTATTTAAAGGAAAGGTACAAAAACAAAATCCTCCATTTTTAAGGACTTTTCAGTGAATCAATGTCTTTTTCTTTCTTTCTTTTACAGATCCAGCAGCTGATTATTGGAGATTTGGAAAAGGATTGCTCATTATCTGCTGTGTCTGTCCCTTCTGGTGCAGAATCATGGACCTGTTGTATGTTTTGATTTATATTTCTTATTACACTATATAGCTTGGATTCTGAATTAAAAGGTAAATGTTTGTCCACATATATTATAAGAGCTATATGGAGCCCTCGGGGGTCAGTTGAATAATAGCATTAACTTCTTGAGCAATCTGAGCTACAGTAGCTCGTCTGTTTGATCGGCCCACACGGGCCAGCCTTCACTCCCCACATGCATCAGTGAGCCTTGGCCCGCCCATGACCCTGTCGCCGGTTCACCACTGTTCCTTCCTTGGATCACTTTTGATAGAGACTGACCACTGCAGACCGGGAACACCCCACACGAGCTGCTGTCTAGCCCTCACAATTTGGCCTTTGTCAAACGTACTCAACTCCTTACGCTTGCCCATTTTTCCTGCTTCTAACACATCAACATTGAGGACAAAATGTTCACTTGCTGCCTAATATATCCCACCCACTAACAGGGGCCGTGATGAAGAGATAATCAGTGTTATTCACTTCACCTGTCAGTGGTCATAATGTTATGCCTGATCAGTGCATATATATATATGCAATATATGTGTGTGTACTCTGTATAAATATTATGTATAAATAATTGTATAATATATTTTTAAATATATTTAAGTTTCTTTATATATTAAATATTTATATTTGGATAAAATATAGATTATATAAATGTATATACAGTATATACATGCACATATTTCTTAAATATATACATGTATGTGTGTGTGTATTCAAATATACATAATAATTATATACAGTACACATATATTATGTAAATATAAACTTTTTTTTGGGATGCGATTAATCGTGATTAAACGTTTGACAGCCCTAAATAGACACAGACAGACAGATAGATATATTTATGTAACTAGATTTAAGTAACTATAATGACCCTGGTCTAGTGCACCCTGAAATCATTTGCATATTTATGATATGCAAATTAGGTGGTGTGTAAGCTAAGACTGAACTCACTATTGTACATAAGTAATATGCTTCCATTACATCAGCATTATTACATCACTTAGGAAGCGCACAACATAAAAAGACAGGGAACAAGACTTTCTTTTTTCACAAAAATGACCTTGACCAATGAGCAGGGCAAAGAGCAGCGCAACGGTGATCACGTGTGTGCCATTAATAACGGATGGAAACAAAGACAGAAAAATGAATGAATAATACTGTTGCACAGGTGTATCAGCAACATCTGTCTGAAAGGATTCAATCCGTTCCACTGGATCGATCATTCAGATTGAAAGACAGTGAGAGAGAAGGGCAGTGTAGCATGGCCGTCTGACAGCAGGTGTTCGGCAGATCAATGAATGAAGGAGAGAAAACAGCTCATCTTTATGACAAAACCCGCTGCGACACACATCCCTCCTAACACACTACTTTAATTAATCTAATCACATCCAGCCACAGAGAGCAAGGGTGAAAAACAGCCCAGCTCTCGTCTCTCCTTGTGCCTTTCCCGCTCTTGCCCTATCTGAGTAATGTCACCCATGTGTCCCTGGAGTAGATGAAGAACATGCTGGTGAATTAATCATTTAATACACCTTATTCTCTCACTCTCTGTCTAACATACACATTCAGAAGTGATCTTATATGCATAATGAAAACCCAACAGCGATGAGAATTGTGGGTATAGTGTGGTGTTAATACATTAGTTTGAACCTAACAAAGGTTCTTGATATTGAAGAAAAAAAGAATAGTTTTGGCTAATAAAAACGATTTACCAAGTTTTGTGTTGGTAAGAATTTTTATCAAATGTACAATTAAAAAAATAACTTTATTAAAATGTCAAATTATTGTTTATTTTAGTATATTTGAAAAAGCAATTTATTCCTGTGATGCAAAGCTGATTGTTCAGCATCATTACTCCAGTCTTGGTGGTTCTTTGGGGTGGTTAAGGTGCTATATAGAACCCCTACCATATAAAGAACCTGTTAAGCCCACTGTGGTTCTTCAGTGGTTCTTTGGGGTGGTTAAGGTGCTATATAGAACCCCATATAAAGAACCTGTTAAGCCCACTCTTCAGTGGTTATTTGGGGTGGCTGAGGTGCTATATAGAACCCCTACCATATAAAGAACCTGTTAAGCCCACTGTGGTTCTTCAGTGGTTATTTGGGGTGGTTAAGGTGCTATATAGAACCCCTACCATATAAAGAACCTGTTAAGCCCACTGTGGTTCTTCAGTGGTTATTTGGGGTGGTTAAGGTGCTATTTAGAACCCCTACCATATAAAGAACCTGTTAAGCCCACTGTGGTTCTTCAGTGGTTATTTGGGGTGGTTGAGGTGCTATATAGCACCACTACCGTATAAAGAACCTGTTAAGCCCACTGTGGTTCTTCAGTGGTTATTTGGGGTGGTTGAGGTGCTATATAGCACCACTACCATATAAAGAACCTGTTAAGCCCACTGTGGTTCTTCAGTGGTTATTTGGGGTGGTTGAGGTGCTATATAGCACCACTACCGTATAAAGAACCTGTTAAGCCCACTGTGGTTCTTCAGTGGTTATTTGGGGTGGTTGAGGTGCTATATAGCACCACTACCGTATAAAGAACCTGTTAAGCCCACTGTGGTTCTTCAGTGGTTCTTTGGGGTGGTTGATGGGCTACATAACACTGCTACTGTATAAAGAACCTGTTAAATCCAGTAAAGTTCTTCAGGGGTTCTTTTGGGTGGTTGAGGTGCTAAATAGAACCCATATAAAGAACCTGTTAAGCCTAGTGTGGTTCTTCAGCGGTTCTTCAGTGGTTCTTTGGGGTGGCTGAGGTGCTATATAGCACCGCTATCATATAAAGAACCTGTTAAGCCTAGTGTGGTTCTTCAGCGGTTCTTCAGTGGTTCTTTGGGGTGGTTGAGGTGCTATATAGCACCGCTATCATATAAAGAACCTGTTAAGCCCAGTGTAGTTCTTCAGTGGTTATTTTGGGTGGTTGAGGTGCTATATAGCACCACTACCATATAAAGAACCTGTTAAGCCTAGTGTGGTTCTTCACCGGTTCTTCAGTGGTTCTTTGGGGTGGTTGAGGTGCTATATAGCACCACTACCATATAAAGAACCTGTTAAGCCTAGTGTGGTTCTTCACCGGTTCTTCAGTGGTTCTTTGGGGTGGTTGAGGTGCTATATAGCACCACTACCATATAAAGAACCTGTTAAGCCTAGTGTGGTTCTTCAGTGGTTCTTCAGTGGTTCTTTGGGGTGGTTGAGGTGCTATATAGCACCGCTATCATATAAAGAACCTGTTAAGCCCAGTGTAGTTCTTCAGTGGTTATTTTGGGTGGTTGAGGTGCTATATAGCACCACTACCATATAAAGAACCTGTTAAGCCTAGTGTGGTTCTTCAGCGGTTCTTTAGGGTGGTTGAGGTCCTATATAGCACCGCTACCGTATAAAGAACCTGTTAAGCCCAGTGTAGTTCTTCAGTGGTTATTTTGGGTGGTTGAGGTGCGATATAGCACCGCTATCATATAAAGAACCTGTTAAGCCTAGTGTGGTTCTTCAGTGGTTCTTCAGTGGTTCTTTGGGGTGGTTGAGGTGCTATATAGCACCGCTATCATATAAAGAACCTGTTAAGCCCAGTGTAGTTCTTCAGTGGTTATTTTGGGTGGTTGAGGTGCTATATAGCACCACTACCATATAAAGAACCTGTTAAGCCTAGTGTGGTTCTTCAGCGGTTCTTCAGTGGTTCTTTGGGGTGGTTGAGGTGCGATATAGCACCGCTATCATATAAAGAACCTGTTAAGCCCAGTGAGGTTCTTCAGTGGTTCTTTTGGGTGGTTGAGGTGCTATATAGCACCACTACCATATAAAACACCTGTTAAGCCCAGTGAGGTTCTTCAGCGGTTCTTTAGGGTGGTTGAGGTCCTATATAGCACCGCTACCGTATAAAGAACCCGTTAAGCCACTGTATAGTTCTTTAAAGATGATCTAACTCTCTCTTAGTCTCTAAGTTTAGTTGGGGAAAGGATTAAAACAACTTTAAAATACAGTGTATTTCCTGAACATGGTTCTCAACCTTTTTGCCCCCAAGGCCCCTTTTTGTCCCTAAGGAAATTTCCCCGGGCTCCCACACAAGACTTTTTGACCTCAGAAAAGCATAAAAAGCCAAATTACACTTTTAGTGCTATTTAGCACAATTTTTATTTAGAGTGTCAGTACATGATTTTCAGGGTTGATCTGAGGGTGTCAATCTGTGGATCAAGTGAGAACTCAATTCTCTTGCAATATGAGGATATAGTCAGATTGGCCTTGTATTCTTACAAAGACTGTGAGTTTTGAAAGATCCACAACTCACTTATCAGCATGCTCACGATTAACAAATGTATTTGCGATTACTAAAATCATTTACAAACTAAAAACGTTTAGAGACAGATTAGACATAAACGCCATCAAACGCATAGCACACCCCAACCCAATTAGAACCCTGTCTGCAAATGCAAGAAACAAGTTCACGCAACAGACCTCAGTAAACATTGTGGCTCATTCACAGCTCTCTGGTTAAATATAGCAGCTCTGCCCTCTGGCTTTCCATTTGTTGTTGCAGCGTGTAAAGTCGTTTCACAACAAGCTTCTGACATTACCCCAGCACAGAGGGGCGCTGATGAATGGGAGCTATTTAAAGGGTGCAGCCGCAGGTATAATTGAAACCATGTTAAAACACAAATAGTGTTATGTGGCAGTCGTTCACACCTGAGGAAGTCGAAACACAAATGGTGTGAAAATTGTGTACATTTGGGGTTGGAGAAAGCATTTGCTCTTCCATTCATTGAGAATATATTTTGAATGTCCTGACAGGCATGTGGGTACATCTGCCTCACCCCACCACTGTTCGTTACCTCATTGCACCTTTCGTTCGCCCATGGCAAATTGCGACACCATCCTTGAGAGTTATTCAAATGGAGGCTGCTGGGTAGATGGAAAAGGGTATGGGAACGGTGCAGGATGGAAGATGTCTGGTGCAGGCAGGCAGTACAAATATTTGACAAAAAGCAGCAAAAGAAGTACATATATAATGTACAAAAATACATGCTCATATTTACCAAGGGTGCCAATATTAGTGGAGGGCACTGTACATTAACACTGCCATATGCATTAACATGCTGCTGTCATTATGGAAATAGTAATATCCATTATTAAAAATAAACATGAAGGATCCATATAACACCACAGTCGAAAGTATCATTACTTGCACTGATCCACCGATTTGTGAAGTGCATTCAGGATAAACATTCTATCCATGGGAATTCAACTCATGACCCTGGTGTTGCTGGTGCCATATTCTACAACTTAAAAGGAAAAGAGCTTGATGATGGTGCAGTACACATTTTGTTATGGGAAGAACTCAAAGCCAGGAGTGATGAGTGATTACAGAACTCAAATAGTCTGGTCAGCATCCCACCAAAACAAAAAAAACTAAACCCAGACCTAGTCCTCTGTAAAACACGTCATTTCTCACAATTCCAGGATATGACAAGAACAAGCTCCAACTGTCAAGCGCACTGTCATGGTGTTTGGATTTGACACACAGGTATTGGAAGAGCGTGTACACAGAGGAAGGACATACATGTGCAGCAGAGAGACTGTGCGCTGTAACCTGACAGCCTGCAATGTCTCTATGGGGATCTGGAGCTTTGAAAGCAAAACGAGCAGGCAGACGGTCAGCCAAGTGAGACGCGGTCAGAAGAGCCTTTACACTGCATCTTGTTATTGGTTGACAAGCCGCATGGGACAATACAAAACGTCTGGACACTGACACCAGTGAGGGGAAACCGGGTATCTTACATGGAGCAGAAGCTGTGAAACTATTAAACCTGAGGTGAAGGTGATTTATGAAGTCTGTGTGACACTCCAAAACTTGCTGAATGATGTTCTCCAAATGGGACCAGCAGTGGATTAACCTCGAGTCTGATGTTTGTTCAAGGTTGCCTTATCTATAAGTTCAATTTGTACCAAAAATCCTGGTTAAGGAAGAACGGTATAAAATGAAATGAGGGAACACGGCCTTCCAGAGGTACTTCAGCTCTTCAATCACATTGCGAGAACGATTAGAAGGAAGCGAAGGGCTGATAATAGCTCATGCTCTGCTAAAATACAGGCAGAAATGACAGTTGTAAAAGAGTTTTTTTTGGAAGCTGAGTGGTAAGTTAAGGCCTAATATGCTATTTTTCATAATATCTTTGGCAAGAAAGTAGGTATATATATATATATTACCAGGACACTATAGTTAATTTATGTATGTGATTATAGAAAAATGAATTAACTGTGATATATTATACCCAAAAATTCTTCATACAGTGACTACTAGTAAAATTGATACAAATTTGTGACCAAAATTAGTCAGACACATTGACCTGACCGTGTTTTGCTTAAGTGTTTTTTCTTTCATTGCTAATGCGACCTTTTACACTTTTATTGTGTACTTAAATGTAACAGCTCACAGCTGATTGGTTGATTGTAATCCATTGCATACCTTTCTAACAAAGTTATCTGACATTATCAAGATGAATTTGTTCTGACACAGTTTCTTGTCATATTTTATTACCATTTTCTAAACTATAGCAAATAAACTGTGATAATGTGAGAAAATGTTGAAGGTGTCTGAATACATTTTGGTGTGTATTATATATATATATATATATATATATATATATATATATATATATATATATATATATATATATATATATATATATATATATATATATATATATATATATATATATATATATATATATATATATATATATATATATACATTATATGATTAATTTTGGTCCCAATTTTTTTATCAATTTTACTGGTAGTCCACTCTATGAAGAATTTTTTATGAAACCTTTATTTCTATAGCGCTTTTCACAACACAGATTGCTTCAAAGCAGCTTTATGATAGGAAATTAAGTTTGTTTTAGATGAAAAGCTAAAGTAAGCTTTTGATTGATTCATTTCTGTTGTAAAAACTGACTTGAAAATGTAAAAACTCATGTAAAAATATATATTGCACAAAATGAAAACAATAATGTAAATATTATTATTATAAGTGTGAATCAAAAAATTAAAAGCGCCTTTAAAAAAAATAAGCATGATTTCATCTCTTAAATGTCTTAGTGTGTGTTTTGGTCATAATTTAGACTTTTTTAAAATCTAATTTCAGCTTTTTATCTCATAATTAGGATCTTTTAATCAACTATATGAACTTTAGTGTCCTGGTAAAAAAATATATCTGGTGTCTGAATAATTGTTGGTTTGACTACAATCATTTATAAATTTAATTATTGTGTTTTCAGTAAAAATCAAGGTTTAGATTTGATTGAGTGAGAATTCGGCATTAATTCAGTTAGGCGCAAAAATGTATTTATATCATGTATGTTGACATCGTGAAAGCAGAATGCCACGATTGATTTGTGTAAATCCATAAACCTACTTGCTTACCAAAGATATTATGAAAATGGCATATTAGGCCTGAAATATATATATATATATATATATATATATATATATATATATATATATATATATATATATATATATATATATATATATATATATATATATATATATATATATATTTTTTTTTTTTTTTTTTTTTTTTTTTTTTTTTTTAATGTATGTATATATAACTTATAAAAAGTTATATACAACTCCTGTGGATCACAACTCCTGCTCCAAGTTCTAGGTTGGACTATTGTAATGCTCTCTTAGCAGGCCTTTCAGCATGTCAAACTGATTCTGGATGCAACTGATCCAGAAAGCAGCAGCGAGGGTGGTCTTCAACTAGCCGAAGAAAGCCCACGTCACACCTCTCTTCACCAGTTTGCACTGGCTGCCAATAGCCGCTCGCATCAAATTCAAAGCACTGGTGTTAGCCTACAAAACAACCACTGGCTCTGCATCAATATACCTAAACTCGCTTATACAGACGTATGTGCCCTCCAGAAGCTTGTGTTCTGCAAGCGAACGACGTCTCGTAGTGCCATCCCAAAGAGGCCCAAAATCCCTCTCACAGACCTTTTCCTGGACCGTTCCCACCTGGTGGAATGACCTGCCGATCTCAATTTGAGCAGCTGAGCCTGTACCCATTTTCAAAAAACATCTAAAGGCACATCTTGTAATGTAAATGTAAAAAGAAATTATATTCTAAGAACTTGTAAATTATGTCGTAACACTTTATTTGAAGGTGACGTAGTTACACATTACTACATGTACTTACTATAGTAATAACAGTAAATGATGCATCATTACAAGTAACCCTAAACCAAACCCTAACCCTAACTGTAACTCTATAGTAAGTACATGTAGTTAATTATTATTACTCAGTACTTATGTAAGTAAGTACAATGTAACTATGTCACCTTAAAATAAAGTCTAAACTATTATGTACCTTGCCTATTTTGCTAACACCTTGTGCTGTATGTTAGTTGTAACACCCAGTTACTCAAAAGTCTCATGGAAACACCTGCCTTCATTCATTCACCCTCCTGTTCAACTTCATAGTTTTGCATGCTCTGTTAATCTAAGTCATGATCACACCCTGTTGATTTAAATGCTTTTGCATAATTCATCATAATGTCTTCATATCACTGAATGTAAATGAAACACTGCATTAACAATTCAAACTCCTACTCACACTTGTACTCAGTGCTGCTATATTTATTATACCGATGGTGCTTATAGGTGCCTATACACATCTGCCCTTGAAACACTACAGCACCCCTACATATTTCACAAGTACATGGATTGATTTTGTTCTGGAACCAGATCTGCCTAGTAGCAACTCATACATGTCTGCGTTCAACTCCCAAAAGAACATGTCATTTTGATGATTCATTATAGAGCATATGATATAATGAAGCTGTACATCAGATACATTTAAGAAAAACCTGTGTCAAACTGCCTTGAACTACCATTAATTTGTAAATTTTTCTGACCTTAAAATGTGTGGAGAACGCTACTGGCTAGTTAATGAATGTAGCAGAATAGTTCCCCTCTAGTTTCTACTTTCTTTGTGTGACTTTTCATTCATTTCCAGCCCAGATACCACATGCATCAAGTGTCTGAGTAATCACTGTGGCGCACTTCCTTTGTTTCTGAGCTGAAACATGGACGTCATGAGGCTGGAGTTGTGAGTTGTGGAGAATGAATTCTCTCTATTATCGAATCCTTCATCTGCGTGAGGTGAAAGCAATTTCCTCTTCCCCCCCGAAAAAACTTGATTACCACCCCTGAGATTAGGGGAACTAGTCAGGCGAGATGATGGGGCACTAGAGCCACAAACATGCTTCGATCATGAGAACGCACTAGAGAGGTTCGCTACATGTACATAGGTAAAGATGGTAAATGTAAAGAAAACCGATCCAAAAAAACAATACGCCAAAGCTCTACATTTCCTATTTGTAAAAGTACAATAATGAAAAAAGCAAATCATCAAAATAAAGCACAAATGTCTAGGCATGACTGTGTCCATTACTTGTATTTCCAAATTACACTGTCAGAAAAAAGGTATATTGCTGTCACTGGGGTGGTACCCTAAGGTACAAATCCGAAAAGGTACTAATATGTACCTTTAAAGTACTAATATGCACTCTTAAAGTACTGATATGTACCATTTAGGGGTGAGTAAGGTACAAAGATGTACCTTTTCACTTTTGTACCTTAGGGTACGGCTCCAGTGACAGCACTGTACCTTTTTTTTCTGAGAGTGTACCATTGCACATTTCACAGAAAAGCCTTAAGGGTCCTATAATGCCCCTTTTTACAAAACTCTGATGTCCCCAGAGTGTGTATGTGAAGTTTTAACTCAAAATACCTGTTAAGCAAAAACGAGTTTTTGTGTGTGTCCCTTTAAATGCAAATTAGCTGCTGCTACTGGCCTCCTTTCAGGAAGAGGGCAGAGCTTCAAGAGCTCCTGTTAGCAGCTCTGATTACCGGCATGCACTAAAAATTTCAGAAACTGTTCAGCCTTTTATGTTCAATATTTTACAATATTGTTGTTTTAATCGTATTTTGGATCATATAAATGCTGCCTTGGTAAGCATTAGAAACTTCATTCAAAAATATATATTAAAAAAATCTTACCAACACAAAACTTTTGAATAGTGAATTCTCTAGAATCGACTCTATTGATTCCGCAAATCTGCTTGTTTGGAATGTGTTATCAACATGAACAAAAAAATAAATAAAAAAAATAAAACAATATATTCACTGTAGGCAATGTAACACATTTTAATGTGAATCCTCTAATTCAAAATTAATAATTGTGATCACAATATAAAGGGAAATAATTGTGCAGCGCTCTTACACAATATCACACGGAGTTTACAATATGTCTGAATGCTGTGACATGGAGTAAAACCATCATAGCACAGTGTGAGAGATCATCCATCAACATATAGCCCCGGTCACCCTTTCATCAATATCTGAGGGTCTGTGATTGGTGTTTTCAGACAAACAGAGAAATTTCCTCAAATGAACAGATCATTCTGTCACCCATAACTACCATCGCATCAAAGAGAAGCTATTATATGCCAACACTATATACAGTGAGTACATGCTTAGAGAGCCATAACTCATCCCTCGTAACATGCTTTTGATCATTTATGATTCTGTCGACTACCTTTTCTGCAGTTTGAAAATAATACTCTTGCATCAACATGACCAGATGTATCCACAAACGTATTTGCCATGCCATGCATTTGTTATATATTTATTTAATTATATACTTATTTACTTAACTTCATTAATTCATTCAGACACAAAATAAATCCACTTACAGTATATTATACACTATATTGATTCAAGCGTGGTACTGTGATAGGTTGCAACCTGTGAAATTTCCTCACTACTAAATATTCCACAGTCATTTGTTAGTGGTATTATAACAACGTGGAAGCAATTGGGAACAACAGCAACTCAGCCACAAAGTGGTAGGCCATGTAAAATCACAGAGTGGGGTCAGCACATGCTGAGGCGCACAGTGCACAGAAGTCGGCAACTTTCTGCAGAGTCAATAGCTACAGACCTGCAGACTTTGTGTGGCCTTCAGATTAGCTCAAGAACAGTGCGTAGAGAGCTTCATGGAATGGGTTTCCATGGCCGAGCAGCTGCATCCAGGCAAAATGCAAAGCATCGGATGCAGTGGTGTAACGCACGCCGCAACTGGACTCTAGAGCAGTGGAGACGTGTTCTCTGAAGGGACGAATCATGCTTCTCTGTCTGGCAATCAGATGGGTTTGGCAGTTGCCAGGAAAACGGTACTTGCCTGACTGCCAAGTGTAAAGTTTGGTGGAGGAGTTTCATGCTCCCAACTTTGTGGGAACAGTTTGGGGATGGCCCCTTCCTGTTCCAACACTGCGCACCAGTGCACAAAACAAGGTCCATAAAGACATGGATGAGCAAGTTTGGTGTGGAGGAACTTCACTGGGCTGCATAGAGTCCTGACCTCAACCCGATAGAACACCTTTGGGATGAATTAGAGCGGAGACTGCGAGCCAGGCCTTTTCGTCCAACATCAGTGCCTGACCTCACAAATGCGCTTCTAGAAGAATGGTCTAAAATTCTCATAAACACACTCCTAAAGCTTGTGGAAAGCCTTCTCAGAAGAGTTGAAGCTGTTATAGTTGCAAAGGGTGGGCCAACTCCATATTAAACCCTACGGATTAAGAATGGGATGTCATTAAAGTTAATGTGCATGTAAAGGCAGGCGTCTCAAAACTTTTGCCAATACACAAAAATCCAACCTTATTTTTTAATGTAAGATCAGACAAAACCATTTTTTAACCTTTATCGCAATCAAAAACACTGGTTTGAAGTGCAAATGTTTTTCCCCTTCACTGCACTTTGTTATTCTTCTTGTTGTTTACCTATAGAGGCTAATGAATCAGAAATGTTGCACATTCACAGAAAATAGCTGCAAAATAAGGTGGATACTGTTACCATGATATCAGATAACTCATACCACAATATACGTTTTTTGTCATACCACCCAGTTATCCAGTGTCATGATGACCTGCGAAAACACAGTCGACCGAACGGCTGCATCAGCAGGGCGTCTGGTCCACTAACGGCAGGTGGTCTGACCCTATACAACCTGAAGAGAAAGAAGCCTGGGCTATATGAACACTTCTTCTGCCCAGACATGGGCCACAGGTCACTCAGGTGCAACGGAGCAGAAAATAGAAGAAGAGAAACTCAGTGCACTGCAGAGTTCGTCTTTCTTTGCCTTCTTGCTGGTTTCTTTCTCTCTTTTTCCTCGTACGACCCTTGCGATGTCTGCCGGACAATGCAAGAGGGATCAGGAATTACACAACTGAGATGGAGGTGCAGAAAGCCAACACAGCGGTAACCTTGTGGAGATGAATTTAAAATGCGTGTTTGGTTCTCTGAAATGTGCTTTATCTTTCTTTGATTAGAAGTAAACTGTGATAGCCAACTGCAACAAATGATCATGGTTTTGCTGATCAGATCGTATCATAAATCTTTTATTAATATTGAGCCGTAAAAAACCCACAATAAAACTCGATAATATACTCCCACAGCTACACAAAAGACACTTCTCAAGTCGAGACATTAGCTCAATGTAGTACTACAGTTCATTCAAACTGCTATTTAGACAAATCTCCAGCATGAGATTTCAATAGAAAATCTGAATTTCTATTAGGCTTTTTTAAAATAAATGACTAACCCAAAAATTAAACTTCTGTCAAGTCATTCCAAACCCATATGACTTTTTTTTACATGCACACAAAAGGATACATTTTGAATAATGTATTGTACTTGCAATAAACGAAGCCTTTAAGCTTTCAAAATTTCAAAAAAGACACAAAAGCACAATATAATGATCATAAAATGGGTTCATACTAATACAAAGGTCTGTCATGAAGGCGCAGACGCAGGCTAATAGGTGCTTAACTCAAACGCTTGCAATCACATCATTCTCTACAGGGCACATCTGATTGGTTCCTGCTGTATCAGTAGCCAATGAGCTCACTGCTCAACCTTCAAATACTGGTTAGCATTTGCCTTAGTAGTGCAGCACACTTTCAGAAATCCTCTGAAATTCAATATCTAAGATAAGTGAATGGTCTTTTTTTTAACTCAAGAGCATATTAACAGCTAGTAAATATGCAATATTGCGTTTATGCAGCAGCAAGCAGACAATGTAGTTGGAGTAAGGATACAGAGACAAAGCACTGCTGGTAATCATATCAAACACTTGCAATCATATCATTCTCTATAGGGCACAGCTGATTGGTTCCTGCTGTATCAGTAGCCAATGAGCTTGCGTGCTCAACCTTTAAATACTTAAAGCAGTGCAGCACGCTTTCAGAAACCCGCCACCTTCCCCAGCTCCACCTGTATAGATCTGCTATGAGTAATTGATGTATTGTACAGCAGCAGCATGTCTTACTTGATCACAGCAGTGTGTCGTGTATGTATTGGCAGTAGCAAGTCCCATACTTGCTCTGCAACAGCAGCAATAATAGCAGATAGCAGATCTATTCTGACAAAACCAAATATATCACTATTGTCATACCCATTACCATGACAAGCACTCCAAGAGAACTTGGGGAACAAATCAAAAATGCACAGTTAATCCTCCCATTCACGACTCGAGTCCAAATCAGTCCAATTCATAAACAAATATTTCAGGTTTTGTGAATTGAATGAACTGATTCACAAAAGCTCCAACATAAAATAATAATTTAGTCATGAACTGCACGTCACTATCTTTGTTCTGTTCCTCACAGGCACATTATATGACTACAAAAAACTTGGAGGAGGTTGATTATTAATTTTGGGTGAACTATTCCCTTAATATTTGTGTAAATAGAAACCTGTTGTGTTTGTTTGCTCTTTTCAACAGCTTAAATAAAAAGCTATTTTGCCAAGAGTAAAAGGAAAAGGTGCAAAAGCACACACAAGGCCCATTAGCGGGTCAGAAAATTCTGGCAGGGTGCACGACAAGCGCTGTGCTCTTTTACAGGCTAAAGTGTCTGTCGGAATCACGTATCAGCAAATTGCTGGAGCTCGGTGTCGCCACTGAAAACAGACTCATCAAAGAAAAGAGCCTTTTAAAACTCTCTATAGCGTGATTGTTGTTCAAGGTTACAAAGATATTTCCAAATCCATGGGGGAGATAACTATCTAGACACCAGTGTGAAGCTCTGACGATACTCAGTGAGAGACACAGCCTCATACCCCTATAAGAGTAGGGGCGAAGTATGTGATATATGGCTATTGTTTAGAACAGAACATATACAATGAGTATTTAGTTAATATTTGCGTGAACAGTGTTTTGACAAACACCATATTTTACAGTACTGGAAACAAAAATAAAATCTAAAACAAACTGGACCAAGGACAAACAGCATTTTCTTTTTTAAAGACAGGTGGAAAACACCCAAGCCTGCCACTATAATCAGTCACTCTTGCAAACAAGATGAAAGCCTGCCATGAAATAATTATTTCAAGTGCACAGTGGAAGTTATGAAAAAAATATGAAAACTTTGGTGTTGAATGTTTATTTAATCAATATACACCGTGTCACGTCATACTTTCAACAGGCTTATTTTAACTGATCGGTAAAAATGCATATCGGTACATTCTTTATCAATTAACATGAAATCATCCATCGCGTTTGAGTTCAGCAGATGACTTAAGGGACCTATTTTGATCCCTTAATTTTTTAAGGGCTAAATGGTTATTAAAGACTTTGTTGCAATGCATAACATAAAGGGAAAACTTAAGCATTTAAGGGAAATACTTAGTAACAGCCTTAAGATTCCTTAAGTGGACCCTGGGTTTTTTTCTTGCAACCCATGTTTCACTTAGGGTACCTTAACCTTGGGTTTTCTTAACTTAAGAGCTTTCATGCAACCGGGCCCTGCCGCTTTGAAAGTGAAAGTGAAATTGCCCTTTTTTAGATCACTCCACAGTGTCCCCGTGAACACGATTTCTAATTTCTATATTTATTAGAATTTAATCCACACCACCCACCAGGGTCTAAATCAGGGGTCTCAAACTCGGTCCTGGAGGGCCACTGTCCTGCAGAGTTTAGCTCAAACCCCAATTAAACACACCTGAACTAGCTAATCAGTGTCGAACTAGGGCCTTGTAAGGCACTGATTAGCTAGTTCAGGTGTGTTTATTTGGGGTTGGAGCTAAACTCTGCAGGACAGTGGCCCTTCAGGACTAAGTTTGGATACCCCTGGTCTAAATGAAGTTCCGGGTTAATATTTCCCGATCAAAATGGCCCTGCATGCGAGGTAGTACTTTTTCGAAGTTCAGGAACTTTCGGGGGTGGGACTTGATCACGCTGATCATGCTGGGGTGCATTTCCCAAAAGCATCGTTAGCCAACTATGGTCGCAAGTTCTGTCGTTATCAACATAGTTCAACGAGTCGGTGTTTTCCGAAACCATAGTTTGAACGAACATTTGCAACAGTTCGCACAGTTGTGTGGTTGGAATGACTGCTCTCGGCCTGTGGTTAGAAGCATAGTTTCTTGTTTGCATGACATGTGGACTTAATAAATCCTTATCTTGAGCAAAATAAGCAAGCTGGCATTCAGTATGGTGAAATATTTTATTTCGAATACATACAAATGTCATTTATGTCTTTTAGTTTGTCAAGAGATTTAAAGCACCTTTTTTGAAGAGTGCGCAAGTGCGTACGTGCCCTCGAATCTGGAAATAAAGCAACAAAAAAATGAGAATTACTCCTCAGATACCATGTCCTTAATTTATAGCAAAAAGATCTAGCATGAATTTGATCTCAAACTAATTAATTAAAAGCAGTTATTACTCCACCATCTGCGTGACATCATTAACCAAACGTGGTTGAACGACACATTTGTGACAATGCGGTTTCGGGAAACAGTCGTGACTAGCTAGTTGATTTCTTCAATGATGTATCGTACTATGGTAGTTCATCAGCGAGTTACGTCGTTGTACGGGAAATGCACCCCTGATTGGTTGAGTTCACACAGCATTTTGATTGGTTGACTCCACGCAACATTTTATTTCAAACACCGTTTTTAAAAGTCTGTTGTAGTGCGTGCATTAAGAGTTGTTTGCTATTAAAATCAGCAATGACGTGTACAATTTTTACAGATGGACCGTCAACAAGGTTCAGGCTTTATTAAGCTTATATGCGGAGGACAAAATCCAGCGGGAACTGTAAAGTCTAGACTGTCCTCCCAAAAAAATCCACTCTATAGGTAGTTTTTTTTTTAAGCACCTTATTACGACCTTTATTTACGTTTTAAAGTCATGCGCCCTCTAGCTGGCGTAAAAATAATGACAGTGTTGTGTTACGTCTGTCGTCATGAAATGACGTATAACTGTCGTTACCAATTAAAAATGCGTGTCTATTTAAATGCAATGTGTGGACTTTTTATCACCATTTGTCATATTTCCATTTAGCAAAAATATTTTTTCATTTACAACTACACCCACTCACCCAGTGATTTATAGTGCATATACACTTTATGAGCACATGTGTTCCCTGGGATCAAACCCACGATTGCATGATCACATGATTACATGATGTTGTATTATGCAATGCTCTATCAATTGAGCTATGTAAAACCCGAAATATGACGCAAATAAAAGGAAACAAAGCATTAAAATGAAAGTGTCCTGTTGTCGATAGGGGCACACCTTTAGTAAACGCTCCTATGGGTCGTATTTCATGAATTAAAATGAAAGTGTCCTGTTGTCGATAGGGGCGCAACTTTAGCAAACGCTCCTATGGGTCGTATTTCAGGGAAGTGACAAACGACCTATATAGGCTTATTGGTTGGAGGACATATTGGGAAAGTCATTCGCAGTCCAACATCACCGGAATAATCTTTACAGTACTTTAGACCGCGATGGAAACGCAGACAGCAACAGGTCTGGGGCAAATTATTCTGTGTAATTTCGGTGGAAACGGGGCTTATGTCGTTTAAATTATGTTATTGTTTTTGTGGATGTCTGTTTCGTAGATCGTAAAAAAGTGTGCCCCCCTATGAAAATGAAATGCCCCCCAATTCTGTATGTTCTGGCGACAGCCCTGCAACAAAGGACAGTTAAAAATGTATTTGTCATTGAATCGTTCAGAGATTCTTTCAAAAACGTTGATTCGTCTAGTAATGAAACAAGTGAAGTCTTTATGAGTGAGTCATTGAATCATTCATTCAAAATGATTTGTTATTATTATTTGTCTATTCAGTTGTTTAGTTGTCTATTCAGAGACATGGAAGAATTGTGATTTCTATATTAAACAAAAAATCCTGTGATCCAGAATCATGCAGCTCTACTTTAAGACAAAACGCTTTTGCAGCAGCACAGAAAGAACCATGAGGCACAATGGGATGGAAGTTCCAGTCAGACTGTTTATATATCACCTGCAGAGCCAATTCAAGCACATTAAAGAGCCCAGGCCTGAATGCACCATCAGATCAGATGTAGCACCAGATAAATCACTCTGAATGAGACTGAACCAGTGCTCGGCGCTGGCACCAGGCCCGTCTGTAAACGTTTACCAATAGCATTAGGGGACTGTTTCAACACCATTGTGATATTGATTAGTCATTTTTCATGGCGATGGCCATCGTAATCAGCGTCGACGGTGCATGTGGCGGGAGTGTGCAAGATGATGCATGGGAAAGGAATAATGCCACGGATAATGAAATCAATGTCACATGATGCCGTGTTGAGAACCCATTGACACAGATCTCACTAATAGTCTGAAGAAGCGTTGTCCACTATAAAGAACCTTTTGTGCAATGGAAAGATTCTATGACTAAGAATCTTCATATGCAGTTTTGTATGCATCATTGTCAGAACCTAGTATGTATCATCACTATACAAGCACCCTTTAAGTAGCCAGATCCTGACCCTGGATCAGAAGGAAAGGATAACTCCTACACAAAAGCAAAAGGCAACACCGATTGCCTGTAGATAAACTGACGTGCCATTTTGGACTCCATCATTCCTTCACACTCTCCATTGATTCACAGTAAATATGAAGGGGGACCTGACATTTAGTGCCGACTGTTTCGAGACTATTGACTGTCTGGCTAGATGAGCAATTTCATTTCCATTGATCAAGTGCTGCTGCAAAAATCTAAATGGCCATACAAACAAGAAAACGAGTTGATTTTAAGCTTGTTAGTGTGCAGAAACTAAAACTTAAAAGGTGGTTTCATAAACAATAAAATGTCTTTTTGTTTGCTATGCCCATATATACCCACACGTTTATAAAACTTTAGCTACTTACGTTTTATACAACATTTTATAACCTATTTAAAATGGTATAATACTGTATTGTTGAGTTAAAGTTTGTAAGCTTTAAGTTTAAAAAGCCATTTGGTGCAGTAACTGGACTCCATAAAACAACTACTTTTAATCCAGTTAAATTCAATGTAACACACTGTCTCAAAAGGCTTAGTACTTTTATAGTTCTGTCTAGTGTCTAACCGTGTTTGGCTTTTTAATATAGTAATTTGCTCTATTTTTAGAAAGTGTTGATTTGCTGTGTTGCTGCGTCTGCCTGTAATTGTTTTGTCTGTTTTCAGTGGAAGTTAAGAGGGGGGTCTTGGCATAGTCCTTTTTTTCACTAAATCAATACGTGTTTAATTCTTAAACTACTGTTAGGAACTGACACTGATGAGGCCTGTGGGATGGATTTAAAGAACAATGCAGAGGATGCCGACTGATTCAAAATCAACCTCTGAGAATGAGCGTCGAACATCACAAACGCTCATCGAGCTCTTTCCTTGAATATGAGAATTGATTTATGTTCGGCAGGTTTAAATTAAGAAATAGAGCTTCATCTAAAAGACAAATTGGGATT
Organism: Romanogobio albipinnatus; assembly: GCA_023566225.1. Classification (NCBI taxonomy): domain Eukaryota; kingdom Metazoa; phylum Chordata; class Actinopteri; order Cypriniformes; family Gobionidae; genus Romanogobio; species Romanogobio albipinnatus. The sequence continues at coordinate 11,209,427 of CM042259.1, read as the reverse complement.
CGGAGAACGAATTGCACATAAAACACTTGTCATATTCATTACCGTCCGTTAATGACAGATCAATTACCCAATGATATGATATAGATGGATCCTCATTTACAGTCCTAGATCTTGAACATTTAAGTATTTAGCTTATAATCAACAGCACACTGATGCATAAATGCTGCAGAACATAAATAAGTGTCGGTCCTAGACTTCTGGGGGCCCAAAGCTACATTTTATAAGGGGGCCCCTCTCAATGCGTTCTTGAAAGCTCTAGCGTAAAGTTCTGCCAGGAAGATTCAATGTTACGTCACTTATCACATTCAGACCTAACCAATCATGTCCTAATTCTCAGAGTATAAAAGATGGTCACTTGCACATGTCTGAGTTCACAGATGCTGACGCCAACATTTACCTCCATCCTCCCCACCACCACCAGGATGATCCCCGCCTGTACCTCCCAGGGGGTCGGCTGCGCTCCTGCCTTCATCTCCAGACAGGAAATGCAGGGTCCGTTACCCCCGAGACAGGAGCTACGGATGGGGCCTACACCAAAGAAACTCTAAATATAAATCTTGCTGGTCTGTTAATAAATTTGTTACTCTTCATCTGGCCTCCCGAGTCTTTCTGGTAGAAATAAAATCCCCCACCCAAACCCTTCAACTGTTCTTAAAGAGCAATTTCACTATCAAAAAACAGCAGTAAGTTGAAACAAAAATCAACAGTGAGTTGACAAGCACAATAGAAATAAAGATACCAATGAAATAAACAGTTTAGCCGACTAATCGACTAGCATTAAAGACGACTAGTCGATTAATCGACTTTAATGCTCTGCGATGACGCTTTAAGCTTGACGTCGACTAGTTGCTGGCCTATAGAGGGCGCAACAGGATAAGCCATTTCCTGACACGCACGCACGTTTCCAACAGATAAAATGACAAATAAATGCATACTCAGAGAGCACTCCACAAGACATGATTATACCATCTGGATGCTCAAAATTGATCGGGAGAATGTACGCTTATTGTACAGGTAAGTTCATTGCCGTTCTAAACTAGTACGTGCTGCATCATAACGCACACACATAGCTCGCACATCACGCGGAGATCACACGCGCCTCACACAAAATCATTCAGTAGCGCAGAAATGTATTGTCAACACTGTTCTGTGATTTATCAATAAAATAGCTGTTATTTATTTCTTAGTAACTAAAACTCACAGCTTCACTATTAGTAGAGAGACGCTGGCAGGTTAGCCTGGATGCCAGACAAACTTAGCCTCGCCCACAAAAAAAATTTGCACGGACTGTTCTGGCTGGACTTGATCCGTAGAGAAGTAATTATGCTTCAGGGCGGGCTTTAGACAATGAAATTGTCAGGGCGGGCTTTAGACAATGATGGACAGATGATAAACAGTGACGTAATCATCCACGTCATCAACGGCGCTTGGGTTGAATTTGTTCTAATCTTAAACGGAGAACTTGTTCGTATATGCGTTCACCTTTACTATTTCTCTCAGAAATGATGATTGTGTTGGTAAGTACTCTGTGTATCCTTAAATTCTTTTTTTACAACACCGGCAAAGATCGTTTACACTCATCTTCTTCTTCTAACGTGACTTATTCCAGCACGCACAGACAGGGTTGCCAAGTTTTTACAGCAAAACTCGCCCAATTGCTACTCAAAACTAGCCAAAAACAAGCCCAATAGCTTTCTGGGTCGGGGGGTTCTCCGGGAAAAATGGCATTTGGAGGGTAAAATATGTGTTGTTTTGGCTTGACTGCCTGCTAAATTTCGCATTCCTGGGTCTGTATATCACATAATTGGGGTCGCTTCAACCCGCGGACTTGGCAACACAGTGCAGTTGAGTTCTGTTGACATTTGACAACTAACGTTATGCGTCGCTCCGTTGCTCTGATTGGTTGTAGGTCTATCCAATTGAGGTCTTTCCTGGTTCGGTTTAAACACGCCCCATAATCACAGCCCAACGGAGCAGTATCAGACTCAAATTCTGACTAGAATTGAGTATGACGAAGTCAGGCTACTGGCAGGTAGAATTAAGGCCCAAACCCAATTCTATTTTATACCCCTTCGCCTACTCCTTCCTCTTGCCCCTTGAAACATAGTGGCAAGGCGTAGAGGTGAACATATTCCCTTAAGAAATGGGGCACCACTACTACACCATTAAATATCATTAACTGTGAGTGTTTAGCAAGCTACGGAGAAACTGGCAGACAGGCAACACATAATTGCTCGATCCTGAGTGGCAACATCACTTCACGCATTCTAGCAGCACAATAGTCGGTGTATGCAGGGAAATTCCTCATACCCCTTCGTTCGAAGTGTGGTCCTGAGAAATCTTAATTTTAAGGGCTATCTGGCCCTTCCGCTTGCCTCTACCACTCCAGCCAAAAGAGAATCAAGACACCCCTACCCCCTTCACGTGAATGTGCAAAACAAAGGGATAGGGGAAAGTGAAGGTATAAAGGGTAGAAATAGGATTCGGGATTCCTTAATTCACACGCAATCGCTGATTGAGCGATTACACCACATATGATAGCCTACATGACAGTAAGTTGTAATGTATCCTCAACACACCTTAGATGTTCATTCATGTTTATTCTTAAGGAAGAGATGATTGATCGCGCTCACAGATGATCGCGTCCACGCGCACGCGCTGCCGCTTGAACTGTGATGTGATCAGTTATGCCACATTAAAGAGCGTCAAAACAGCATTTATCGTTTGAATTTTGTGATACATGTTGATCGATGTTGGTGTGAGAACTCGGATTGAAGTGTGTTCCGCGCATAAAACATGCCCACTGATAAAGATTGCATTCGGAAACCGTCCGGTTTCACAGTGAAGTCTGGTCCTCTTCTCATCGAGAACATGAGCTGCTGGACTGAACAGCCATGCATGGAGCAGACGTGGGTGTTTCTCAGATATACTGAAATACGTACACACCGCAGACATGTTGCTTCAGACAAGCACGTGCAGGTCGCGGTTTCTGTATGCGTCATCACAACTTTTAGGCCGTGATGTTTCGGTGATAAAAGTCTTTCGGCCGAAAACCGAAAATATACTTTTGGGCCATTTTCGGCCGAAAATTTTCGGTGGCCGAATATTCGGTGCATCCCTAAAAAGAACCGATACAAAAGCTGTTATGTAGGAGCAATAACCTTATGGGCAGCGCTGTGTCATAAGCCATAGTTGTCCTGTGCTCAAGGTTCAGGCTTATTTGTTAAGCTTTCATCACATAAATGTCGACTTTAAATAATCTGAAATCGTTCAACCCCTATCTACTACTACTAATAATAGCCTACTATACAAAAATTGAATTAAGTAATCAATTGTAATACAATTCTGTATAGTCTTCACATATTTTTGTTTGTATTTGTCTGTTTAAAGGCAAAATATGTTATTTTGTACCGCTAGAAAATGCGTATTCAAAACAAAGGCGTAGCTTGATGACGCCTTGAGGAGTTGTTGTCTTTACCTCTACAGCCGGTGGAAAATAATCCTACGGGACTCGGGCAGAAATCATATTCATGGATGAGCTAATGTATTAAATGTTTATTAACGTTACTGTAGTATGAAGCAGGGTGGGGCTGAAAGCCGTTGAAGAGGAACGAGGCCGTTGGGGCGATTGCTAATGAGAGACAAGTGCAGTGGAGCTTTTATTATGCCACAGATGGCAGCTTCCGCTTCTTCCACTCATGCGTATGTGGGGTAATGCAGCGCTGTTTTATCATAGGTATATTTGCGTGTGTTGAAAGATATCTTATACTGCTGCTCTGTGCCTTCACTGGGTGGCTACAATGAGACACTTGTTGCACACTGCAGTAAGTTAGATTGATATTAGGCATGGTAAAACATGGTACTCACAGTAAATCAAGAAAACGAGATTTAAACAATAAGACTAACTGTGTTGAGCTGTATAACAATGTTGCTCATTTGTCTAATAAAACACATAATATATTAAAACCGTAAATAGAGGGTAACGCGGGTATGTCATTGATTGACCAGGTGTCCTGGTTAAAATTGCTTATTTATCTGGATTTAAACATTCTTGGAAACATTTGGGATAATGTTAGTACACAAGTCAACACAATATATAATATTGTTCTAGTGGTTTTTGGATATTTTAATCCAAAAATTCCAAAATCTTACATATTGTGCCTTTAAGTGCAAACCCAAAAACCAAAGTAGCCTAATGTTTCGCTCCATCTCTGAACAAAGTCTCTTTCGCAGCTCAATACTCCTTTAACCCTATTTTTTTTTTTTTTTGCATAGAGCACATCCGGCCAGGGACTGTGTAAAATGACAGCCGTGTTAAATGATTTTAAAAAAATTATAATTTCCTTAAAGTTGCTTTGAAGCAATCTGTGTTGTAAAAAGCGCTATATAAATGAAGGTGACTTGGTTAGATTGATTTTACATAGTAGTGAACTGATTTAAAGGAAAGGAACTGAATGTGGCATCATGTTTTCATAATCGTTGGAAGCCAAAATCAAAACCGAAACTAAAGCCCTGTTGTTGTTGTTTTTTATTACAGTAAACTACATTTATTTTGTGTGCTTCTGTGTTTGTCCAATTGATTTGTAATGTAATGCAAAATTACAAAATTTATCCTAACTTTTGGGAGAAAGTAAAAAAATCAGTCCATGCGAAAAATAAATAAAACATAATGAGTTGAGACTTTTACAGTGTGTGCATTAAAAGGTACAGGTTCAGTTCCAGTCAGTTTAATCACCCCACACACACAGAAATGAGAGATTGCTTTGCACACACACACACACACAATAATCAGGAGCTACAAACCTGCCAAGTTCCCAGAATTTAAGGAAACATTAACCGTTGTCATGGTGTCATAAGCAGCCCCCTCAGAACGAAAGCAAGGGGCGAATTACACTATATAGCATCGATTTAGAACACGAGGCTGTGGCATTCATCAAGTGAGATGGGCTAATTTGCTCATTTGCATAAAATATTGAAAAGTGACAGCACTCTGTGAGTGTTTGGAAATGACGCCATTTAAATGCTTCAATTACAAATGCAAATGAAAGGGAATATTGGCGGATGTTTTCATTTCCTAACGCTGTCTTATGAAAACTTAAAGCAGGATTTAGAAGTGTTTATATTCCGGCACGTGACTTCTATTCTTCTATTCACATGAAATCTTGGAGTAACATTTGATGACCAGCTGTCCTTCAGAGAACACATTTCTAAGACAGCTCGCTCATGCTGGTTTGCGCTCCACAACATCAGGAAGATTAGACCGTTCCTAACAGAGCATGCAACACAGCTTCTTGTCCAGGCCCTGGTTATTTCTAGACTTGACTACTGCAATGCGCTTCTGGTTGGACTCCCCTCTTGTGCGATCCAAACACTTCGAATGATCCAGAATGCAGCAGCATGTCTTGTCTTCAACGAGCCCAAAAGGACCCACGTCACACCTCTCTTCATCTCCCTGCACTGGCTACCACTCGCTGCTCGCATCAGGTTTAAGGCGCTGACGCTTGCATACAGAGCCACCACGCGCTCAGCTCCTGCTTACTTTCACCCCATTCTACAAATCCACACCCCCACCAGAAGCCTTCGCTCAGCAAAGGAACGACGGCTTGTGGTACCATCACAGAGGGGGAAAAAATCCCTTTCCAGAACATTTTCATTCAACGTTCCCAGCTGGTGGAACGATCTTCCCAACGCCATCCGAAGTGCAGAATCATTGACATCATTCAAAAGTCAACTTAAAACTCAGCTCTTCCGTGAGCACTTAACCTCATAAAAAAATAAAATAAATAAAAAACACTTTCCTTTCCTCTTTCTCTTCCTTCTTCCCTCCCTACTCTAGCCTGTGCTACACTGAGCAATGTACACGGTTTCAGGATTTCAGGCTCTTATTGCGCTTCTCGACTCTTCATGACCAATCGCTTCATGTACCCCCAAGTTATAAGTCGCTTTGGATAAAAGCGTCTGCTAAATGCATAAATGTAAATGTAAATGTTCTACAGCCTAAATTACAGGAAAAAAGAAGCTTCGTGATTTTTTACAATAGACATGACTATCAAACATAAATAAATACATAAATGTGCAGAAAAAGATTCAAAACTCTACAAGTTAAAACTGATTTGTTAAAAGTGTGAAAGCCCATTATGAACATTATACATTATAGACAAAACTACAGATATGGCAATGCTAATGACAAATACAGCTAAAAACAAAGCCCACACTGTTGCATAAGCTTTCACTTACATTTCAAATCTAACTCTAAAAATCTAAATCTAAAAATCATCCAATACTGGATCTGTCAAAAAAAAAAGAAGTGGTAATTAGTCTGTCGCTGCAGATGCATTCATGTGATTGCATAAGCAAAGCAATGTGTTAATGGCTAAATTAAGGACATAATGAGAGTCTGAAATGAAAAAAACATGTTATGCAACAAACGCCCATTTTTCTCCAGCCTCAGAACTCGTCTGTCCTTGACAGCTTGTAAATATCTGAGCAACTGTTATTAAAGCTTATTTATCACAGAATCTGTAACAAATAATTTGCATTCAAGACAAAGCTAAAGTTTGCGCCCACATTAGCTAAAAGCCCATTCAAAGTGACAGCAACTGCACGTTGTTCAGATTTTGAATGTAACTTAATACAAATAAAAATACATAGGCCTATAGTACAATAATCACAAAAGGAGTCATATAGAATTATGAGTAAGGGCCAAAGATCATCATCCATGGTGGCATATATATTCCCCTTCAAATCTAAGTTTTTTTTATTTATTCTAATCCTAACCCTAACCCGAACCCTAACCCTTTATGAATAAATTAAATAAATAATAAATAACAATATCAATATTAACAATAGAAATACACTATATTGCCAAAAGTATTGGGAAGCCACTCCAAATCATTGAATTCAGGTGTTCCAATCACTTCCATGGCCAAAGATGCATAAAATCAAGCACCTAGGCATGAAGACTGCTTCTACAAACATTTGTGAAAGAATGGGTCGGTCTCAGGTGCTCAGTGAATTCAAGCATGGTACTGTGATAGGTTACCACCTATGCAATAAGTCAATTTGTGAAAGTTCCTCACTAGTAAATATTCCACGGTCAACTGTTAGTGGTATTATAACAAAATGGAAAACGCCACAAATTGGTGGGCCATGTAAAATCACAGAACGGGGTCAGCACATGCTGAGGCGCAAAGTGCGCAGAAGTCGCCAACTCAGTCAATAGCTACAGACCTCCAAACTTTGTGTAGTCTGCATGGAATTGGTTTCCATGTCCGAGCAGCTGCATCCAAGCCTTACATCACTAAGTGCAATGCAAAACGTCGGATACAGTGGTGTAAAGCACGCCGCCACTGGACTGGACACTGGAGGCATGTTCTCTGGAGAGCCTGACTGCATTGTGCCAAGTGTAAAGTTTGGTGGAGGGGGCATTATGGTGTGGGGTTGTTTTTCAGGGGTTGGGCTTGGCCCCTTAGTTCCAGTGAAAGGAACTCTTAATACTTCAGCATACCAGGCATTTTGGACAATGTTATGCTCCCAACTATGTGTGAACAGTTTGGGGATGGCCCCTTCCTGTTCCAACATGACTGCGCACCAGTGCACAAAACAAGGTCCATAAAGACATGGATGAGCGAGTTTTGTGTGGAGGAACTTGACTGGCCTGCACAGAGTCCTGACCTCAACCCGATAGAACACCTTTGGGATGAATTAGAGCGGAGACTGCGAGCCAGGCCTTCAAGTCCAACATCAGTGCCTGACCTCACAAATGCGCTTCTAGAAGAATGGTCAAAAACTCCCATAAACACACTCCTAAAGCTTGTGGAAAGCCTCCCCAGAAGAGTTGAAGCTGTTATAGCTGCAAAGGGTGGGCCAACTCCATATTAAATCCTACGGTTTAAGAATGAGATGTCATTAAAGTTCATGTGCATGTAAAGGCAGGCGTCCCAAAACTTTTGGCAATATAGTGTATCAAGAAACTATTATTATTATTATTATTATTATTATTATTATTATTATTATTATGGCATTATTGTATTTAAAACAGACTGTTATTACTATAAGAACAACAACTAGCCTACTTCTACTACTATTATTATTGTGTTTGTAAACAATATAATAATAATAATTGTCATCTATCCTGTTCACAAACTATATGACAAAGGATATGACCAAACCATTCACTAACTACAAGATGCCTTATTTTAATTCAGTGCTCTTACGACATGTGAGCTGTCAACTCCCTCTCTGTCTCAATAACAATGACGTGTTACAACCACCACAGCATTTTATCCGACCGACTGACACATTGGATCTCTTGGGTTTTTGCAGCAGACTGCTGCTCTCTACACACGCTGTCTGTCCATACGGACCCCAGCTTTACAAGGTGAAGGGGCCCTGACCACTGTCTGTCTGACTGGAGCATCAACTGAACTCCTCAGAGATTACAAAATAAACCCACATCGCATGATCTCTCATATAACAAAATCAGTGAGACTGAGAATGAGAGTGAGATGCCGTATCATCCTGATCTAAAGCAGAGCGGAGAAATTGTACATGTAGGGGGTGGCATAGTAATATCTGTGGACGATTTTGTCTACCCTTGTTATTAAATTCCGAACTTTAGACCCCTTGCGAAGCAATCTTGTCAAGTTTGCCCCTTTCTTTCTCGCTTTTTGAAGAAGTGTAATTCAAATTCTGATATAGTTTCGTTTCTAAGTCGAGATGAAATTAATTTTGTGAAGAGGTAGACTCAGAGAGACACAGAGAGGATCGGAGAAAAAAATCAACAAAAGAGGACAGAAAAATCAATGGCAGATAAAATATATCAAAACTCCTACAGCAAGGTCAACAGGATATGATTCTCCACAACTCGAGCTCTTTTCCTTGCCTTGAGAAAATCGCATTGTTATTCTGGTGAGGTTGAAGCTGGTGTCTCGGAGCAGGTCTGCTGCTAAGAGGCGGCGTCTCCTCTCACGCATGCTGATTCTGCTCGCTGTTAAACTCCAGCCTCAGCGCCCCCATCTGTACAGCCCAAACTTGCCGACTTAGTATGGCTCTGAAATATGAAATAGCTGTGATCCTCACATCTCGGATGACTGTACTAGATGGTACTGTAGATTATAAAGAGGTTTTATTGATAGGGGTAGGGGGAAAAAACGACAGGGGAACAGTATAGGGAATATTCTGATATTCTCACTTTTAAATCAATGTCATATGTTTAAGAAATGTTGTGATGTCTGAATTCTGTTCCATCTGAATTCTATAACTGCCTTACTGTTTCATATCCCTTCACTTAAATTATCTTTATTTTAAAAACACATACTTAGCAAAGAGCCATATAAAATACAAAATATGCTGGTCTAGCAAATGATTTCTATTTTTGTCAGAAATTAGTTTTTATATCTATGGAAAACCCAGCATATGGGCAAAAGCTGTCTACCTGAAAATACTGCATACTATTTGTATATGATTATTATTTTGTATTATTCTTTTTTTTTTTTGGTTATCCTTTAGTTATAAAAAATAATATAGTTTGTGAACAGGATAGATGATGTAATAATAATCATATTAATAATAATTGTAATTATACAACTAACAACAAATATAATAATATAGATGAAATACTACAATAATAAGTAATAAATGTGCACAGAAGCAGATGGTCAAAAGCTGTCCATCCAAAAGTATTGTACAAAAGTATTAATGCACAAGTCATTTATATGGCTGTACTCACACAGACACACTTAATTGTTTTCATATTATCATTATTTTTTTGTATTATTATTATTGTGGATATTAAATAATAATAATGTATTTTGAATGGATGGATGGTCTCAAACAAAACTGTCAGAGAACAAAAAAATAGGTTCCTGAAATGAACTCTTTTCTTTCAGACATTCAGATTTTTATGGAGGCGTCATTGGAAGTGCTGCTGACCACAGAGCGGGTGAGTAGATTTAGGACTTTGTCCAGGGAGATGGTATGGCACTACATTAACATTTAATATCAGAGTCAAAGGAAGTTAGTCACGCCACACTTAACTTGGCTCTCCTCGTGAAAACAATCACAAAAGGATCATTTAAGAAACACAAGCTAAGATCAATTTTAAAAGGCCCAGTAGTGAATTATGGTTTCCTGTAGGAGGCCGGAGGCGACACTGTGTTTGGCCTCCCGGCCCTGACCGCGGCACTGCATGCATTTTTAATGGCCAATCTCAGACGCCATCATTCAATTTGAATTCATAATCAGGCAAAAGTGGGTCAGCTGACAAACATGTCACAGCTGCTCCCATCACCCACATTCAATATTCTTTTAACATGAATGTTTCAGAGGTGTTTAGAAATGGAGGCAAACTGCCACAGAACGGAATTACAGACTGGAGTAAACAAAAGATTAATTTACGAGGAACAAAACAACTAATGTAATGCACAAAGACCACAATGGGAAATGCCTGATACACAACAAGCGATAAAAGCTATCTCTATTTGTGAAATCGTATTGATCTGAAATCACGCTCCACAGTGTGGAAACACAAATTACTTGTCGTGCCTAGTTGTGCTGGATTTTGTTTGCATATGGTACATTTCTCATCTTCAACAATCATAAAGGACTGATGAGGAGAATGTTAATTTATTTCCTGTGTGGAGAATAACCATGGTCTGTCTCCTACAGAAGCAGATGTCAGTCTGTTACCCAGCATGCAATCAGACCAATCAAGCAGCTTTACACACGCCAAAACAGACTTCATCTGTCACTGGACTACAACATATCAACCACATTGCTAACAAAGCACAGAGTAAGAGAGACTTCGGCAGAGGCAAATCGAAAGAGAAAGGCAGTTTCCTTCCTGCTGCCATTCTAATATATTGGAACAACAGATATATTTTGTGAAGGCTCAAAGTTTCAACACTCCTCAAAACTCGGATAAACTAAAAGGCTAAATTACTATTATACTACTACTGATCAGACGTTTAAGTACTGTGATGTTGATATCAAGCAAGCAGGGTGGCTGATGAGCTACTTTATTTATTAATTTAGATTTCATAATAGAATGAGATGTAACTAGCCTAGAAATCTAGACGCACCCTAGCGGCAGCAAATCTAATTTGCAGCCAGGCTTGCGAGCTGGAAATGCATCCTGGATTGCAGAAAAATATGGCGCAGGAGAATATTTTAAGCAATAAAAAACAAAAAAATTAAAACCAAATGTGATGTTTATCAAAAGTAATTTTTGCTTATTATTATGGTTGAATTGTATCATCAAAGATCAGCAGCAAATACATTGGTTATTTAGAGCGAGATTAAATACATGAAGTATATTTGTATTATTTAACATTTTTAATTATTGCATGTTTTCATAATAATCTCAGTTTGCTTTTTACTGTTTGTATTATGTTTTGTATTGTATTGAATCTGTTTTTTGTGTTTTTTGAGTAAATGCATGCTCACATTCAGTCTAGAACTATATTAAACATCATGTTTACACAGCGCAAACAACACCTCTGCACTTCACTCTCAATTTCTCTCAGCATGGGGAAATGAGAGGAGTCAGTCAATAAATGGGAAAAAAAGTCACTTGCATTACTTATTTGAAAAAGTATATTTTGTTGTAAATATAAAAGTAATGTGTTACTTTACACGTTACTTGGAAAAAAGTAATCTGATTACTTTCTCCCATTCCCTATCTGTTGGTCACTTCAGCATTGTGTCAAACTACTGAAACTTGGGGTCACTTATGGAAGACCAAAACACCTCTGACATATTCAGAAAAAGACGCCTTTCTGTCTGTGTCCAGAATGAGGAGAATTTCTCTCTCCCTCAAATGGCCACGATCGCTGTCTTCAATGTCCGTGCTCACACTGCATTTGACAGCATTTGTCAAAATTTGTGAGCAGTTCATGTTCTCACTGTAAAAGCATAGCCATGGGAACGTTGTGGTCGCAACCACTTTACTTTTTACTTTTCTGTAGTTTTTCAAAAGGCAGAGAGTCACCTCAGCTGCTTCCCGTCCTGGTCCTTCTACCGCTGGGTAGAGCACTGAGGGCAATCTGGGGGTTCCAATGGGATAGTTTTCACCGTGTGAATCCCTGCGAGTCCCTCTTCGCGTGCCACAACTCGCCTGCCATCTCCTCCCCTGGATTCAGCAGTGACTCACGTTGCTGCGAGCCACTAACATCCCGGGCGACCTCAATCGTGCAGTGAAATCGCTCGTGAGGTTATGGTTATGTTCCACAGAGAGCGGAGACTCCAGGTGATCCAGCTGATCTGGAGAAGCAAAGTAAGACCTGTTTGTTTTCTAGGAATCTTCCCACTGTCCTCCTTGGTATTCCCTAACAGAGGCACGGACGCACTGCGCAAATAGACACTGTGCAAGATCAGTGAGGAAGGAGAACAAGTCCTAATGGAGCACTATACTGGCCCAACCAGACTTGGTTCTCGGAGCTTACGCTGATGCCGTTGGCTCCCCCTTGGCAAATCCCCCTGTGGAAGGACCTTATTTATCAGGGGCAGGGCACAATCTGGCATCAGTGTCTAGACTTCTGGAATCTCTATGTCTGTTCCCTAGATGGGATAAGGAGGAATTCAGAGAGCTATCATCAGCAGTGATAGATACAATCACTCAGGCAAAAGCCCCCTCTACCAGGCAGCTATATGAAGTGGCACCTTTACGTGAAATGGTTTTCTTCCCAAGGCGAATACCCACAGAGATGTGGCGTTGGGTCAGTACTTTCGATCCTCAAAGAGGACCTGGAGAAATGCATGATCACTTTCATTCTTAAGGTGTGTATGGCTGCAATAGCAACAAACCACATCACTGTGGGTGTCAGGTATCTGGGAAAGCACAATCAAATTATTAGGTTCCTGAGAGGTGTGTGGAGGTTAAATCCTTTGAGACCGTGCCTTGGTTTTACCGGCCCTAGAGAGCGATTCATTTGAGCCCTTACAGTCAGTTGAGCTCAGTGTCCTCTCCATGAAGACGACCCTCCTGACTGCACTCACCTCCATCAAGAGGGTTGGGGACCTAAAAGCCCTTTCCTTTAGTGAGACATGCAGACACATGGTCCTGAGACCCCGGCCCGGCTGCATGCCCAAAGTTCGCACAAATCCTTTCGGGGATGGAGGGAAGGAGATGTTGTGCCCCTCCTGCTACAACTCTGAACTGCCTGCTGAAATGGTCGAGACACCGTCTCAGCACCTCAGCATAAACCTAAATGAGTGGAGAATTGCCGAGTAGAATCTGCATGCCAGCCACTCTCCTGGACATAAGGGCATAAAAGGAGAGTGGCTGGCATGCAGATTCTACTACCAATTCTCATTGGCCTTTTCTGAATATGTCAGAGGTGTTTGGGGCTCCCAAAAGAGCGGAAATTCGACACAACATCTCATTCCCTCCATCAGGGAATGGAGGTTACAATAGTAACCAAGACATTGCTTGTAATGCGTTACCCCCAACTCTGTTAATCTGTTCTCATTGTATAACAAGTCTTAACATAGAAAGCAAAAAAGTATGTTTGAACATGATACATTAATACCATGTTTGTTTTTTGTTTGTTTGTTTGTTCTGGATATGCACCATGACAATACCGTGTAAATACCATAGCATATAAATATGTAAATAATTCATCATAGTTCTATTTTTTAAAGTGCAACCAGAATAACTCAGTCTGTCAGAATCTTCAGATCTGTTTGTAATGCTGTGATTTATTGCTGTAAGCATGATTCCCGAAGTAGACAGTATTGAGTTACATTATTTTCCTCCAGAGGGTCCTCTATGTCTGTCATTCACACCACATACTCACAGTCACAGAAACCACAAGAATCCTAAATGTACACACAGCTTCATGAATCTCTCCTTCACATCTCACACCAAACCATGACTTCCGGCCAAAAGTCTCACTTTCACTTTCACAACTAACGGATGATGCACTCGATGATGGATGGATGATGGAATTGTGCGCTCATTGGCCTCATTTTCTCCTTTCCTCAAAGACAGACTGTTTGTGTGTGCTTCATGTTAAGTTTGTGCACTCTTCCCCACCCTCTCGGGCTGTGTGTGCTATCCCTTTTGGACTGTACACAGTTCATAAACAAATACATCAAAGACCATTCCCTCAACGAGGTTAATCGCTTATGCGGGGATGTGTCGACCAAAAAACATTCTATATGAGGCAATCAGACACTTTAACACTGCAACAGAGACTTGCACAAACTCTATCGAGCATAAGATAGAGGCCCACATCTTTTAAGAATCTGTAAAATTTAACGAAACTGTGGAATTAGTCAGAGCTTTCATATTGTGACTAAAAGAGGCCAATATTAGGCCTTTCCCAGTCTCAAACACACGCACACACAAACACAGATACATCCAATCACTGACTATTCTCACTATCAGACGGCAGAGAAAGATCAAGAGACGCAGGCAAAGGTTCATTACAGCCCCATTTAAGCCCAATGAAAAGACGAGCAAATGATATGTAATTTAGCAGCACTTCACGCATCAGGGCCTCTTAAAGGAGCAAAGCAGGTCTGCTTCCCGACAGACTATCATACACAAACAGAGCTTTCCTCCGCGAAAATGGAGACTCATTGGAGTTTGGAGATAATAAAAAACATTTAGATTGTGCCTGTTAATCCATCTGTATGTGGAGTCTGAGCCACCTACATTGATGTACTTTTGTATGCAAGTATGTGTCCAAAAAAAAAGTTACCGCACCTTTACACAGAAATTGAAACCTGAGTTATATTTTGGGTCCATCAACAACACCATGGCAATTCGTAAATATTTTACATTTTGCTGAATTGGTGGCTAATTCATTTTAATTTGTACAATCTCATTACACATTTTCATATGAGTTTCTTCTGCCCCACCGATGGTTAAGTTTAGGGTTAGGGGTGGACATTCATGCTTACTTTTTTTTAAAAATCGCATGTTCCCTTTCAGTCGATCACTCTTGACGTACATCAGAGATTATCCGACGAAATGGGATCACGCAAGGGAGACCCAATCCTCTTCGACTGTAACTAAACGAGCCAATGACTTCGCATTCCGTGCCCCGTCCGCACGGCATGGGTATAAATACGGAAGTAGATGCCGATTGCTTTTTGCTGAGGAGCCGTGTTGGTGACCCGGTCCCAGCGAAGGTACAGCAGGTATGG
Source organism: Romanogobio albipinnatus (assembly GCA_023566225.1). Taxonomy (NCBI): domain Eukaryota; kingdom Metazoa; phylum Chordata; class Actinopteri; order Cypriniformes; family Gobionidae; genus Romanogobio; species Romanogobio albipinnatus. Next base: position 11,194,274 of record CM042259.1, on the reverse strand, counting down.
CGATGGGACGTACGTCTCCGTTCCCTCCTTCAGGGAACGAGGGTTACCATACATAACGAGACGTTCCCTTTCAGTCGGTCACTCTCGATGTATGTCTCCGTTCCCTTCTTCAGGGAACGAGGGTTACCATACGTAACCGAGACGTTTTGTTCAATGACCTTGCATCCACTTGGGTCCATATTGGATCTTTTGATTTGGGATAGTCAACGAACTACCCAGAACAACTTAGCAAATCTAACATGCGTATTTCTACACAATTCAATGACATTTTGTATTAGTGTGTTCACACTGTGAAAAAGTGTGGAATTGTGTAGTAGTCATATATGCTGTGTAGCAGTAGAGAGAGTGAGAAGCTAAACATGCTAAAACTAACATCAACTACAATGCACACTAGATGAATACGTACTGTATAGTATATGTGAACAGTGTATAGTACACATTTAACTCTAGTTTTATTACTAACTGGCTAAGCCATACCGATTTCAGAATGACACTTGATGAGTCTGCAATCACAAAACTCCTCTAAAACACAGTATTCGGGGAGCTATTGTTTTAGCTATGGAGTCCGATAGGAACAAATGTACTGTGAGGAAAACAATTTTCAAGAACAATCACTAAAGGAGATGACAGAGACCTACGAGGATGAGTGCAGCCGCCACGGAAAGTCTGGGCACTCAAACAAGACAAAACAGTGACAAAAGTATCTTCTCAGCATCAGTTGTGTATGTATGGATGAAATGATTTAAGACATTAAGAACAAACGATGCTGACGTCTAACAAATCCGCATTTAGTATTCAGCTCACAGAGTGATAAAGGAGGGCGAGAGGCAGAGAGAGAAGAAAAAAATACCAATCACTGAACACAACAGCAGAAAGCAGCCAATAAAGCGGCAAATGAATTGGTGAGTGTAGAGGTGTACGCTATTGTGTGTGTTGACTGCAAGCAACATCATAACATCTCTCTCGTCCAGCCGGATCCTGTCTATTGCAGCTTGATGAGTTCGGCTGGCAGGGCCGTGAAGTAACCCGCGTGCCTGCCCGAGAGAGAGGCAGCATGGCCCGTCTGGGATGGAGAGCTCTCGTTCACAATGGAGCTCAAATGGGAAAACAGAGCGGCATGCCAGGGCCACAGAACCTCATTTCTGCTCTCAGGAAAACAAGTTACGTAAACGCACTGAGGGATCAGAGGACAGTAAACAACCAACAGTTTTTCACATGAGCTGTGCTTATTAAAAGCATCTTACCTATATCTATTTGCATTGTTTTGTAGAATGAATACAATTGCATGTTTGCGCATAAACATACATACCCATGTGGTTCTGGGATAACAAGTTACGTAAAAAGCCTTGCTTTGGGGTTGGCGCACAGAAAAGTAAACAGCTACAAATTCTCCACCCCAGTGCCCATCAATTACCACTTTATAATGGGTGGAACAAAACAATTACAGCAGGCGTTTATGACAGCGTTCTGGATTATGAACCTTAATTAGGAAATAAACACGACTGTTCATCACACATCTAGCGGAGAGGCAGGTTTAAAACACCTGATGATCCGTAATGAATGAGAGCAGATAAAGTTTCGGAGGAAGAATGTATGTTCATTCGTTAACCTCCCCTGACCCTTCGCTAACAGTTGTTCCAAAGAAAATATTTGAGCTCTAATCCCCCCCACTCGACTCACTTAAACACTTCCCCGCACATTTGTCTTACCACCTGTCGCCAGAAACCCCAAAACACACATCTCGCCATCTGAGGTCTTACGCTAACGCTAAGTCTCGAAATAAGAGACTCAGTTTGTCTGCTGTAGATGCTAATTCTTGGTCAAATATTAAAACACTGAGGTTTTAGGGAACCAAACTAACCTGTAAAATCTTGTTGTAGATATATACAAATACGTTCTGTATACGTGCTATACATATACAGCTCTGGAAAAAAAATTGATTTCTCAGTGGTCTCTTATTTTTTTCTAGAGCTATATATATATATATATATATATATATATATATATATATATATATATATATATATATATATATATATATATATTTTTTTTTTTTTTTTTTTTTTTTTTGTGTGCTGTCAGTTGATTACATTTAATCCCCATATGAATGTAGAAACAATATAAAGGCAGTAGATTTTAAATATATGAACAAGTAGGAAATATACATCAAACACTTCACAGTCCTGCATAAATTGTAATTTACATATATATTAATCCTTATTAAAGCTACAGACGTTCAGTCAGGAGCAGTGAGTGATTTTATTTGTCTTTTGGTCTTTGATTTACATTAAAGACAGACGTCACAGCTAGGGGTGCACCGATCCGACTTTTTCAGTCCTGATACCGATACCGATGCCTGGGCTTTGTGTATCTGTCGATACCCGATACCGACCCAATACTATTGTTGAATGAATAATAAACCGTATATCTTCCACCTTCCTTGAAGAGACTAAAGGCACCAGACTTTACTAACTAAACATAACTAAGACAAAATAACAGATGTATGTAAAGTGTTGAATTCTTATTTAAAAAACAATTGTGCATTCAAATCTAAAATAGAATGTAATCAAACGTCTTTAAATAAATAAAATGTAGCAGTGGAAACAAAAAACAGTGTATTGGTCAAACATACAATAGTAATCTGACAGTTACCAAACATTTTTTACACTATAGATAATTGTTTTGGTATATAATCATATCAATATTAAAAAGTAGCATTACAAATTAACAAATAGTCTAATTTTCTGCCATATGCAATTTAATAAAAAATGATCAGCTAGCTAATAACAACTTTGTTCTGGTTTCACCTCACTCCTGTCTAAATGATTGTAGGCTAGGCCTATTTATTTTACTACACATTGTCAACAGAAATAAGCTGAAATACTGTTGATAATAAAAAATAATTCTTACTACCCACTCTTCCTAAATTGGGTAAGCACACTTGTGTTCTCATTTCAGATGCGTTCTAAGTAAATTAATAAACTGATTCATGAGTTCAGTGTTGGACAGATCTGTTGTTCTAACCAGTCGTTAAAATGATTCGGTTCAAAGGAGTCATTAGGTCACGAATCGGACATTAGCAGACGCGTTGTGTGCAAAATCCCGTTTGTTAGAACATCTCGAAAGATGTCAACACAAAGAAAACATTTCATAACTGAATATAATTTGTCTCCCACTTATTGAAAGTATGCTTTATGTCAGCTGGTCAGAGAAGAGTCAACATTTTTTGAGCGCAATTCACAACCAGCAATAATTCAAGGACAAAATTGTCCGAATGTGTCACGTGCAACATGGTTTCGGTCTTCCGACCTTTTGATTTGGATTAATATGTGAAATATGAGAGAGCTAACAGCTAACACTGATTATTTTGAAGAACCAGAGAGTGTGCGCGGGGGAGGAGCTCTCTGATCGGTCTCTCTGTCACTCAGTCACAAGCGCAGCATCTGTTCTACATCACTCGTAAATCACAATAACTCATCAAATTAGGCTTTGGCGGCCGTCAAAAAATGTTCAATGCAGGAAAGACCCTGACTTTGCAGTAATACCACCTCCCCTCGAAACATTTAAGTTACTGTGCAGACATTGCAAACAGCCGACGAACTAGTTGGCGTGGCAAGCGTGAAATATTTCCTCCACACAGCCGACTCTCTGGCTCGCTCCATGTTGCTTCTAGCATGCGACACACGTGAAGCTGACGAATGACGTAGGTTCTGCTGCGACGAAAAAAAAACACACCAATAGCTAGATCCAGCTATTTTGTCAGTATCGCGGCCGATATCCGATCCTAATATCGGATCGGTGCACCCCTAGTCACAGCTGCGGGTTTATTAGGCTGCTGTCACTTTAAGATCTGAAGCACATGGCAACACATTACAAATGTTTAAAGCAACCAACACAGCATCCATTTTTTACTTCCCTGGCATCGTTACAGTATATAATCACACTATGCGGGTTTCATTCACCAGCCCGCGAAACAAGAGGGGCCGACTGAGGTTGGTCAGCATACAGGCCTATTCTTTTTTTGCTAGTTTCACCTCGACGCAGTTATCTTTTTCACGTCCAGCGCCACATTGTTTAAATAGCTAATGCACCCATGCCCATCTGTTCGTCCATGGGCGTGCTGGTCTGAAAACGAGGTGTGTTCAGGCGCATTGGCACATTGCTATTTTGAGGCAAATGAACCATTGACCAACAAAAACCTGGTCTAAAGCAAATAGAGCAATATTTTTTGTGTTCTTTAAAAGACGCATTAGTAATATATGCCTTTAAGCGGGTGCACAACGCTCTTACTTAAACAATAAAAGGATTCCTCGCTGGAGGACTATGATTGGTTCATTAAGAGACTAGATACAATCCATTTGGAGCATGCGCCTGGCGCGTTGACCGTTTTTTCGATGGATTTGGACATGCAAGTAAAAGAGAAAAGTAAAAAGAGAACTGTTTTTGGCGAATATCCTTGTTTATCCACAGTCTTAAATGAGTTAAAAAGTCTTAATTTAATGTAGAGTTACACTGTAAAAAATAATTGGGATTTTAACAGTAAAAGACTGTAAAAATGCTACGGGGTGAAAAACAGTTAATTGGTTAACAGAAAGTTTCCGTACTATATACGGTGAATAACTGTAATAGATCTAACCTTACATTTCATTTAATTTTACAGTAAATACCGTTAAATTTACAGTGTTTGGAAGTGAAAAAGAACAAGTCATTGTGTAATTTACAGTGAAAAACCGTAAATTGACATTCCAAGAATTCCCTGCGTGACACTTCGCATTTGATGTATTTTAATTGAAATTACTGTTTCTTCTTCTTTTTTTTCTAATCAGTTATGTACATTAGGGTTTTATGTTACATCTAATGTTGTTAAATTAATGTTTATTTCATTTTTATAATTTCACCATTATGTTGCCATGATGGTGTTTAGTGTTTGTGTGAATGACGCTGTGCACCTTCTATATATTAGTATTGTCCTCCTAAAAGCTGCTTGTGGTGAGCTTTGGTTTCATCGTGATTCTCATCACCACTGTGATTGGTGGTTGTCAGTATATATCAAAGGTACATAACAGATATTAGTATTTCAGTAGGTTGGTAATTTAACATTATTTCAGTTAATGAAATATGTTTTTTACCGTAATTTTCTTTTTATAGTGTACACGTAATTATTACAATTATACGGTTTTAACCAGAATTATAACATTATAAACCTTTAAATTATATGGTGCTGTAAAACCTAAAAGGTTACTGCTGTATTTTTACGGTAAAGTTCTGGCATCCACAGCTGCCGTTTTTTAACCGTAAATTTTACAGGGATTTTTTTTTACAGTGCCTCGAATATCCTTGCTTATCCGCAGCAGTCTTAAATGACTTAAAAAGTCTTAAATTAATGTAGAGTTAAACTAAAAATCGGATGTGTGTCAGATCCGTGTAATGTGCATCAGGTTTTAAAGTGACAGCACACTAATATACCTGCTACAGCCTATGTCAATCCATATTTGTAGAAATTACCATCAAAAGCAGGTTAAATATGTAAAAATATGAAACTTGTCATGGCTGCACAGATTAGCGGCCGTGTCTCAATTCGATCAAACCCTTCAAATGCACTGACTGAGCCTCACGTCATTTAAAAGGATGGCACAGATCAATTAGTGACAGAAAATCAAGCTCTAGGTCAAAGAGCGCTACTGTATGTCAGACTGAATAGAACGATTAGCCATGTGCATTGAAAATAGACTTGAGTGATGAATTCTATTTAGAGGTTCGGTACAAGATACACTGCTTATACTGATCCGCACACAGCAGTCAAGCCGTAGGACTCTGCTGCAGCTGCACGCAGCCCCTTGCCATGATTTCTCACATGGCTGCATTGGTGATTCATGCACCACATTAATACGATTATCTGCTCTGTTTGCACGGGTAACAGAAGAGAATAAAATAAGATAAACAAGAAGACGTGGCAGATCCTCATGAAGACAGGAAGGGCAGCAGAAGGACAGGCACTCCTATAACAGCCTTCACACACACAAAGAGTACAAAGAAAGAGGTACAGACAGAAATAGACTACAGAATGGACTGATGTGATTATTCTAGACTGCAGTGATGAGTTCATGGTGTCACATGTTTAACAGGGTCATCAGAGCTGGTCATTATCAGTATTGCAGGACCACAGGTTACATTCACACTACAGGAATGTTCTGTCAGCAGGAGCTACAGATCGGATCCAAGCAGTGTAAATGCATGTGGTCTGGATGGATGGATGGATGGATGCATAGGTGTAAATCGCGGGGGGATCGAGGGGGTCAGGATCCACCCCATCTGAAAGTTGTCCCCTCCCCCTAAAAATATAATTAAAAACCACATTGTGTATTGTAAATAATATAATTATTTATACTTAAAATAATTGTGCAAGTAGTAAACGATACAAACACAAACGGGGCAAAATACGAGTCCCCCGTTTTTTGAGTCCCCCCTCTCTTGTTTCACAGTGGTTTGGTCCACACAACACAAGTCCGGTGGAAGAGTGCAAAGTTCTTCAGTAGTTGTGGAACTCCAGTAAGTAGGCTGTTAAGGCTATTTTATTCACTTTAAACATCGGATGAAGTGATTATTTTCTCTTTAAAACAGATGATGCTAAGTTATTACAGTTTTTCTCATTCGCTTTGGTACATTTCTCAGATCAGAATTGAAATTCTCAAAACTACATATTCAATCTTCACATCATTGTGTCACTTGTGCACATCAAAAAAGCAGTTTCTCGTTTCTTTGAACAAGTTGCAAATGCCTTGGTACATCCATGCAAATGATTATGTACAATTATCTGCTGTGTCCTACATTATCAATTGCTTAAGTCATGTTGATCAAAATTTATTATAATGAGTCTCTGAATAGTCTCACCCCCACAACATGTGGGCATTAGTTCATAGCATTTTTCATAGCAGTCTTTGCATGCAAAATGGTTGAACAAGTTGTCATATTATGTCAAGCATTTTTCTATACATTTCCATTAGACTTTTTTTCTAAAGATATTTGTTGTGATGTGGATGAGAATATGTTAACATTTCTACTTTTTTTTCTTTTCAGTGCTGTCTTTTCCTATCTGCATCGCAATGGCATGGTCTGTCAACAAATTACAGTACAAACAGTAAAAGCGTAAATGTGAATCTTGTCCAGTCTCTTGCAATCAAACAGCCGTAGTTTACATCAGAACATCCCTCCAGAGTACACTGTTATATTGAAAGCTTGACTAAGCGATTTGACTGTCTTATCCGTGAACATTGACACAAGGACTTGTCGTTCTGATGGCACTGACATGTTCATTGACACAGATATTTACTTTTGAGAGATCAACTAAGGATTTTGAGCAAGAGACTTTGAGGATTTTGAGCAGGTAATTCATGGTGTTTTGCTATTTGTACAAATTGTTTTGAGAAATGCACTTACTGGTTTGCAAATGTTGATGATGATTCGAGAAATGTACCAAAGCGACTTAAAAACTATAAGTCTGATATTTTAGTTATTGTTGTTTTGGTAGCTTGTTGTAAGTCACTCACTACAACTAACATGCCGATAAGCCTATGTGTGAACTGATATTAGGCTAATATTGAAGATCAGATAGATCAGATAGATAGATAGATAGATAGATAGATAGATAGATAGATAGATAGATAGATAGATAGATAGATAGATAGATAGATAGATAGATAGATAGATAGATAGATAGATAGATAGATAGATAGATAGATAGATAGATAGATAGATAGATAGATAGATAGATAGATAGATAGATAGATAGATAGATAGATAGATAGATAGATAGATAGATAGATAGATAGATAGATAGATAGATAGATAGATAGATAGATAGATAGATAGATAGATAGATAGATAGATAGATAGATAGATAGATAGATGGATAGATGTGCACATGTGGTTAATGTCTGATTCCACAGGTCTGCATAGAGTGTGTGTCCATTCAGACTGACATAGAAGACTTACAAACATAAAAGTGGACAAAAGCAAACAGATTGAATCTGATTAAAACATTGAATCAACGCTGGTTAGAAAGTTTCTGTGTGAAACATTAACACAGAGGTGTGAAGTAAAAATAATCAAGGATGGCATTTACAGCTTGATGATGGTGGTTAAGCCTACAGCGAACCTACAAAACTCTTCATATCGAGAGGCACTTAGACGGCGGGGTCTCCGTATCTCAAAGCATACGAGATGTAAATGTGTAAAAACACTCAGCAAGACGTGCAAATCACAGTGGCGGCATCTGCATCAGATTAGATAGATAGATAGATAGATAGATAGATAGATAGATAGATAGATAGATAGATAGATAGATAGATAGATAGATAGATAGATAGATAGATAGATAGATAGATAGATAGATAGATAGATAGATAGATAGATAGATAGATAGATAGATAGATAGATAGATAGATAGATAGATAGATAGATAGATAGATAGATAGATAGATAGATAGATAGATAGATAGATAGATAGATAGATACAACTAAACAGAGGTGTGAAGTATAGATAGATAGATAGATAGATAGATAGATAGATAGATAGATAGATAGATAGATAGATAGATAGATAGATAGATAGATAGATAGATAGATAGATAGATAGATAGATAGATAGATAGATAGATAGATAGATAGATAGATAGATAGATAGATAGATAGATAGATAGATAGATAGATAGATAGATAGATAGATAGATAGATAGATAGATAGATAGATAGATAGATAGATAGATAGATAGATAGATAGATAGATAGATAGATAGATAGATAGATGTGCACCTGTGGTTAATGCCTGATTCCACAGGTCTGCATAGAGTGTGTGTCCATTCAGACTGACATAGAAGACTTACAAACATAAAAGTGGACAAAAGCAAACAGATTGAATCTGATTAAAACATTGAAATCGAGCTTTCCAGCACGTAAAGTAAACATAGCCATAGAAACTAACCTGCACTACAAAGACCACACACAGCAGGTGCTCTATGCATTAGGAGCATACACAACCTCAGAGGCTGTGTGCTTGTGTATATCATGTGTCGATCGTGTCTATATGAATGAGCGCAAGGTCTCCACCAATCGTTTATCCCACAAAGCCCACATACTGCGATATAGTTTCCCTGCCATTTTCAGTCTGAATGCAACGGTCTTGATGATCTCATGAGGTAAGCTCGGATTAGCTGTCATGCCGATGGTTTTGAAAGATGCACAATAATGATGAAATTAGATGGTGCGCATTTTAGAGTCACAATGTCAAAAATGAGCTTCTTCAAGTGAAGACAAATCTGCAACGGAATATCAGTTAGGCAATTTCTCTGAAGACAATTAACATCACTCATAGCATCTAACGTCTGGATGTGTTTTGTTCATCTTTTGGCTGTGAAAACCAACAACGTTGACAATAGACATAATCATATAGAAAGTAAGGAATCTAACTAGCAATCAACGCTGGTTAGAAAGTTTCTGTGTGAAACATTAACACAGAGGTGTGAAGTAAATATAATCAAGGATGGCATTTACAGCTTGATGATGGTGGTTAAGCCTACAGCGAACCTACAAACCTCTTCATATCGAGAGGCACTTAGATGGCGGGGTCTCCGTATCTCAAAGCATACGAGATGTAAATGTGTAAAAACACTCAGCAAGATGAGCAAATCACAGTGGCGGCATCTGCATCACACAAACAGAGACTGTCAAAAACGACTCTGAGCAGGTCAAAAAGATCCGCCCTACTGAATTTGTGTTGGAAGGCTGCATGGAACCCGACAGATGCCCAAAGCTGACCCAGTCTACTCTGTTTTACAACAAAGATAAAAATAGCTGTTCCTGAATTTTCCTTTCCCCTCGCTTACTAATTCATAACCCCCCCTCTGTAAGCCTTCAAGTGTTACTGTATGTCGAAAAAGAAAAAAGAAAAGCTTTCTTGACAGAACTGAAAAGGACATCTTTGTTTGTTTCATGGATTATTTTTTGTCCTAAAATGCCATCGGCCTAGACACTGGGGAATCTGAAAGGTCTTTATAAGGCTTCTGCTCTTCTGCAGTGGCCAAAACAATTTATACGGCATATTTTTTCAATAAAGTGCTCAGCCCAGCTGTCCTGTCGGCAGCGAATTTCGCCCACCAGAGAAAGCAGGTGTTAAAGGGCTAAATGGAGAATAAGGCCCTCTAATCTTCTAGACGGGCAACCTGGGGATAGCCTAGCGGTGGTCCTGCCGAGCAGGCAAAAAGCTCAGCACGATACATGGTCACACGTTTTAAATTAACTATAGTTGCCTTCATGCAAGTTAAGCTGCTTTCTAACATCTGTGTGCTTTGAAAAAAGAAGACTAAAAGGGTTTTCTGTTTCGCAGACCTATATCCTTATTATATGAACAATAAAGAGGTAGTCGCATGTACGTCCACGGGACGCTGGCTGAACGTCTGAATGGCACAATTAAAGGTGGGGTAAGTGGTTTATAAAATCTGCTTTAGAAAAGTGTCTCGAGCCGAGTACCAACACAAACTTGTAGCCAATCAGCAGTAAGGGGCGTGTCTACTAATGTTGGGGAGAAGAGAGCGCTCAGTGCACGTCATTATTCAAAAGACACAGAAGGGACATTAGCCGAGCAACGACAGAAAGAGAGAGATGGCAGATAAAAAACAAAAATAGTACATGTCTGTGGAACAAAAGAAGGCTTACGATCAGGCAAGAAGTAGGACCCGTGTAAATATCGTCTCACTCAAGGAGCGGGAAGGCCTGCAATCGGACGCCGAGGTTTGCTTTATTTCTTCTCCATAGGCGAGTAACATTGGTTTTGTTTCACAGAATTAATATATGCTGGCTTTTGCTTGAATATGCTCGCGTGTTATGTTCTCTTGTTTGTTCATTTGCAATCGTATTGTCGTTCACTTCAGCGATGATAAAGACCATGGGCGTCAGAACCATTGTATGTGGGTGGGACAAGACCCACCCACTTTTTACGTTCCATAATATTGGACCCACTCACTTTTATCGTCTCTAACATTCAGCATATGTGTGTTTACCTACCCCTAATCGATAAACACTTATTATTAAACACATGTTAGATGCTTTATTTCCACTTTTCTAATATTTTCTTCATTTTTATTGAAAATAAATGCCTTTCCGATCTGATATGTGATGGGAAAAGGGAGAAGATTGAGTTCGGCGAAAGGCGGACTCGAACCGCGGGTCGATTTGTGTCAAAACTAGATGCCGTGCATCTTACCCCTACACTACTGCCACTCTCAATGATATGGCGATATATTTGTACTTAATGTAATTGGCATCTACTCCATTAAAAAATTTCTGAGGACCCACCCACATTTTCTTTGCTTCTGACGCCCATGATAAAGACCCATTCATTTCTACACCGTATAAGCCTGGAGCGTCTAAACCTCCTCCAGTGTCTGTTTCCAGTGTCAGCTCCCAAAGTGTGTCCGAAAAGTAAGATAATATAATCCTAATATATGTTTGCTTCCTTTGGTTCCTCTTTTCGTGATCGATATAACCTTCTAATCTTGTCAAAATTGTAATATATTCGTTTGTTGGACTGTTGTGTTCATGCTATCGAGTTTGTTTGCGTTTTTGGGATGGAAGGGATGACTTTTCTATTGGACATTCGACCTGGATTACCATAGTAACACCATTGCTTTCACTTATTGATGACATCATACCCTCGGCCGGCTGGCACAGCAGATTCCGATATAGTCGCTGCCTGGGTTACGTATGTGTGGGGCGAAGCTATCAAAATAGGGGCAAGACCCTTTTGGGGTAGGGGCATGTTTGTTTTTGGTCATTTGAAAGATCAACATCAGTTACCAAAAATAGCTTACCCCACCTTTAACTGGAAACCCTTCAGGATTTTCGAAGTTGTCATCGGATTGGGAGACGTGTGTAGCTTTTCTTTAACAGTCCGCATGGAAATCAATGAACACCGTCGTGTTTACTGTGACAACAAGCGCTTATTAGGATCAACTAAATGCTGGATTTTGTAGTATGTGAAGTGTGTAAAGTTATCTTTAAAATACGTTCCAAGAGTTTTTCACACTGGTCTGTTATTGTAGTGACATTGACGTTACATTTCCAGGCCCCTAAACGTGATGCACACGTGTGTGATTGGTTGCTTTATATGTCAGTCAGACGGCCTCTGGACGGTCTTTGGCCAATGAAAGCTTCTATGGATTCCAGACCTTCTGCAGTCAGTCTGAAGATCTGGCTACGGGACACTACATGTACCATTGTTCAGTGGATTTTCATGTAAGAAATCCAGTCATTTCAAAGGTGCAGAATTATTTCTGGTAAACGCTGTTGATATTTGAAATCGCCAAAACAAACATGCCCCTATCCAAAAGGATCACACCTCCTACTTGAGCGATTTATAAATTAGCATCACAGAATATGCTAATCAATGACTTGAAGATAGTTAACTCAACATCAGCTACATAAATTAATCAACTAACCATTCAGAAAAGTCCTGTTGCAATCTACATGTTGTCATTTCTTCTTGAGTCTCTCCATCATAGTCCGACTCCGTTTTGAACATAAAAGGCTGAACAGTTTCTGATATTTTCAGTGTGTGTCTGTGTGAGATAATCTGAGCAGCTAACATGAGCTCTTGAAGCTCTGCCTTCTTCCTGAAAGGGGGCGGGAAGCAGAAGCTCATTTGCATTTAAAGGGACACACATCAAATTTTTGCTCAACTATATTTTGCTATAAAAATGATCTGTGAGGTATTTTGAGCTGAAACTTCACATACACACTCTGGGGACATCATAGACTTATTTTACGTTCTTGTAAAAAGTGGCATTATAGGACACCTTTAAGGCTGCTTTGATGATTCTGTATTATTGTAATACATTTAATTTGACAGAAATCTATTAACTGAGGAATAAGACTGCACTGGTCACACTATACCAAAAAAAAGCTAGTATGTTTCTGGTCAAAAAACATGAATCAATCATCATAACACACTGAGTTTATACACCCCTGCATAACTCCAAACAATGAGCAGTTTGTTAGACATGCTGTTCTTTCATCCTTACGCATTATGATTGGCTCCGGGCTTTGCCTGTCAGAGTTAAATCCTCAGCAGCAGGGAATCCTTCACACACCCACCAACAAACTGCCTGTGCATCCTGGTATATCAGCGTGTTGATGAAAGCTCGACTGGGAACTGGAATGACAGAGCCATGCAAGTGGCATTCTTAATCCTGTTACATGGATGTAATCAGATACTGTTAAACTGATATTAAAAGAGTCTGGGGACCACCTGCTGAGACCCTGAAGGATGACGTCGCACAATGAATCGTATGATTGGACATACAGGAAAACATGTTCCTATGCCAAGCAGTCATGACAAATCAAAGACAGACATAATTATCTTTGTACTACAAAACTAAGGTTTCTAGGTTGTTCTAAGTGGTTACTGAGTCAAAAGTCGTTTTAATCAGGTTTCAATCCACATACAGTATTTTCATGATGGGTGGAAACATTAAGATATGAATAAATGTGTATTTTACTATTTTTATTTAGTAAGAAGACAAACTATGCTTAAACTATGACAGATATGTACTGAACAAATTCTTCAATTACCAAATAGTTGTTTGTAATATTCAGATTTTTCCGGTAGAAAATGCCGGATGGAAACATTATTTTGTGAATAAAATTTCCAAAATATGCATTTTAGACTTAGACTGTAAGAAGACAAATAATTTTTTAGACTGTAAGAAGACAAATAATTTTTGAATTATGACAGAAACACATTTACCAAATGTATAGATTACCTTTATTTTGTTTTACAATATTTCGATTTTTCTAATAAAAAATGCTGGATGAAGACATTTACACTTAGTGTAAATAGCAACTAGGTTCTATTTACAGGTTATAAGTGATTTTAAGTTACAAGATTTTAAGTTTTAAAGTTTACAGTTATTTTAAGTGAAAATAAAATGTTCTTAGCGATATATGATATTTACACTAAATGCAAATAGCTGTAGATGCTATTTACTAAGTGAAATAGCATGCTAAGTGAAAATAGTGATATATTCTATTTACACCATGTAGAAGTAGCAGTTCTTTGCAATATGTGTAAATAGTAATAAAATGCTATGAATACTTTATTTTGACAGATACATACTATTTGCACCTCAGTATTGTTGTACATAAACAGGATGCAATAATAACATAGAGTGTAAATGATTATATTTATTAAAATTATTAAATGGATGCCGCCTTAATGGGACAATAAAAGCCCTCCCTACACCTATGGTAAATGGACTGCATTTTATATAGCGCTTTTTAACAGACCATTGGCCATCCAAAGCGCTTTACACATTGCCTCACATTCACCCATTCACACACCGACGGCGGTGTCAACCATGCAAGGTGCCATCCAGCTCGTCGGGAGCAACTGGGGTTAGGTGTCTTGCTCAAGGACACCTCGACACTTGGTCAGGTGGAACCGGGGATCGAACCACCAACCTTCCGGTTTGTAGACAACCTACATGAACCACTGAGCCACTGCCGCTACCTACCCCTACCCAATAATTGCTTTTATTATTATTAAACATTTCGTTAGGCACTTTATTTCCATCTTTAGAACATTGTCTTCATTTTTATTGAAAGTAAATGCCTTTCGATGTGATATGTGACAGGAAAAGAGAGAAACGCGAGCTCTGCAAAAGGCAGATTCGAACCCGGGTCGACCGTGTCAAAACCTAAGCTGCATTTCCACCGCAGGAACTTTCCCCAGGAACTAGGAACTTTGGGGTGGTCCTCTGTGTGTTTCGAACGCAGGAACCAGGGTCTAAATGAAGTTCCGGGGAAATATTTCCCTAGAGGTATTACTTTTTCAAAGTTCAGGAACTTTTGGGGGTGGAACTTGGGCGCTGAACATGCTGATTGGTTGACTCCACGCAGCATTTTATTTCAACCGGCATTTTTAAAAGTCTTTTGCGAGGTTCGTTCTGCGTTCCGTAAATATCAGTCTTGCTCTTTCTGTCCGATGGCGCATGTTCGTCTCAGCAATCACATGGTCAATGTCCGTAATAGCTGATAATAACATACGTTGTCTTATTTTAAATCTAGCTTTGCGAGCTTTCAGAATACGCTTTAGTATCAGTGCTCGTCTCTTTTCCGCCGTTATGTTAATTACCTATTTAGTAAACCAATACATAACCAGCAAAAGCAGCGCTGCTTGCATCTCCTCCATACTTGTTATTGTTGCAGACAGTAACGCACAAAGATGATTACTGTCCATCGCTGACTGGGAGGAACAGTCACACGCAGTCCCACGTCTCTAGACTAGTTTGCCTAATCTTCACGGTACTTTAGACCGCAGTGGAAACGCAGACAGTAGCAGGTCTGGGGGACAAAAAGTTAATGTAAAAAAAGTTCCTGGTACAAATTGTTCCAGGTAATTTCGGTGGAAACGGGGTTCTAGATATGTAAGCCTTATGCTTTACTGACTACACCACTGCAAACATTGAAATACACCTGTTATTTTTTTTTTTATGTTGTTTTTCCCAAACAGGCAATGTTAGGTGGAGCTAGTGCCAATAGCACTTGCGAACAAGGCACGTGGTGTAAATAGACACTTTACATTTCCAAAATGCATATTTTTGACTTTTTATTCTGTACACTCTAAAAAAAAAGGTTCTCTATGGCACCAAAAAGGGTTCTTGGCTCGTAATCATAGGGGAACCTTCTTAAGTGCTATATAGCACCAATTTTGGTGCTTCAGTGGTTCTTCAGAGGTTCTTCACCAGTTCTTTGACTAAGGTGCTATATAGCACCACTAACTAAGGTGCTATACAGCACCGCTACCATATACAGAACATGTTAAGATATGGTGCTATATAGCACTAAAAGTGGTTCCTCTATGATTACGACAAAGAACCATTTTTGGTGCCATATAGAACCTTTTTTTTTTAGAGTGTAAGAAGACAAACTAATTAAACTGTGACAGAAACAAATTTACCAACTTGTTTTTGCAATATTCCGATTTGAATAAATCATATCTATGTATATTCTGGTTTCATACTGTAAATATTGCTTGGGTCCCTCCTTCAATGTAATTTTTTCACCCATACTATCTGGTTTAGAGGCTATAGAAAAGTTATGGCACACCTTTCCTCAACAAACCACACGATTTGAGGGGTTTTGTTCAAATCCCTAAACAGCAGCAGAGAAACCTGCTAGTAATCTGCTTGGCAAAAACAGTTCATCATGAGGTTTTAATTCACACAGACTGAAACAGTATCTCAGTTTAACTGTACAGAGCTCACACACTTGCCAAGATTAAATTAGCTACAATCACATTCAGATCAAAAGCTATGTTAACCAGGAAAGACTCATTAAACCGTTACATTGCATACTTCTTTGACACTGCAATATAAAATACACCAAGACTTTCCTTTGATCAAAAATAACCTTTCCGTACTGTACATCTACATGCACAGCCTTCACTACAAAACCAGTCCATCTGAAGGCCTATGAATACATAATACAGACTGTTAGCACAAATATGTGCAAGACTTCTGTAAATTAGTCTGACAACCACATTAATATTCCACAAGCATATGCTTTTTTATTAGAAAAAGAATGAAGTCTATTTGGAAAAACTCTTCATTTGGAAACAAAAATTAATGGAAAGAAAGTGACCAAACTCCCTTAATGAATTTAAACAACCTCCCATTTCATTGCGATTCACAAGAATACACACAAACACACACATATTGCAAGGCCAAAATAACTACATACACACACAGACACACACATATGTATAGGTCATCTCGGACTTTAAGGGAAAACAATTGTCCAAGCACACCTGATTCCGTTTGCATTCAAAGTCAGGTGTGTGACGGTGGACCTGACGCCTCAGACAGGTGGCAGGTTATCAATACACCTCAGTGAATAATGGATGAGCATGAGTATAGGATTGCAAGCACACGCACACACACACACACACACACACACACACACACACACACACACACACACACACACACACACACATACACACGCACACACAATCTTAGGATAAAGATCAACATCAGTGTTCAGTGGCAGACCATCGCCGTTCTAGAACATGGACTTATATTGATGGATTAATGTGGTCTTTGAAGGCACATTAATGTGGAATGGAAAAGACCAGAAGACACAGACTTATTGGTTATGCAAATTACCTCTTTGCTAGTAATGTTGTGAAAGTTAACAACATTACAAAGTTGTTAAGATGACACTCGGTGAGATGGTAAGATGACCCCACATTTCATATAACTTGATCCCACCGCAGCACCATCACCTTATGTGTTGACTTCTGACACCCTCCTACATCACCTGTAGATGCCGTACAAACAAATGCAGCATTTTCTAAATATACACACCCTGTAAATAAGTGTGAAGTGAATGACACTGATTATCTCTTCATCATGGCACCTGTTAGTGGGTGGGATATATTAGGCAGTAAGTTAACATTTTGTCCTCAAAGTTGATGTGTTAGAAACTGGAAAAATGGGCAAGCGTAAGGAGTTGTGCAAGTCTGAAATGCGACAAATTGTGATGGCTAGACGACTGGGTCAGAGCATCTCCAAAACGACAGCTCTCGTGGGGTGTTCCCAGTCTACAGTGGTCAGTATCCATCAAAAGTCATCCAAGGAAGGAACAGTGGTGAACCGGCGACAGGGTCATTAGACTGTGTTTAATTAGACAAGTGAAACTGTGGATAAGACCTTTTGCTTTTTAGTTAGAAGTCCAGCAGGGATAATTTCTGCTTAAAAACCTGAAGAAAGAGGAAATTACTCATTTAATTCACTGCTGCAATTGTAAAGAGTAAAAGCACACATCGATCATTTTATGTCTGGAATAAAAGCTGTTCACCTTAAAAAAAGAACTATGGGCGCAGTTTATATTAGGAGGCCTTAACTACTATTTACAAACATTTAAATTAATCATTTGATACAATGAACTTACTGTGTACATACACATTTTTACATTGTGTTTACATTTTAAAAATGACCTGCATGTAATTACATCTGTAATTAATTTCCGTAGATACATTTATAATTACACTGTTGACACTTCCCTTACACCTAACCCTACCCTTAAATTTACCCATATCACCACACCTGTTCCTAACTTTACCAGTATCCCACCTCAATATCAGCAAAAGTGTTTTGCAATACAATATGAACACCATAAGTACATTGCAATTATATTTTATTGTAAGTACAAAATAGTTAAGGCCACCTAATATCAGTGTGGGACCAGAACTATTGGCCCCATTAATAGCAGGGTTTCACATCACATTTAGTCATGTGATCCAATCCTTTAACACCTCTATTTTATTTTTGGCTTTTCCTTGGAAAGTGTAACTGGTCCTTCTTGACCTGCTCCAAGTGGGATTCGAACCGTGGTCTCCGGCGTGAGAGGCAGGCACTGTAACAAAGAGGCTAAATACCACAGCCTCTATGGCATCAGTCGCTAGAGCACCTCTTGAGATCAGGGGAGTGAGGTTTACACGCACAGCTCTTACTGGCCTACGACAGTTAAACTCACTCCCAACGGCACTAAATGTAACCGGTCCTACTCAACCCGCTCTGAGCAGGATTCGAATCGTGGTCTCTGGCGTGGGAGGCTGGTCTCTAAAAAGGAGGCTAAAGATCGCATCTTGATGTCAGGGGAGTGATGTTTTACACGCACAGCTCTTACTGACCTACGAGTGTTACAGTCACTCCCAACGGCACTAAATGTAACCGGTCCTACTCAACCCGCTCTGAGCAGGATTCGAACCGTGGTCTCCGGCGTGGGGGGGGGTTCTCTAAAAAGGAGGCTAAAGATCGCCTCTTGAGGTCAGGGGAGTGAGGTTTTACACGCACAGCTCTTACTGGCCTACAACAGTTACACTCACTCGCAACGGCACTAAATGTAACCGGTCCTACTCGACCCGCTCTGAGCTGGATTCGAACCGTGGTCTCCAGCATGGGAGGGTGATCTTTAAAAAGGTGGCTAAAGATTGCCTCTTGAGGTCAGGGGAGTGAGGTTTTACACGGACAGCTCTTACTGGCCTACAACAGTTACACTCACCCCTCTAAACCACAATCCCATCCAGGTCACGGCACCAAATGGCCAACCTGTCCTACTTGACTCCCTCCGAGTGGGATTCGAACCGTGGTCTCCGGCGTGGGAGACTAGCCTCTAAAAAGGAGGCTAAAGATCACCTCTTGAGGTCAGGGGAGTGAGGTTTTACACACACAGCTCTTACTGGCCTACGACAGGAACAAAAGCACAACATCTCCATTGTGAAATACTTTGAACATTTTCATCATAGCTCCCTTTTGACTAGCATCTATTCATATTTTAAGTCACATTAGTTATATAAATGAACATTCAAGGATATACCCATCTTTCTTCATACATGCAGACTCATTCCATAACAGATTGAAAAACAGTTGATTGTGTAATACATAGAATGCATGTTAGTTCCTTTTAAACATGTGTCTATTTGCATTTGCAATCGATGAATTCATTTTCAAAACCAGAGGAGTCTCATGGTCGCATCTGAGCTCAAATTTAAATCCTCTTCAGTGAGTTGAATTTTCTCTCATATGCCTTAAAAGGTTCAATGGGGACACACAATTAAAGTGCATTATCTGCTCACAAAAACACAAGCCTCTTTCCTTAAAACATCTTGTGCATTTGTCCATTAAAGCATCTGAAAGGAAAAAAAGATGAAGGGTAGGCTCATTCTGTGCATGAATTTTTAAGTATCGGTTAATTCAGAATGCCGCTTTCTGGTGATATGCATAGTGCAAGCTAACCTTGAAGATTCCACTGATATGCGAGATCTACTGTATGGGTCTGTATGTCTCTCCATTATGCTGCTGGAAAGTATGTCTGCAACCTGGCTGGTGACAAAAGCCAAAAGCCAGAGTTTTTCAAAGGAGTAGAGACATTTTTCTGCAGAGTCAAATTTTAACCAATAGTGAGGTTATTTCAAACCCTAATCTGACATGATGTATTACATTGACTGATATGTCAATGTAACCAGTTCTACTCAACCTACTTCGAGCGGGACTTGAACCTTTGGTCTCTGGCGCAGGAGGCGGGCGCTCTAACAAGGAGGCTAAAGACCACAGTCTCTTGAGTGCCTCTTGAGGCCAGGGGAGTGAGATTACACACACAGCCATTACTGACTTATGATAGTTACACCCACCCCCCTAAACCTCACTCCCATCCAGGTCAATGGCACCAAATGTAACCGGTCCTACTCAACCCTCTCCAAGAGGGATTCGAACCGTGGTCTCTCCGGCGTGGGAGGCCGGTGGGATTACACACACAGCTCTTACTGGCCTACAATAGTTACGCAACACAAGATTCTGAACACATTATATACTAAGATATTTTATATAATTAAAATATCTATCCACCTAAAGGATTATTAGGAACACCTGTTCAATTTATCATTAATGCAATTATCTAATCAACCAATCACATGGCAGTTGCTTCAATGCATTTAGGGGTGTGGTCCTGGTCAAGACAATCTCCTGAACTCTAAACTGGATGCCAGAATGGGAAAGAAAGGTGATTTAAGCAATTTTGAGCGTGGCATGGTTGTTGGTGCCAGACGGGCCGGTCTGAGTATTTCACAATCTGCTCAGTTACTGGGATTTTCACACACAACCATTTCTAGGGTTTACAAAGAATGGTGTGAAAAGGGAAAAACATCCAGTGTGCGGCAGTCCTGTGGGCGAAAATGCCTTTTTGATGCTAGAAGTCAGAGGAGAATGGGCCGACTGATTCAAGCTGATAGAAGAGCAACTTTGACTGAAATAGCCACTCGTTACAATCGAGGTATGCAGCAAAGCATTTGTGAAGCCACAACACGCACAACCTTGAGGCGGATGGGCTACAACAGCAGAAGACCCCACCGGGTACCACTCATGTCCACTACAAATAGGAAAAAGAGGCTACAATTTGCACAAGCTCACCAAAAATGGACAGTAGAAGACTGGAAAAATGTTGCCTGGTCTGGTGAGTCTCGATTTCTGTTGAGACATTCAGATGATAGAGTCAGAATTTGGCGTAAACAGAATGAGAACATGGATCCATCATGCCTTGTTACCACTGTGCAGGCTGGTGGTGGTGGTGTAATGGAGTGGGGGATGTTTTCTTGGCACACTTTAGGCCCCTTAGTGGCAATTGGGCATCGTTTAAATGCCACGGCCTACCTGAGCATTGTTTCTGACCATGTCCATCCCTTTATAACCACCACCATGCCCTCTGATGGCTACTTCCAGCAGGATAATGCACCATGTCACAAAGCTTGAATAATTTCAAATTGGTTTCTTGAACATGACAATGAGTTCACTGTACTAAAATGGCCCCCACAGTCAGCAGATCTCAACCCAATAGAGCATCTTTGGGATGTGGTGGAACGGGAGCTTCGTGCCCTGGATGTGCATCCCACAAATCTCCATCAGCTGCAAGATGCTATCCTATCAATAAGGGCCAACATTTCTAAAGAATGCTTTCAGCACCTTGTTGAATCAATGCCACATAGAATTAAGGCAGTTATGAAGGCGAAAGGGGGTCAAACACAGTATTAGTATAGTGTTCCTAATAATCCTTTAGGTTAGTGTATTTATATATATATATATATATATATTGTTTCAGAGGAAGGTAAGTGGTGCAATAAAATGTCAAATCATTCAAAAGATGCATGTGGAAGCTCAAAGCCATTAGTTTTTCTATAAATGCTGGCTCAAAGCCTTTAGTTCAATTTATTTATTTATTTTCTGGCAGGGTGTTAGGTAATAGACCCGAGACCCCTTCATTCTGTTCCATTCAGCTGCAATAAATTCAGCACTTTTTTAAAGCAATGTCACGTGCATCTGTGCATTCGAACCAGCAAAAGGACATTATGTTTACTCCGTCACTGCCGTGTGTGCGTGCACATGTTTGTGAAATGTCACCATGGTTTTCCTCCCATTTCGGCGGGAGACAGGTGGGTAGAGTGGATGTGGCAGCATCTCCCGAGCCGTGATGTGGGCTGAAAGAGCCTCTCCTCACCTGCCACCATCACTTTCTGTGTCCCGTATCTGACTCTACGTCCCTCTCAAAAACATCTCCAACTACAGCGACAGCACCACTTTCTCCACTCCATCTCTGTCATTCAACATCTTTTCATTCAGAGTTGATTATATAATCTCCATCTTTCTGTGAAATGAATGAATGCATTGAATATAAACCTTTAAAGCATTTAAAGACAAAAGACTGTTTGTGATAAATAGCTTTATATAATCAATTCCGTTAATGATAGGACGACTAAACGCCTTCTGATGGTTGTTACTCTTTGAAAAAGCTTTTTTTTATGGGTTTGTCTAATTCATCTTTATAACCTACCACAACACCTTGGTCTATAGTGTGGCAAATCGAAAGTCAAAATGTCAGCCTTTACTTTAAGGCAAGGCGGGTGACATTTCTGAAAAAGAATCAGAAGTAAAGAATATAAATGACTGATATGTTTCAAGGTCTCTCTTGCAATAAAAACGGACATGAGAGAAGATCATCTGACCTTTTATCTAAAAGTTCGAGCGATTGAACCACAGGGGTACAATGGGGATGTGAGGACATACACTGGAGACGGCCCATCTATCGAGCCGTAATGACTCTCCCATGGCAGCCATTGTGTGTCTGGACAAAGGCAGTTACCAGATGCTTTTATACTGGCCTTTCTCTTTGGGTGTAGCTCTACCATCTGCTGCTCTGTGGTCGTGACATTCTCCACACTAGTGAACCATTCAATCCAGTCCTGTGAACTTTTAGGCCAAACGTCCCTTTTTTCTGAGGACTTTGTCTTAAATACCTTCTGAAAAAATTTAGCTCCCCTAAGATGAAATGGATAGTTTGCACAAGTCATAATTTACTCATCATTTAGCCTCTGGTTAATCTTCTCAAACCAGAGAGGTTTTAGTCCAGGTAATATATACATATAAACAATGATCAACAAACATATATAGATTCTATAAATGCAGATTTGGTGTCCAAAGTCTTTTTTTCAGCTTTTTCAAATCGTGATATTTTTAATTATTTTAATAATTTGTCACTCATTGTCATGGATCACAATATGTTACAGGCCATAGCAATATAATATTGTCTATAAAAAGTGTCGTATATAGCGGAAAATCCTGATTTCTTGATGTCCGAATTAGTCTGTGTATTTTTCCATCATGTATCTTTGTGTAATCAATCAATTCTTTTGATAATATTTCATTTATTTTATTTATAAAAGCCATAAATAGTAATTTCCCTGATCCTAAAACATTAAATTGTTTAAAAATAACTTGTATCTTATAAAAATGTGTGTCCATAAATCTTGAGTCAATTCTGTTACCATACCGTTGTCTTTAAATTGGTGACATTATCTCCCACAACTATATAAGATAAAGAAAGTGATGTCACTTTCCCTCACTGATAAGATCTGAAGCCGTGAAAGGTATGTGTGCACTCTCTGAGAAAATATTTGAATCTAGTTCATTCAGTTATTTTATAAAACGTCAAAACTGTTACCACAATATCAAAAGGAAAACAGAATTTATCACTGATCGTACAGTGGGTAGTTTAATCATAATTTCATTAGTGCCATGTGCTCTTAGCATTTATGCAAGCAAGTGGGGTGTCTAAAAAGTTCAATTCTGTTACCGTTTAACTCCATTAGAGTAACGGTTGTTGACAGTATGTAACAGAGTTGAAATTAATGGAGTTGACAGACAATACTATAAAGAATTATTATTATTTTAAAGTAAAAAAGGAAGTAACTTTTTTCAAGCTCTGAATATGTTTTCAATAAGATAATGGAAATAATTTATGTTAGTGAACAGTTTTTTCCTTAACTTTTTGAAATGCAAAATGTATCTACAATTATAGAATCATAATCAATAATCACATGAGAGACAGGCACTAGCTTCCATGTTTATGATCTGTCGTGATCTATCGCTCATGGTGTGTCGCTCATTGACTTGGATTAAACCACTCAATTCATCTAAATTTATTTTCCGACACATTTATACCCTTTTTTTGGATCTTCTAAGTTATGTTGACTGGACTTTCAATAGAAGACAAATCATTAAAAATATCTTAATTTGTGTTCCGAAGATTAATTAAAGCCTTATTAGTTTGGAACGACATTTATGGGTAAATTATCCCTTTAAAGGCCCACTGAAGTGCCTTCAAAATTCAATGTTTTGACGCAATTTCCACTGAAACAGGAAGACAGGATGGGACATATTCAACAGCTCCTCCTCCTTTTTAAAATAGCCAATAGCGTTTTGTTTATATCACAGCTCGGCTGTGGAGCTTGGTAAAGCCCCAGTTTCCTCAATCTCTAACCGGTTTGTCCTCCTAATCTCCTCCATATCGCTTTAAAATATAGCATCCTGCTCCGAATTCAAATGGATCCAATAAGTTTTCTAGTCGTATATGCACTGACTCGTGCATATTATCTGTGCTGTCGTGTCTCAGGACCGGAGCAGAGTGTGTGTGTGTGTGTGTGTGTGTGTGTGTGTGTGTGTGTGTGTGTGTGTGTGTGTGTGTGTGTGTGTGTGTGTGTGTGTGTGTGTGTGTGTGTGTGTGTGTGTGTGTGTGTGTGTGTGTGTGTGTGTGCGCACGCGCTGCAGTGGTTCGCGTGACACCAACGTGAAACCAGACATCATTCGCCCCCAATGGAAAGCATATTGTTTACACTGTCTGAATCATTCCCTACCCCATATATAGTGCACTATGCCATTCAATATGTAGAAAATAGTAAATGTGTAAACAAGTGACTGATTTTAGCTGCAGCCTCAGCGTCAATTTATAATGTAGGGGACGGGACACTTTAGATTCTCGAGAGCATTTGATTGGACAGAGAATCTGATGAGAAGCTAAAGTGCAGCGTAATGTCATCAAAAACATTGATCCATATTGCCGGAGGTATTTTAACAATCTGAGCGCATGGCGCAGGTGCCTTTAGGGCGTGTCCTAATCCACTTTTGCTAGTTTAATGACGGAAAAAAGTCAGTGTGCCAGTTACATGGTCCAAAAGGGTTGGACCTAGTCTCTTAATGTGTCATGAGTGTGTTTCCAATCAGAGTCTCATCTCCCATTCCCTTTAAAAGCCAGTTGCGATTGCACCATGGAGGATTCGCTATTTACATGGTGGAATTTGCGAGCGGAAAGACTGAACGCTTCTCCAGAGAGCAATCCTTTGATTTTTAATATATAAAAACGTTTGTGTGCTGCTGCGCATCCCTGTGTGTGTAATTAGCAGAGTGTACGCACGTTGTGTACCCGCCTATAGGCGCATATTACTAACACACCCTTTAAATAACACAAAAATACTTTAGACTAGGTTTTTGTTGGTCAACGGCGCAGTTGTTTTCAGTTGCCTCAAAATATCACCGCCGCCAACAACGGAACACACCTCGTTTTCAGACCAGATCAGATGGGCTGGACATGGCGCTGGACGTGAAAGTGATAACTGTGTCGGGCTGAAACTAGCAAAAAACACTTGCGTCGCTCCTGGCGTATGATAGGGTTTTGAATGGTTATATCTTCTAAAAGTGAATTGTGCCATTGCCATTGGAGCACACTAGCTTATAGATAGCAGTAATACTAACATATTCATACTAAAAGCCAAAAAACTTCCATTTTGATTTCATGGGGACTTTAAGTCTTATCCTGAGCTACATTATGCACACAAGTGCTTTCTAAATACAGTAAATCAAGATGTCACACTCTGACCCGACAGCATTTAAAGGGCGCCCAGGAAGCCGGCAGGTCAGCACAAGGCCGAGTGGAGGTGTTGTCGATTAGGTTCAGATAACATTATCTCTAACTCGAACAGCTCCTGTCCTGGCTGGTGATAGACTATGAGATTCCTGTATGTCTGTGTACAGTGTTATTTGGGGAAAAAAAGAGAGCGAGACAGGGAGATACTACAAGAGCTGAGCACAGGATATTGCATTTTTAATTAATAAAACTCACTTTATTACCTACTGCACAATAGCATATGAGTTACAGAAATATGCCTAATTAAACATTTATGGAATATTTTGCATTTAATTTTGCATTAGAAATTAAATTTTGAGTCAATACAAAAATGTGGGTTCTCCTTTTTCCCTGAGTCTCAATGATAAGACTATAACAAATAATGATTTATATTCAGAGCTATTGGGTTTGACTGGACAGGAAATATCAGACTTCCGTCATTGGTTTCCTCTGCTTAATTGTATTGAATGTGTCATTTAAGTCTTAAGTATATTTTGTTTAGAAAACTGTACTTGTAATGTAATATTAATGAAAAAGAGGACTTAGAGTACACTTCCAAGACTAAGTTTCTTAAGTGCAATTTGTACTAATGTCAAATTAAAAGTTAAGTACACTTTAAATCATTATGTTTAGTAATCTTTTGTCATTATTAAAAAAGTACACTTATTTTGATGCATTGGCTAACATACTAAAGCATATGTAAAGTATTTGATTATAATTTTAACTCTAATTTCACGAGTTAACACTTACATATTATTTATAGAGAGTCAATTTAAATGTGTATTTGGCGTGCTGTCCGGGGGGAGGACTTTGAGCTCGGAATTTGGCCCGAACCCAGAGTACCCCCAGTGTATGTAAGTGGTTAGAGCTAAAATTGTGGAGAAGGGGCGGTCAACAAACAGAGGTAAGACTGCTGCATATATATACCTCTTATTGTTGATTGCCTGAGTGCTCTCCACTTGTGTCAATTATCTGAACATGCTCCTCCCGAACCTTGTTAATGAAACATAATTGGGTGTTAAATTTAAAGTTAATGTATTTTAAATGTACTAAATTGAGGCTTCATCATTAGTACAAATGTGTAATTACAAAAACCATTTGACATACAAAGTTCAATGGAAATTACATTAAAGTGTATGTTAGTTTACCATAAATGGTCAGTGCATTCTGCAGCTACTTCAACTATATTTCAAAGACAATAGAAGTGATTATGAAATGACATGTAAAGATGTACTTAAAGGGATTGTTCACCCAAAAATGAAAAATCATTGCCCTCAAGTTGTTCCAAACCTGTATGAGTTTCTTTCTTCTGCCCAACACGAAAGAAGATATTTTGAAGTATATGGGTAACCAAACAGTTGTGGGGCACCATTGACTTCCATAGTATGAAAAATCAAATACTATGGAAGTCAATGGTGCCCCACAACTGTTTGGTTACAAACACCCTTCAAAAAATACTTTGTGTTCAGCAGGACAAAAACATTTGTACAGGTTTGGAACAACTTGACGGTGACTAAAATGATGACAGATCTTCATTTTTGGATTTACTATCCCTTTAAATCTACTTAAGCGTTATTATTTTAACCCTTGGTTTCACAGACAAGGCTTAAGCTAGTCTTATACTAAAATGCATGTTTGAGTTGTTTTAAATGAAAGCAACTTGCACTGGCTAAATTAAGGCAGTGCCATTGTTTTGTCTCAAGATGCACACCAGTAATGTTTTTTTTCTAAGGCACATTTATAAAAGCTACTTAAATGTCCTAATTGAACTAAGGCCTACTCATGGCTTAATCTAAGCCCTGTCTGTGAAACCAGGTCTAACGCCGGCTTCACACCGCATGCGCAAGCAGTGCGTTAGCAGGGCAGGAGCGGTGCGTATGGAGAGCGTGAGCCGCGCGCCCCCGTTGTGCATTCACACTGGCAGTGTTTGTCTCACGCAGCTGAACCGCGGCTCGTGTATTGCAAATACAGACGAATATTGTCCATTATGTCACATTTTCCGGTCTTCTTTGATTTATGATGGGCAGCATATATCTGCTGCAAATGCGACCGTGTTCCCCTCTGTCTCATACACACATGCATATAACATGTTGTATATAAGTAGTTCACATGATAAATGTAACATTAAAGTGAATATATGCTTCTAGTTTTAATCATTTAAACAGACTTTTGAAGTTTGGGCAAAAACTTCTGGCAGTGTTGTTTTAATGTGTATTTTATTTTTATTTTTTCACAGCGCTGGATGTCATATGGCGATTGTGAAACACACGGGACACTTCACTACATGATTTCATGGTGAAGTTTGTTTTTTTCCATATTAATCAGGTCCAGAAATAAAATAGACTCGGCGCCGAAACGATCGCGGCACTGCTGCTTCTGCTCTGCTCCTGCGACGCGCTGCCTCTGCATGTGGTGTGAATGCTCTAATCTGTTAACATGGGCGCCGGAAAAAAAAAGAAAAGCGCTGCTTATGCCCTGCTAACGCGTGCAGTGTGAAACCAGCCTAAGTGTTGTTATCTTAAAGGGTTAGTTCACCCAAAAATGAAAATTAGACCATTATGTACTCACCCTCAAGCCATCCTATGTGTATATGACATTCTTATGGGGTTAATAAAGGCCTTCTGAAACAAAGTGGCGCATTTTTGTAAGAAAAATATCCATATTTAAAACTTTATAGACTAAAATAACTAGCTTACGGCGGTCATCGGTACGCAAGTCGACTTGCGCTTAAAGAGTAACCCTTGAACCTTGAACCTTTGACGCATGTACTGAAGGCTTCAGAAGGCCTTTATTAACCCCCCGGAGCCGTGTGGAGCAGTTATATGATGGATAGATTCACTTTTATGGACTTCAAAAACGACAACCATACACTGCTATTATAAAGCTTTGAAGAGCCAGGACATTTTTAATATAACTCCGATTTTATTCGTCTGAAAGAAGAATGTCATATACACCTATGACTTAAGGGTGAGTAAATCATGGGCTAATTTTCATTTTTGGGTGAACTAACCCTTTAAGCCCTTAAGATGGTCAAAAAGGTACTCTAAAATTCAGCTATTTAGTTCACTTTATTAATGTAATTGCTAAAAATGTGCATTTAAGGGTCTGTAAACATTACACTCAGTTCACACTTAAGTATATTATTTTAAAACGTATTATTTCCATAATAAGAGCTCTTTTTGAACGTATGCTTATGTGTACTTACTTTTTACAAGATTTGCATGTGTTTTTAAGTCAACAAAGGAAAGTCTGACCATTATGGCACTAGATTTGCTACTTAATTTCCATCACACTCCATTATTATATAATACAGCACAATTTCCTTAAGTACACATCAAACAAAGAATGATCACAATATCATCATATCATTTCAGCAGGTCCCTGCTGATTCCCATCTCAATTAATAAGTCTAAGTTGCCGTATGCCCTCCATTTCTGCAGACTTCCTCCTCTAGTGAGGTTGCCAGGAGATACAACACTATTCAATTAAGCTAAATTCATATTTCTTTGATTTACAGTGTTTGATAGACGTGGTCTGAGAAATAATCAGCAGTCAAAGGTAGTAGCCAACCAAATGACAACAGATTCCCTGTGTTTTACGGCTGTATTTGGCAACGATCTTCAGCAGTCACCGTAATGATTCATGGAAAAGCTCACAGACCCAAACAGACAGACGGTGATCAGACTCCCTCAGCACAGCACAAGAGTCCAGCTCTTGAGGAAGCTTCAGAAAGACACACACAAACAGAACAGGAGTTACTGTCTCTCCCGGAGGCTTCAACATTGCATTCGAACAACTGGGGCAGAAAGAAGCCAGCCACAGACACAGAAAGAGAACTGAAATTCTCCCTGAAAAAAAAAAAAAAGCATACACAACTAACAACGAGCGTCACTTGGGAGTTAAACAGAAAAAAGTTTTTTTCTCTTTGATTCGAGGTTAACTTGGGATATCCAGCTCTTCATTATATTTTAAGGGGCAGAAACAACTGGAGTTTTATTACAACTCTAGGATTTATGCAAGCTTTGTGAGATGCTGACATGGAATATCAAAAATATCGGATGAGTAAAAAAATGTATCCTGTCCAAACAATCAGCAGAATAATTACAGTATCATGATGCATATATCATATAAATTATTTAAAATAATAATAATATTGAACTATACATGTTCTTGTTAGGGTTCACCCACATAAAAAGTGAAAATAATAAAATAATGCCATAATTCCGGGAACAAAACCGGTAGCATATTGATCCATAATTTACTTTTTTGAACACCGTGCAGACCCCCTTGCCTTCATGCGAACCCCTCTACTGGGTCACTTGCGACATCACGTGCGGGGTTGTGCGTCGGAGCCCAGAACTCCACCATGACCACAGATGGTGGCAGGAATGAACCCGAGCAATATATGTCCACATCTCTCTGTCTTAAAACTCAGTGATGCATATTTAAACCTGAGCTGTTTTGCATTGCCTTCATAGGTGACACATTATGGAGAAGCTTTCGGAGAACTTCGTAATGGGCCCCAGTGTGTGCGATCACACTGTTTTTGCTGCCAACCATGGCAGATGGGTGACTGTAATGAATGAGCTGTGTGTGTGTGTGTATTTGTAAAACAGGCTGTGAAATATTTTTTCTTCATTTCTCAGTCTTTGTCGCCTTTTCTTTCCCTGTCTGAATGGTTCTGTCGTCTATGTGGATTTTAACCTTGGTTTCATTTTATACAAGCCACTCCAGACAGGGAGACAGACACACTTCAATTTTATTAGTGAAACGCACAGAATGGGTGTAATTATACTTGGGTTTATAATGTCCTCGCAATGGCTGCTGCTTTGTTTTTAGATGGCGGATTTCACAGCGAGCAATATATCAACTCAAACATATTGCTCTCTGCGAATTAAAACACTCCATAAACTTTTAATGAAATTACTTTGTCCTTATTTTTCTTACCAGACAAACTAACCCACAGCAATTAATAGGACTATAAAAAGATATGTGTATGAAAACAAGGCAATATAAAGAATTAATTATACTTCAGCACCAGCAAAAAATAAAAGAGAAAGCCCTTTTAAGAATTTTGGCAGCACAAAAAAAGTATACACTATTTCAGATGTATGTTTTTGAAAGAAGTCTCTTATGCTCACCAAGGTTGCATTTATTTAATCAAACATACTGTACAAACAGTAATATGGTGAATATATGCTGATTTGCTGCTAAAGAAACATTACTTATTATTATTATTATTATTATTATTATTATTATTATTATTATTATTATTATTATTATTATTATTATTATTATTACTATTATTTTTAGTGCTGTCAAATTGATTAATCACGATTAATCGCATCTAACATAAAGGTTTCCATTTACATAATATATATGTGTGTATATATATATGTATATGTATATATATATATATATATATATATATATATATATATATATATATATATATATATATATATATATATATATATATATATATATATATATGTATATATATATATATATATATGTGTATATATATATATATATATATGTATATATATATATATATATTTATATATGTCTGTATGTGTATATACTGTATATACACTGTATATATACTGAAAACGCTCAATCTCATAATATGTCGAGCCTTGATGTCATCGTGTGGTGAAACACCGCCTCAACAGATAAATATGTACGCCTGATTCTGTAGCCCTGCCCACCGACTCGTGGCGCTAAACGGATCGCGCTACCAAGCAATAAACATGCCGAAGATAGCAAGAAATAACATTCCTTTCTTGATGCGTGTTGTTCACTCTCTTGACTCGATATTTGAAGGAAAAATACAATCACGGACGTTTTGATAATGCTGTCTGCAACGTACTAGGCGAGTGCGTATATATCCACCGATCGGGTGGGCCAAGTAATATAAAATAGCATTCATATTAATTGCCGGTGGATGAGAGATAAATCATTGTGTTTGTTTGATAAAGAACTTTTGCGAGCCCTGTGGGTGAATCATTACGGTTGCCAATGCCTCACATTCATGGGGGAACCGAAGCTCATTAAAATATGCAACGTTTATCCAATCATAGCAGTGGGCCTTTAATTCTAAGTCTTCAGTGCGGCACGCCCATTAAAACCGAGTGTGTCTTGAGAGAGGCTCAAAACCATGGCAGAAAAATGCAGCTTCGATGAGCATAAGAGAGTAAAAAAAAAAAAAAACGTAATTATTCCAAACTTTTGACCTGTAGTCTGTACGTATATGTAAATCTATCTATCTATCTATCTATCTATCTATCTATCTATCTATCTATCTATCTATCTATCTATCTATCTATCTATCTATCTATCTATCTATCTATCTATCTATCTATCTATCTATCTATCTATCTATCTATCTATCTATCTATCCATCTATCTATCTATCTATCTATCTATCTATCTATCTATCTATCTATCTATCTATCTATCTATCTATCTATCTATCTATCTATCTATCTATCTATCTATCTATCTATCTATCTATCTATCTATCTATCTATCTATCTATATATATATATATAGAGAGAGAGAGAGAGAGAGAGAGAGAGAGAGAGAGAGAGAGAGAGAGAGAGAGAGAGAGAGACTAATTCTGGATCCAAAATTAGATTCTATATGGGAGGGTGGCAAGTAAGTAGACAGGAAGTCTCTATCCAGAAAGAGGAAGTGTCAAAGCACCAGATTGTAAAAGGGATTCTGTCTTTATCAGAGCTTTCAGACTGAACAGATAGAGTCGGTGGATTGATTCTGAAGAGCGGGGAATTAATTGAAGATGGGGTGAGGTGCCGTCACAGTCTGGTCTGCTCAGAGAAGGGAAGCTAAAGGTCACAGGGGAAATGGTATTAGCTCTTCACCTTGAGATTATAGAGCGATCTACCCTCTGATAAAGCTGAAGCGTTCTTGACGAGGCCAGGGATGAGGATAGAGACGGCAAGATTGAGTAAGACGAAAGGAGGAGGGAAGATATATTAGTTAATAATGAAAAAAAGAGAGATGGGGTTCACATGCATTGCATATTAAAAGAACAGACATGTTATGACAAGATCTTGTGAGGTTGAGGCCAGACTGACAGTGTGGGCAAAGGAAGAACGGTTGAATAAGCAAGTGGAAAGCTAATACTCTTGAAAAAAGAATGAGAGGAGGGCACATCAGGAATTCTCAGTTTAGAAATAATGCAGGAGTAAAAAAATATGACCAACACTATTGAGAGCTAACCCGACTCATACCCAGCACACAGAACAAGATTAGTTTATTTACAGTCCTGCCGTTTTGCCATTCAGAAGTGCAGGAGTCAGCAGCCGGAACAACAAATGACACCGTTTAAAAAGAAGCATTAATAAATTACAGCTCGCTTCCACGAGACGTCTTCTAAGTTTGTCCTTGGTGTTAAAACAGCATTCACGAGAGAGACAAAGAAAGAGATACACAATCAGACAGAGGGAAAATTGTACCAGAGGGGAGCAGGCTACCAAATCATCAAATCTTGTATGCTCTTAAGTCATCAAAAAGGAACCGCTCTTTTCATTTGAACATTTTGAAAGGAATAACGCTGATATTAAATTCTAAGTGGGTAATTTTCAAGCTAATCGCATACCCCAATTAGGCCCGTGAGCTTTAAACCAAACAGATGCGATCACAGAGTGCAAGAATCAAGTGTTGCACAAGCTTGTCTGAGCCCCTGACTCCCATTGCGACAAAAGCTATTGTAGCGTTAAAGGAAAAGACGTGGTCTCCTCAATATGGGCGGGCAAATCCAAGCCTTTTCACTTTTTAGAGAGTTTCTGCTTGAATTACAGGAGGTGAGCGGACATGAAAGGTGCTGTGTGTGAATGCGAGGGCCACAAAACCATCAGCAAAATCATCAGCAAAACCTTCCCCGCCTCGACCACCAAGCTATGGAGCTCATATGCCAGTATGTGTGCCAGTCGGAAAAAAGCAGACAACGTTTCTGCCAATCAAGCTGGGCATCCCTTAGGGCGACAAGAGCGCCTGGCATGAGTTTTTCTGCTGCATGTGTGTGTGTGTGTGTGTGTGTGTGTGTGTGTGTGTGTGTGTGTGTGTGTGTGTGTGTGTGTGTATGTGTGTGTGTGTGTGTGTGTGTGTGTGTGTGTGTGTGTGTGTGTGTGTGTGTGTGTGTGTGTGTGTGTGTGTGTCCTTAAAGGGCCTTTGTACATAAATCATCACAACACCTTGAAAACGGAAAAGCATGCTTTGGGGTAACAAGTACAGCAATAAAAAAAAAAAATCAATTAATGGTTCTGTGAAATGTATCAGCAGGCTGAGAAAACAACTCACAGAGAGCGAGGGAGAAAGAGACAAAGAGGGAGTCGAGAGCTGTCTGGCAGTGCGGTCACGTATACGTTGGCTGAGCGCTGGGCCTCAGCGGGACCGAGCGAGGGAGAGTGTGGCTAGCTCAGCTCCTTGCTTGGTTTAATTTAGCCAGACGTGACTCACATGAGGGCGATGGGTGCGGGGTGGTGATTAAATCTAACCTGCTTCATGCCTCAGCCACGGAGACGGCAATGAAGATCACAGCGGCCAGGCAAGGTGCTTATTTGGTTAAGATTAGGGCTAACCTCCTCGTCCTGGGGGAGAGATGACACAGTCACACCCAGATCATCTGCTTCTCCTTTCTGTCATTAGGTTAATGAGGCTCCAGCCAGGAAAGAGGGAGAAAGCGTGGGCAAGAAGAAAAATGGTAACTAAATGTGGTGGTGGATGGAGAAAGTTAATCCTAATATTAGCCGAAACCGTTTCCAAAACTCATATGCTGCCTACCTAGTGGACTACCTACACAGTGAGCAGCCTTCAAATGCACTACATTTCACAGGCTGTGATGATGCATTTCCACAATTATTAACATGATAAATCTAGCAACGTTTTTTTTATTTTTATGAATCATTTATAACATCCACCTTAGTTTTAAAGTATGAGCAGGTGCGGCCATTTGTAACTTGAATGTATGTGAGGCTTCTAGTGTCATTCGCTTTCAATTATTTTAGCTGTACAAAAAACATTTATCCTGCCTGATATCTCAAACTAGTATTTGTTATCATATTATTTTAATTTATTATCATAAATATAGAGTTCAATTCTCACTATTAACTAGCTGCTTATTAGCATGCATATTACTAGGATATTGGCTGTTTATTAGTACTTATAATGCACATATTAATGCCTTATTCTGCATGACCTTATTATATATCTCTTTAATTCTACCCAATACCTAAAATTAAACGCTACAAAAACTACCTTACTAACTATTAATAAGCAGTAAATTAGGAGTTTATTGAGGAAAAAGTTGTAGTAGTGAATATGTGTTCCCCATACTAAAGTGTTACGAAACACACTATTTTTTTTTTTTCACCTATAGTGGCTAATGAATTGCAAATCTTGCACAAAATAGCTTACTTGGCTATATGGAGTGATGGCAAATTGGAACTTGTTTCTCTTCTGAACAATGTCCTCTTTCGGAAAGTTACAGAAACACTAACGTGGATTTTGTCTTTTTATATTAGGGCGAATGCTGAAAATAACATTTGCTGTAGTTTCTGTTTACCACTATAGAAGTTTACCCAACTATGACTATGGCTAAATCCGAAATCGCCCCCTATACCCTCAAATAGGGCATTATTTGAGGGACAGCCATTTGTAGTGGTGTCCGAAACCATAGTGGACATTATTGAGTGCACTCATTCAATCCCACATTGCACCGCAATAACGAGTGTACAGCTGATGCACACACAACGGCTGTCCAAATTCACTCACTCGTTCTCGTTCACTCCTTCAAGTGAACTGTATTAGTGGACTAACATAGGGAATAGTGAATGAGGGTTTAGGGGGGCGATTTCGGATTCAGCCTACGACTTCCACCAACCCTGGAAATGTAGTCCATTGACTTCCAACAAGAGACTAGAACCACAAAATCACGCAAAGAAGCTTTGTATTTCACTGCAAGTTCAAGTTTGGTGAAATCTGAACTGAAAATTTGGATCACGTGAAGACCAAAAGAAGATTGATCCTGTAGGGCTGTGTCCGAAATCGCCCCCTTAAATAGGGCACTATTTGAAGGGACGGCCATTTGTAGTGGTTTCCGAAACCATAGGGGACATTATTAAAGGGTAACTAAACCCCAGCTCAGAGCTTAACTCCACCCACTGGCAATTTTTGCAAAATGCTGGAAAAGTGGGCAGAGCCCAGCGGAGACAGAGGGGATGAACCGAGGGCGGGACTGAGTGGGGGGCGTGCACTTGAGACCCACAGTGACGGATTGATTGACAGCTGTCTGACTCGCAGGTCGCAAAGATGGAGAATGACTGGGGTGACGCCAGTAGCTTTGCAACAGAGCGGCCATTCTCATGAAGTGGAGGGTGAATTGTCTATAGACACAGACCCGGAGCCTTATCAATGCGGGCCGCTGGCTAAAACTGCGTTAACTCCCGATGCCGACGATTCTAGTGAAGCAGCAGCGCAAGAGAACTGACCTAATCTATGAACAGTCAAATCCTTATACTGAATGCCACTAAAAATAGATCAGATATCTGATATACATAAGATATATTTTCATTCAAATTAACTGA
Organism: Romanogobio albipinnatus; assembly: GCA_023566225.1. Taxonomy (NCBI): domain Eukaryota; kingdom Metazoa; phylum Chordata; class Actinopteri; order Cypriniformes; family Gobionidae; genus Romanogobio; species Romanogobio albipinnatus. The sequence continues at coordinate 11,157,825 of CM042259.1, read as the reverse complement.
ATCAATAAGCAGCGCAGGACCAATAAGTTCAGACCTAATAGCCTATTATAAACAGATTTCCTCAAATAAAAGACTATATATGCCAGCACGTTATGGTATTGTTGTTTGTTACCGCGGCAACCACTTGTGTGTCAGGGTTTGAAAGTGTGTCTCATGTATGAAACTTATCTGTACACATGACTGGCGGCAATAATATTGCAAGAAAATCCTGACGTGTACTGACAACTGCATTATTTAACCACATTTTCTTCATTACAATGTTAAAGCAAGTGTCAACTGTCAAGTGAGTTTCATTCATAATGTTTCTACTTCATGTAACTTGAGAGTTAATACGGGAGTGAAGCCGTTCTCATCATGTGATTGGGGAAAACATTTCTGAGGGCGTGGTGAGCTTGTGCCAGGGGCGTGGGTAGTGAGCCGTTGGAAGAACCATCATACATCACAATGACCCACAACGTCCAATAGGAAAATTCAACTGCAGTAGCCAGCATTCAACCTTAAGAGGGCAGCACTTAGACGGTTTTACACCATATATTAAAGAATTACAACACTTTATACCCAAATGTAAAAAAATTTACTCAAATCAATGAACACCATTAATAAAGCCCCAGTCTTGCAGATCATTAACTAAAAAAAGTTGGTTTAGGGTTTAGATACCCTTTAAGTGCACTCATTCAATCCCACAACGCACCGCAATAACGAGTTTACAGCCCTGTCCCAAATGACACCCTAAACACTTGCGGCCTTCCTAAGAGTCCGCACTTCCATGGTAACGCCGCTTTGACTGTTGAGTAGTCTCTACTGCGGCGCTCACAACAGTGCATGCTCGGCAAAAGTGTGCATCGAGTGCGCATATTGACCGCTCATGAGCACCCTTCTGAAACCTAAAATGACAAATCGGACACCCTACGGTCTCATGGACTTAGCCGACATGCGCAAGCAGCAGCCATTGTAAGTCCACAAGACAAAAAGTGCATATGAAGTGTGCCATTTGAGACAGGGCTTACAACCAATGTGTGCTAAATGGCTAAAGAATACCCATAATGCACTGCGAGAGTCGTGCGCCGAATGAATTGCGTCTCGTCAGAAGATGGCACTCTCTGATGAATCATTCATCCATCCATTTTCCAAATCGCTGATCCAATGTGACTACATATCATACAGGTATAAATTGATTTTTAAGTGATTATTAAATTGTTTAATTACAGTTTATACATGCTAGTTTTCATGGCAGAGTTCAAGATAAATCTTTTCATTACTTCTGGAGCTGCCAGTTTGCTACGTTTCAAATTTTTATTAAACAGCAAGCACAAAAAATGCTAAATTCACTCACTCGTTTTCATTCACTCCTTCAAGTGGACTATATTAGTGGAGTAATGTAGGATGATGAGGGAGAATGAGGGTATAGGGGGCGGTTTTTGAACACAGCATATGTCACACACTCAAAAAAATACTTTGTTGAATTTACTTTAAAAAGCAGCCTCAAGTGGTTCCACACAACTATATTGAGTAATTTTTGCAAATAACAATTTAGTTATATGAACAAAAGAAAGTCAAGTAAAGCTGACTAAATTTATTTAAGTAAATACAAACCATTTGAATTTGTCACTGTTACAAAATATTTATATGTGCAGTTTACTTAATAATGTTATGTTAAATGTATAAGTTTATTATGTTAGGTGAACACATTTATCGATTTAATTACTACTTACTATTACTACTTGCTCTACAAGTGTAAGTGGAAAACATTAAATAACAAGCATATTTTTAGAAACAATATAAAAAAATTACTTAATTGAGGGCAGGAAGTTCATCCAATAAATGTGTGTATGAGTGCCCACAGCCTAAACACAGGCACTCTTCTGCATAATGGTAACTGCAAAATTACAGAAACTCCTCTAAATGTCCAACATAACTGAACATTAAACACTAACATAAACTAACAGCATCTTTTCTCTCTACTAAAAAACATAAAATAACACTTTAATCCCTAAATTTGCTCTCCTAATGCAGTCCCTTGCAAAGCATGCTGGGAACTACAGATCCACAGCTCAGTTTGTTCGTTTCACTCGGCAATGTTAAGTTGACGAACAAACACTTATTAAGTAAAGCTGACAATACTCATTTTTAGTAGAAACAACTAGTTACATGAGTTTTTTAAGTAATGTGAACAAGGATGATTTGAGTGCAACTAACAACAGTGAAAGTTCATTTTTTTGAGTGACCTCTTGGCTGAATTAAATTGCAGGAAAGTAGAGAGGATTGTATACAGTAGTTTTTTTGTATTTATTATTATGTGTTATAAATTTATTAGTATGTGTTATGTTTTTTTAAACAGTTGCAGAATGTGACATCATTTCACGAGTGTTGCCGAATCCAAAGAAATTTCACATTCTCAAAGTCTGACCACGGCTTAAGGCAACATCCTAACTCAAATGAAACTGCATAAGGGAGTGGTTTGGCATGCACTACATTAGTAGGAACTCTGTGCATCATACAAATAGTGTTCCGTATTTGAGACATTTAAATGAAAATGACATTTTAATGATATTTTTCAGTACTGAATTAATAGTAGATCTAAGTGATATTTCCTGCGTTGTATGTCCATCATATTATTGTTTGATAATGAGTAACCTGTCTCTGAAATAAATTTAACCATTCACTTAAATGGTTATGCATATGACAATCAACAGACAAAAAAATTGTTTATCGCAGAAGGCAGGAATATCCGTTGTGTTGGATTCCCACAACTTCTGCCTATGGAGGGAGCTCACTAGGTTTTGAAACGGAGCAAGAGAGCCGGAAACAAGCGAAATATTGCACATGTGCAAACATGCATGAAGGAGAAAGAGTTTTGAAGCAGAACACAGAGTAGGAGCGACAGAGAGAGAGTGAGAGAGAGATCCAGAAACATGTGAGTTGGTGACTCATACAGCGGGGACGTTATGGCTCTTCCGATCAGCAGGAAGATGTTCCGTTGGCAGAGATGTGAAAGAGGAATATAATCCAATTACTCTTGCTATCAACATGAATCTGCGCTTTAAAGCAGAGCCAGCAGGGAGGGATGTGGATTTACCCATCATTTTATGAACCACTCCCTTTTTTCCCACTCTCACAGGCACATTTACCATCTGATTTATTGATAGAAAGCAGCTCTATATCGTTCTCAAGTGGATTTGACTTTCCCTGATTTTATGTGACACTGATGTCAGGTGCTGACACACATGAGAAATTCTAAGGGGGAAAAAATGTATTGACGCGGCTCAGTCAAAAAGGCAAACAGCCCCAAACATTTTATTTTATATCTTCATGTGTGCCTTAAGGTTAAAAGGAAATATATTTCATATTCCCTCTGCATGCAATAGGATAGCCGTATCCGGTCGGCAAAACTCCGAACACATCTTCCTTTCTTAAGAATGACTTCAGAGCCGTTCTTTGTTCTTTTCTCAAAGAAAAGCTTAACTCAAAGTCTTCCAGAGTCCAAAGCCGATTCGAAAGATCGCTGTCCAGCTTCTTTGTTTACAAGTAACACGGAACAGCCGCAACTCTGCCATCATTATGTTAAGCCCGCCCACCGACTCGATGTGATTGGCCTGACTAGAGTTTGTTTTTTCCAGCTCGCAAGCCAACGGAGAGTTGCAAGACTACCCTGGCTGCAAATTAGATTTGCTGGTGTTAATGGATGTGTCTAGATTTCTAGGCTAGGGACTTCATATATTCACAAACAAATTACCATGCGACACACAAAAGAAAGCAAAAAATAAATAAAATAAAGCAAAATGCATTCTTACAAAGTTAATTCAAACTAACAACAAAAAAAAAAACTGTAGCAATATTTGTTTGCAGATGCCACTGCGTTTCCCCATATGCATTAATGTCTTACATTTATAAGGGTGCTTAAGTGTCAAAGGGCCAGATTTACTAAACAGGGCAAATTGTTGTGAGAGCGCAATAAACATTTCCGGGTTTTTCAGAGCTGAAGTCATCATTTTTATAGCAGTGAATGAGAGTATACATTAAATATATTTTTTGTGGCCCCATTTGCTCAAATAGCAAAAGAAAAACTCCACAATAGTGATTTTACAACTTTCAAACAGAGGGAAAAAATAGAGTAAAATTGACAACGGCAGTCAAAAGAGAGAAAGATATTAATTTGTACTATCTCTCCCATTGACGCTGAATAAGAAACACCCTCAAAGCAGCAGTAACTTGTTTTTTGTAATTTGATGGAAAAGTAATATAATACAAAGTATTAGTGTTATAAATGTACATACATTTTTTTAAAAAGTGAAACTACAAAAAACGGGATTTACGATATTGATGACCGTTAAAACGCGCCATCACAGTCTGTGAAAAGGGTCTATTCCAAAAAAGCGCTGTTGGGAGTGGAAAGTTCTTAGTAAATCACCTTGCATGGTTCATTTAAATACTTTTCTCCTATAAATTTTGCGTCTAAAAGGAAAAAGTAACATTTCAATTTATGTTAAACTTTAATAACGTCTTACATCAAGTACTAGATCAAGTTATATCCTGCCATGTCTCCCGTTCAGAATGATTAAACTACAGATTTAGATCTATTCTGTATTCTCTTTCTCTGCGTATGACCTTGGCCTGCCTTTACATGCTGCTAGGACTCTCGCAGACGGAGCGGTCCCACAAATGAGCATGCAGAAGGAATCTAATGAGCCGCCTAAATGAGCTTTGGATCCTGCTTTAAAGAACATCAGCTTTGAAACGCCACTGGACACAACACGTTTTGATGTAGAAAATTGACAAGATATGCTTTAAATATTTGACTACACAACAGAATGTGAACACATCTGAGATTCATCTCTGCGGGGCTTAACATTTCACAACAAGTACGAGCAAAAAAGTGGCATAAATCTTCATGTTTGAGCACACAGTCATGCCTGTACAATCCAAGGGTGTACGTATGGTACTTGTGAAAGTCATAACTGATTAACTCGACAGATAACAGTTAAACCTCATTGTTAAGTTGTGATATTGCACCATTTGATAAGCCCCAACGTAATGAAGCATTTGTATGATTGCGCAAAAACAATGCATTCCAGATCATCACCAGGATACCCTTCTGCTCTGCCCTCCCCACTTCTTTCTTGAAAGAGAACCGCCTCTATTTGTTTAAGCGGGAAGCTGTTAAAAGGGGGCGCTTGATTTGAACATGTGCCATGGTAAGACCCTCAACTAAGGCATCTCCACCCACTGTGTGCTGGTTACCAGCCATGAATCTATGGAATTCAAAATGTTGGTTACGGTTCTTAATTAGACCCCTCTTCCGCAAACCCGGGCTGTTGGTCACGGACATCAGCGCAACCTCGGGCTGATGCCAAAGAGCTGGCTAAATGACAGTAGATGGCCACGTGAGTCGTGAACGGGGGGCCAGAGTTCGGAAAGCTCATCGAGAGTTCATGGAGACACAGTGAGGGCCTCTACTTCCTCACGCATGGACGCATCTCAATACACGCCAACACGCTTGCCCTCCGTTGGCCTGGAAACCATCTTACGTGCATCAGGATTTCTGGAGGGAATCCGTGAATGGTTGAGGGAACTTCAGCAATGCAAGAATTCAAAGCTCTGGAAATGAGCTTGGGAATTTATGTACACTGACTGAAAAAATATACCATTTTAATGAAATCAAATCTATATTTGATTTTCTAAGCTCAGAGTACATGTAAAATGACAAACACCTTGCTGGTCAAGTGGCAAATCGTTTTCTGTGACAGCTTTTATGAGTCAAGCAGTGAAATATAACAAAGTGAGTCACAAATAAATACCACCAAAGACAAAGCAGACAAATGAGTCAGCTTGAGAATCTTAATTATTACAGTTTTTTTTTTTTCAATTGCTAGGACAAATTTCTCAACACTCTTTCAAAACTCTTCACTTCACAGTTCTCCTAACAAACTTTCAGCTTGGCACAACAGTTAATTTCACATTCAAAATGCACTAAAACTATCAACTTCATTGACTCAAATCAACTCATTCTTCCAGAACACTAGAAAAGGTTTTCAACCAACAAACACACTTTGTCAATCATAAAACACAGACCTAAAAAACACTAACATAGCAATATACAATGATTTATTTTGTCAAATGTTTTTACAAAACCAGAATGACACTCTCTACTGTTTATAATCCACTGCAGTTTATGTTACATAGCCCATGTTTACATTACAGTACAAAATAATTCCTAAGTTTTCATCTTTTGAATGGATTGTAAAGAATTGAAAGACTAATGCCTGTGTAGTTATTCAGTTACATATAGTTTCTTTGAAAGTATTTGATTTTTTAGTTTCAGAATATATGTCAATATGGTATTACTGTAAAAGAATTTGCAAATTTCTGTCTTATTCAGTTTTTGTGTTTTGTTAGGTTCTGAACTTAAGTTTAACCATTTTGTAAGGAGTATGTAAGCATGTGCATATTGGACTGTATAATACATCAAGTTTTGGTGGTGTGTGTGTCTAAGTGAGAAAATGATTCATGTAATTTGAAAGAATTTATTGAATGTATTTTGTGTCAAAGCAATGATAAATGATCCACAGTTTAGCTCACATAGACTTCTGTTGTAATCACTGAGTGAAGAGTTTTGAAAAAGTGACCCAGTATTGAGAAATGTGACTCAGTGATTGTTCAAAACTGTAAAACCTGCTGTACCTAAACTAGGGATGCACCGATATAAAAATTATGTCTGCTATCAATGTGGCGATAATTATTTTCATATTTTGCGGATAACTGATCAATGGCCAGTATTTAAAATTAAAATCATTTGAATGCTACAAATGAATGTAGGCATTACAACATACAGTATAATGGATATTCATTTGGTATTTGCTAAAAATTATATTCAATTTACATCTAATTTATTTAATTATTATTATTAATATACAATGTAATATTAAGCCATGTGTCCACCAACACGTTTTTTTCAGGTGTGCTGCGTTTTTAAAACACTACCAGCTTAAAGGTCCCGTTCTTCGTGATCCCATTGTTCAAACTTTAGTTAGTGTGTAATGTTGCTGTTAGAGCTTAAATAATACCTGTAAAATTATAAATCTCAAAGTTCAATGCCAAGCGAGATATTTTATTTAACAGAAGTTCCCTTTCAAAGCCTACAGCGAACGGCCGGCTTGGACTACATCTTGGTACTGCCTGCTTTAATTAAAACCCACAAGAATTTTTATCCCGGTTATTTTCATCCCGGAGTCAAATCACCTTTGTTTGGCTTTCTCAGGGACGCTGTAGAGATCATTGAGCGCATACATCTCCCGTTAAGAGGCGTGACCTTTCCGTGCAACGTGCGCTAAGCTGCTGTCGAATCACAACACAGGAACCGGGCAACGTGCGCTAAGCTGCGGTCAAATCACAACACAGGAACTGGGCAACGTGCGCTAAGCTGCGGTCAAATCACAACACAGGAACCGCTGGCACAATCAGAACTCGTTACGTTTTCTGAAGGAGGGACTTCATAGAACAAGGAACTCATCAGCCCATTTTTAGGACAGTGAAAACAGCGGTATACAGATAAGTAAATTGTGTGAAAAATACTGTGTTTTTTTACACGCGAAACATGAACACATGTTATATTGCACACTGTAAACACAATCAAAGCTTCAAAAAAACACGAAAAACGGGACCTTTAACAAGGCATTTAACGTCTATTTCACGCTCAAGTGATGAAAGCTCGCAGTTTTTTACTGGACGCTGAGAGTTGAAGAATGTTCAACTTTGAGTAAAACGCAGCGCTCATCACTTTTCACCTAGCCGTCCATCACAGTGGAGGAGGGGAGGCACAAATACACCAGCCAACCGCCACATTTTGCTTGTACAACGTCAACAGATGACAACAAGAAGCATAATAATAGAATAAAATTATTTAAAATAAGAACCAGTGTAACCCCTCCTGATCGAACCGCCCACTCCAAGCGGTACTCGAACCCGGGTCCGCCAGAATGAGAGTCGGACGCTCTAACAAGGACTTAAAGGCTGCTACCTCTAGTGTGAGTCGCTAGAGCATCTTTTGAGATCAGATGAGTGAGGTTTACTCGCACAGCAACTACTAGCTGGCCTCCGTTACACTCACCCCTCTAAACCTCACTCCCAATCCGGGTCACGGCACCAATGTAACCCCTCCTGTTCGAACCCTCCTGTTTCTGTATTGTTAGAAACAATACAGAAACAACATCTGTGAAATGAGATACTACTTCTGCAGATATTCCTTATCATAGCAAGCAAAGTGTCTCAACTGAAAAAACGCTGCGCTGCCAAAACGTTCTCAACCGCACACAGCGAGGCGTTTTCAGCAGAGCGCTTAGCATTTTCAGCTGGCTAAAAAACGCTTTGGTGGACACACTGCCTTAATGTAAATTAGGATACGTGTGTATTCACAATTAAATATCTAATAAATTACAAAAAATAACAAAACCGCTAATATTGGCCAATGAGTAATATGGTACCAATCCCCTACGGTGCCCGGTTCCATCACATATGGCACGAGCATCAAAACAATGATTATGAACAAAACAATGATTATGTTAGCATACTAACAAACTATTTCCTCAGTATATAGTATGTATACTGTCCCTGGATGACCTACTACATTTCAAAATTAGAATTAAATATGCAATCAATGTATATATGTATTTATTCCGTTCCAAAAAGTGAGGTGACGACAATGTAGCATACTTCTGTATCATAAAATAATTCGTACCATTTCATTTAGGAAGTAAGAAGTGTGTACACTGCTCAGTATTCAGTATGTAGTTAGCTAGTATTACATTCCAAAGAGAGCCAATGGTTCTTTACAATCCCACTGGACAAATCCTGACGCACAAGCTTCCATGAAACATGAGCATTGATTCTTCTCTTCTGCGGCGACACGTACTGGTTACAAGAGTCACTGCTCGAAGACCAAACAGGAAAACAAGATAAAGTGAGAATGAGTCAAACAGGAAGGTATAATAGGAATTCAATAATTCCAAAGACACATGCGGCCACCTCCTAACTATTCATGTCTACCAGGTTCATTTTACATTTTCAATTATTTAACGATGCATGCACTCTTAACTCAACAGAGAGCAATTTAAACCCCTTAAATCTATGCGAAAATCTCAAATTGATTGCGGAGGTGAATAAGACACATTTATCTTAATGGGAATACATAAAACATTAAAAGCAACCAATGATTTATAAGCAGGCAGACCCAATTTCACATCCCATGCTCTTAAATGAAGCAGCACATGTTTATTTGAAGAATGGAGACTGCAAAGCTGCTTGAGGAAGACCTATCAGAGGTGGTAAAAGACATTAGCATCTCAACAGAGATGGCAGAGGAAGTAGTTTATTATTTATTGTATGACCTATTGATTGACAACTGCTCATTAGTGGTTATACGAACGTCAGCCATGATCTCTGAGGTAAGCAGAAACGTTTCCCTCAGCTGGGAGCTACAGTACAAATCAGTTACAGTATAACTATTCGGATCAACAAGAAAAACACAAGCACAGTCAGGTATGTGGTTAAAACAGAAACCCATCTGTTGCCAAAAGTTATTCAACATCTGACTCGGATAATTATAGGAGTATGTTAAAGCTCTTCTGGGCTGTTTGGAATAAGATGCATATTGTGCTTCTGTCTGGCGGTCTCCTTCTCTATCCGTCTCTTGTCAGACAGTATCCGATTCCGGAGGTAAGTGGCCATCAAGACAAGACCAAATAAAATGTTTGCATAACATCCTGTCAACTGAGATGACCAGCTGGTCAATTTAGAAAAACTGTGATAACTCACAATTGCAAAGAAGAGTGAATGAGAGTGGTTCAGATCAGTTAATGTATACTACCGTTCAAAATCAATTCATTCAAGAAAAGTAATAGTTTTATACAGAAAAGATGCTTCAACATTGATGATAATATTAATTCATTGAGCACCAAATCAGAATATGTAAGGATATAAGGAAAATAAAAGCCCTCCCTACACCTACCCCTACCCAATAAATGCTTTTATTATTATTAAACATTTCGTTAGGCACTTTATTTCCACATTTAGAACATTTTCTTAATTTTTATTGAAAGTAACTGCCTTTCCGATGTGATTTGTGATGAGGAAAGAGATGAGAGCGAGCTCAGCAAAAGGCGGATTCAAACCCAGGTCAATCGCGTCAAAACCAAGATACTTAAAGCTGCACTATGTTACTTTTCCGTCCACTAGAGGTCGCCTATTCAAAACAAAGGCATAGTTTGATGACGCCACGTTTGAGCGCAGAATCTTGGGACATGTGGTCTTCATCTCACAGCCGGTGGAAAAGAATTGGGATAGGACTCGGGCAGAAATCATGTTCATGCATGCGATTATTAACGTTACTGTAGTATGAAGCGGAGCAGGACTGAGTGTTGTGGGAGCTGAGCAAGGCCATTGGAGTGATTGTTAATAAGAATAGCTGAGCACATGCCTCACGAGCAGCAGGATTGTTACTATGGCATAGTCGCCAGCGGGACTATTTTATTACGTCACTTCCGCTTTTGCGGTCATGAGAATGAGGTAACGCAGCTCTGTTTATAATATCAGATACATCTGAGTTGAAAAATATGTTATGATGTTATTCTGTGCGTTTGCGCAGCGGCTGCTATGACACTTGTTGCACATTGCAGTAAAAGTAAAGCTGTTTCTGCAAAATAAAAACGGAATCCGAGGGTAACGCATATATGACGCAATTGACAGCCAACTTCCTCACGTCTCGGTTCCCTGGTTAAAATAGCAATTTTCTCATGATTTACAAATAGTTGGAAACATTTGGGATATTGTAAGTACTCAACTGAATACAATATATAACACTGGCCTAGTGATTTTTGGATATTTTACTGAAATAATGTTACATAGTGCACCTTGCCATACGCTTAACTGATTGCACCGAAGATGCTGAAATAAAAGTGTTTTGTTTTTTTATCTTGTTTGGTCCAACCAGGCATTGTTAGGCGGAGCTACAAGACACAATATTTGCACTTGGTGTGAATAGACACTCCGTTTACTAATTAATTAAAGGGAGCTATTAATTTAGATGTCTCTAATTTGTTCTAGATAATAGCGTATTGAAAGCAGTTCTGAAACAAGTTCACAAGAAGTAACTACTTTTATACAAAACACACCCTGGCCCACATGGAACTTGTTCCCACAAGGAAGCTCAGTAAATTTCCACATTCAAACAGCTGACACATCATGCCCTTTGTTTGTTTAAATTGTCAATTTGGAAAAAAAATAATAATCTCAGTTTAACATCTTTAAAACCATCCCACTACTAGAATGCAGAAAACAGTCTGCAGATTCCATCTGGACCTGCTCACTAAGCAGGAAATCAGCTGCCGTCTGTTTCAGACGCACTCTACATCTCTCTCCCCATCATATGCCTTCTTCCCAGCCTCCATGACGAAGTCTCAAATGGTCTGCTGCAGTTGCAGGCTTGCAGACTGCTGCATGAAGCAGAGATTGGAGACTGATAAATATACCCTGTCCCTCATAATTCCATTCACCTGTGGAAGATGCACAATCTCTGACCCTCATTAGAATAAAGTTGAGCTCAGCAGTTTGGCATTGCTGTGGCCGATGGTACAGCCACTGGACCTGGCACTGAGGACACATGGTGAAGAGAAATCCACTCAGCTGATTTCCCATCGAGTATGTTTCCGGCACTAATGGAAAGGAAGCTGTCGCTTTTTACCGGTGGATAGAGATAGCCATAATGTGACCCTTATAATCCGTCCATCTGAACAGCGGCAAACAATTTCCTTCTCTATCCCTACTGGATTTCTCATAGTGTCTGTTTTTAACTCGCTCTCAGCATCTCGAAGGCGTAGCCAGATCTGAGCATCTGAAAGCGAAAAGGGTGAGTGGTTTCACTTACAAAAGAAACAGCAATCTGCAATTTATGAAGAGTCCTTTTTTGCTTGGATATAGGGATTGATTAGTAAAGAGAGACTCATAAACCTTGCCTGGATTAATGGAGGGTCCCTGTCAATAAGCAAAGAGCAAAAATTCACCCTCCTACTTTAGGTCCACAAGAAGCCCTGGCTAACAGCATTTACACTTTATCCATTTCTATCAATTTGTGATCATTTTCTTTCATATTTCTGGATTACATTTTTATATTTTCTTCCAGCACTTTATATGTTGTTAATTAAAAGGTTTGATATTTGAAGCAAAGGGAGAAGGATATATACCAGTGTAATTTCCTGTGCCGCAAGAGCTTTAAGAAAGAGCTCAAATATCTCTCCATGTAATATAAAAAATACGTTCCTGTCTTGCATTATTCAAATGCCGTGCCAACCAGGCAATCAGTCGTGTTTGATGAACCTTCAGAATATATTATGACCGTTGTAAGAAACAAGAGCTTGTCAATCAGATGGCAAGACATATTTCAAAACATGGCCCTAAAACTCCAAAACTTGCCACAACAGAACAAGAAATGTTTTTCCATTTCACCTCTCATAATATGGAATCTTATGAAAATTAATAATAATAATATAATGTTAATCCATTATTAATATAATATAATATAATATAAAAGCCTTTTCATGTGCTTGTCCTTCGAACAAGTAAATCAGTCATATAATCATAGTCATTGTATTTTTACCTTTATTGTAACATAATCCTCTGGAGGCAAGTTGTAGTTGAACCCAAGTGAAGCATTTATTAAATCCAGAACATGAACAGGAATATGATGAACATAGACTTGACTTGGCATAGAATCAACAAGAAACATGAACTCACCAACAATGGTACAAGGGATAATACCCGACAAACTTACAATGCAAACATGAGGACTATATAGATAAAAGGTGTGTTCGACATCGGCTGCGGCCGGATTCAACTGATCGGCGAGAGTAGCCGCGTGCAGGCGGGGAGGAGCTGCAAACGGAGACGTGGAGTCAGACACTTTCTGCTTCCCGTAGTGACGCTCGCGCTGTGTTTGAATACTTTATCAGCTGAAGTGAAATAAATGCAATATTTGGCAATGCACAGATGTTTCAGAGACATTATTGTCATGTAATACTTTATGTACTGCTTAATACAGCGTGTGTTTGTACAAGAATAAAGTTCAACATATAAGCCTACACTATCAATGAAGTGGGGTTTACGTTTTTAATCAGTTTTATTTTGATAAACATTACAATATAACATCGCGACTACATGAAAGGAGGTTTTACTGTTATAAAAAACAGATTTGTGCGCATTAGTGGAGCTGAAGGTTTCAGAATAAACATGAAACACGCGTGATCGCTGTCATGCAGTGAATCCAGCCAATCGTGGAACAGCTGTGTCGTCATCAGAGTCCGTGCAGACTCTTGCAGCTGCTCTGTAGAAACTGCACCGGCTGTATCAGCCGGCTGCTCTCGAATCGCTCTCGCGGTGCTTTGTTGACATACTTCACTGTCACGTGGCGTTGGCGCTGCCTCAAGTCGGACAAAATTTCTAACCGGCATGCACTGCTTCAAGTCAGCCGCCGATCGGTCTGCGCAATGTGCGCATCGCTGGGTGAAGTCGAACAAGCCTATATACACACAGAGACTAGGGGAACACATGACTTTGACAACCAATGAACAACCAGATCTCAACCACATGAAAGATGAACCAAAGAGAACTACGAACACATGTCTAGACCAACCCATGATAACATAGACAAGAGAACCAATCAGAACAAGACACATGAAACCAGGGAAGCACATGACATGATCACATAAGGGCAAGGAGGTCACCTGACAAGAAATGTAAGTTTAAATAAATTTAAATATATGCTTTATCTGTCATTTTAAATTTGATCAATAAATTCAATTAGAATAATAAGACACTATAGGGCTGTTACTAATCAAATTAAATCATTTACACTGAAAAATTGCATGAAACATTTTCATGAGATTGCTTTGAATATTTTTTGAATATACAAATAAGAAATGTTTGAAAGAATGATACTTTTAAGCATGAAACTACACCGCCAGTAGGTGGTGGCAGGTGACCGTCTTAATGAGTGAGTCATTCATTCAAACTATGAAATGAAATCAGTATCACATTTTCAATCGTGATTGGTCATGTGATGTTGCTTAACTGTATCATATGTTAAGTTAACTGAGTTTCTTTGTACGAGCTGCGCTCAATTAATAGTCATTCTCGCGTTTTGGTGACTCCCTAGTTATTTTTTGTTGTTGACATTTTAATCAGGCTACTTTTCTGGTCGGGCAAGTCAAATTCTCTTTCACTTGCCCCTTCAAAACTTGACCCGGACAAGCGGACAAGCGTTAATGTCGAGCCCTGTACTATAATATAATATACTTGTCCGTTGTCCCTAATTTCTTTTTTTAAGTCAAGTAATTGCAAATTATTTAAGTAGAAACTGATTTTTCCAAAACCATACATAAACTGAATGTGGATTTGACTGATATGAAATAAGAATATGAATGGGAAGTACATAGTAAGGCCTTGTTCCAAACAGTTGCCATGAAGTGTCTTTTTAATCATTGTTCTGATAATCTGCTTTGGTTTTATATAATACCAGTTTGGTATGCCAGTGGAGAAGTCCTGATTTGCTGGCTTAATACCCCCAAACACAAATCACACATGCAGATTATACAGCCAAATGCCACCCCCTCCGTTCCCTCACAATGCAGCCTGGGGTATGAAAACTCAGAGCGCTGCCCACACGAAGACGACAACTTTCATTTGTGGGGTGGCTTCACGTCAAGCGTGATCCCTGGGGCTGCTGCTGTGATGAGACGGAAACAAACAAACAAGTGTTCAGTCGTTCTCCTGCTGCCACCTTTCTTATACCGCTGAGGAAAGCAACGGAAAAGCATTGCAAGCGCTGGAAAAGAAAAGAGAAGAAAGAACAAGGAGTTTCATTTGTTTCAAACAGCCAGTGAGCCGGGTCTGTCTCTCAGATCCATGCAGAACAGGGGGAGACAATGCAAGAGAATTGAACCCAACATTATCAGCTCGGTACAAAAGCCTGCAGTCATCCCCTTCTTTCTCTCTCGCTCTCATCTTCCCCCTATAATTCCATTTCGAAAATGCAAACCACTGTAAAACTCCTTGCTCGACTTGCAGTAATGTTATTTTGTATGAGCTTATTATCCAAAGCTGCTTCTTTTCTGTTAGCAGTCAAAATTTAGGCACAAGAGACTCCTTGAGTTTTGAGTGCTGTACAGAAAGAAACATTCAATGCCGATGTGTTTCTCAACCATTCACTCAGGAAGAACTGTCCGCTTTCTAAGAGTGAAGGCCTTCAATACTTAAACACTCTGACATCAGCATCTGAACACTGGATGTAAGCATGCATACGGCCCTGAAAGACACTGAACTCCCAGAAGAGCTTGTCATTAAACCCAGAAACCCAAACACATGCAAAAGCATGTGCACGTCCTCAGAGATATCAGAACCAAAGATTACATTATTCTGCATTTAAGAGATACTAAAGGGGTGTCCAATCATGCTCCTGGAGGCCCAGTGACCTGCATAGTTTAGTTTCAACCTGCTCCAACACATTTGCCTGGAAGTTTCTAAGACTGTCCAAAATGTCTCCTATACCCCTGTATAGAGCACTATTTGAAGGGACAGCAATTTGTTGTGGCGTCCAAAACCATATGGGACATTATCTAGTCCACTCATTCAATCCAATAATACTCCTCAATCAGGGGTGTTCAGTCCTGAAGGACTAGAAACTTTCAGGCAGGTGTGTTGAAGCAGTTTGAAGCTAAACTCTTCAGGACATCAGTCCTCATGGGACAGGATTAGACACCCCTGACCTCAATTATGAGTGTACCACTGATTTAAACTCAAACGGCTACCCGCTATGCACTTGAAATATTGCATCACACAAGAAGATGCCGTCTGCAGAACTTCCGGTGCACTCAGTGCCCGAATTCAGTCAATCGTTTTTATCCACTCTTTATATTAGTGGACTATATTAGTGGAGTAATAGGGAATAGTGATGAGAGTATATAGAGGGCGATTAGTCTAGCAACCCTGAAGACCCTGATTAGCTGGTTTGTTTGTGTAATACACAATCAGTACCAATACCTTAATCAGGATTGAAGCTAAACTCTGCGGGATAGTGGCCCACCAGGAGCAGGATTGGACACTCCTGCTATACTTAAGCAATATATTTTAGTTTAGTACCACAATGGATTGCTTTGTGTTTAAACCTACAACCTTTGGGTTCCAACCCCAGATTTTTAATCCACAAGCCAGACCAACTGAACTAAATGTCAGCCCAACATTTGCAAACGTAAACGTTCGTTTCCAGACATCCACCATGCATAAATCCCAACGTTTCATGATAAATCTTTCATTATGTGAAGGATTAGCACACAGACAGGCCCTACTCCTCATTCTCGTGCTGAGACCTGACTGGCAGTGTCTCGCATCTCTGGAAGTGATGAGAGCTGAAACTCTTGATTGCTGACTTGTCTGGCATTTGAGTTCAAAGCATCTGCAGGAAATGGCAGGCTAAGCGTGAGCTGGCACGGAGGCGCTGGGCTGGGGCGCGAGGCCGTAATGAAGTGCGCTGCCATCTCAGATCAGCCCGCTCCAATCCTCACAGGATCCATCAGCTTGTCTTATCTTTACTCATTAGAGGGTAGAGGCATTAAGAACGGTGGTTGCGTTGAGAACTACTGTGCCCTCTAAAAACAGGCAATTACACAGACGCCCCAGCATCCCGCAGAGGGACGGAGCCTCAGTCAAACATACCATCACAAGACCTGAATTATGTGTAAGGAAATTATCCTCTTTAAAATCCTATTTTTTTTACCAGGTTGCTCATGCTGAATGATCATGGAATGACCACTTTGTTTACTAACAGATGGAAAAGACAAAAAAAGACTCAAAAAAGGGGTAGCAGAGCACCATAACAGATGGTGAAAGGTCATTGTAGACCCCTGGATAAGCTAAGCTTAGCGTGTGCAGACAGTCAGACAGTGATAGTAGAGTGTGGTTTGGGTGCAAGTGTCTGGCCACATGGCTTTATTTTTAGTAGCACATGACAAAAGCATTAAGCGGGATTGCCTATCATGCGCTGGATTTAAAGTTATGGTTAGATTAACACCAAGAGTTGCGTTTTCATACTTACGGCATACACTCAAAAAAAAAAAGGTTCTATATGGCACCAAAAATGGTTCTTGGCTCGTAATCATAGGGGAACCTTTTTAAGTGCTATATAACACCAATTTTGGTGCTTCAGTGGTTCTTCAGCGGTTCTTCAGAGGTTCTTCACCGGTTCTTTGACTAAGGTGCTATATAGCACCGCTAACTATGGTGCTATATAGCACCGCTACCATATACAGAACATGCTAAGATATGGTGCTATATAGCACCAAAAATGGTTCCCCTATGATTACGACGAAGAACCATTTTTGGTGCCATATAGAACCTTTTTTTTTTAGTGTACCTGCTATTGGGTGTGAAACCACAGCTGCTGATGCATCTAAAACCAAACAACTTTCAATGCAATACATTCATTTCTAAACAGATCCTGATCTGCGAGCATAGTGATGTGCCTCCCGAGATCTGTTAACTGAAGCTATAAAGAAGTTCTATTTACCCTACCAATTGTAAGGGAAAGAGGGTCTTTAAAATCAATGACCTGATAATAATAACTCTAACACTGATTTTGTTCACTGATGCTTGAACGACAAAGCTAACACTCTTTAAGAATAGAAATAGAGGAAGTGTAGACTAGCCACACAAATAGCAAGTCTGCTAGACAATTACAAATAAGAGAACTGAGAACCTATTCTTATTCAGACCTGTTTCCATTTTTAAAAATTGCTTTGTGGTTTTGGGGCTAGATTTACTAAACAGGGCAAATTAGTGCGAGAGTGCAATTCCAAAAAAGCGCCGTTGGGAGTGGAAAGTTCTGCGTGTGATCTACTGATGATGTGCAAATTAAAGAACACAGACGCAGCCGGATCATTTCCATAATGACCGACGTAATCTACCAAGGGCAGCGCAAATTAGCGTCTGGTTTAAGACATGCTTTTTTTGGGGGGGCGGTAAATAATGGCGTAAATACCAGTAAATTGTCAAGTGCAAACCTTAGTAAATCACCTTGCATCATTTATTTAAATACTCTCCTCCCATAAATTTTGCATCTGAAAGGAAAACTGCTACAAAATGCATATGCAATAAGGTCAGCCGCAAAAATAACTGTGTTCACACCTGTGACCAGTGGCGGCTTGTCAATAGAGGGTGCTGGGACGCCGCCCCCATCAAAATTCCAGAAATATACAAGTATACAAAAATGATATAAAAATAGTTTAGGAAGTAGGTCTTTAATAGGTTAACTATTTTATATGTTTTTCAATATGTTTCATGCGGTTTCATGGGCGAGGGACGCCGGACAAATGGATGTCTATCCATAAAATCTCCGTCCATAAATCTCCGGGCAGCATGTGACCTGAAGCTGGTCTCTAATTTATTTTTAAAAAGATTCTCCTCCGGACGCAGGTCGCTGCGTCCCTGGCAAATCAGAATTGGATACATGTTATTTTATCCAATCTGGTTTTCGTCACCTGTCATTCAACTTTACTCTCTTGGCCACTACTCACTCCGTCGACACCATCACTCCGACTTCACAAGGCGTTCGCTGGAAGAAAAAAAAAGGATAAAAGATCTCGGACTGGACCAACCCGATTTACAAATCCAGCAGCAGGCCTACACTCGGAGCTTCACACGCATTGGCTGGATGTGATGTTAGCAATGCCCTTTTTTGCTTTCCCTGTCTTTTATTTCAAAGTGCCGGTACTGAAGTTTTGTGGACAACAACGGGGGTAAGAGACCTCAAACATCTAACTGAAAAATGCAAACGTCATGACAGTAGCCGCAGCCATCTTGATAATAGCATGAAACTAACGTTTATGGGCAGAGTTAGCAGAGTTTCTCTTTAATGCTTGAATTTAGTCAACATGCTTCTTGGTACTGCTTTGTACACACAGTGTCTTTATTAAATCCTGACAGTAGTTTTTTTTACCGCCAAAAGAGGGTTTGTGCTTGCTGTAAATCTGGCCCTTGAACTCATAAAAGCCATTTGTTTGAGAATTGTACTACATTGGTTATATATATATATATATATATATATATATATATATATATATATATATATATATATATATATATATATATATATATATATATATATATATATATATATATATATATATATGAACTGTATACTGACTGATATCCTACCTGTGTAGTCCAATGATTCCCGAACAGATGACTCATATAAGCCTATTCTTTTTAGTGAATCAAAGATGGGTTTCTACCATCATTTAGCAAATTGAATCTCTTTTTCTCTTCACATATTCCTTCATTGTTAATAGAACTGTAATCATTAAGGGAAAAACGGAACAAGAATTGTTAGATTCCTTACAATCTAATCAGAAACTTCGAAACCTCAGTCACAAATCTGTATAATTTCAACCACTCTACTGAAATTCTTCCTCCAATGCACAAAAGCGCAATAAAATCATAAGAAATAACACATAAAGCACTCTAATTAGATTCCACTGCAGCAGACAAACATATAGAATATTGGAATCAAGGAACACAGTTTATGCCGTATTATTTGCGTTATCATTCTGCCGTAAATTATGTAATCTGGGGGAACTTTTAAGTGACTCAATTAGATCAACCACGAGTGGATCAATGATCCGGGGGGGAAGATTAGCTGGAAGATCTCAAAATTTAATTATGACAAATCTGGACTTGAGGATATGGACTAATTCTGTCCTCTTACATTCCATGCGGTTCAACAAACACCCAGCCTGTAACATCAAATGAAAATTTAACGAGAGACACAATGAGTTTAATAAACTAGCATTTGCCTGACAGAACTGAAGCAACATTCAAAGAGACAAGTCTTCTCGACAGGGGGGTGAAAGGCACTGGTGAGAATGTCGGATCCGAATGTATGTTTTCAGTAAAGCTAGCGGGCTAATCTTCTGAAACAGAACATGCGAACGTAGGAGGTATGAGACTGTGGGGATTCAATCTTATTATCAGAAAATTAATTCAAGTTAATTATATATATGTGTCTACCTTAAAACTTCACAATTTGAATTCATAGTGAAAATGGAGGAACCAGCGACTGAAAGTCATGATCAAATGCTAAACTGCCTCTGAAACAAAGATACACTAAGTTTAGAGAGTGCAAAGAACAAGGCAGCTTAACTTCCTGTTTATCTGTGAACTGTATCAGCAGCACCATGGAAGGTGCAACTTCTCCATCCTACACATACCGAGAAACAAAGGCTGCATGTCTAATGCACTACAGAGGAACGCTGACCTTCTCTGAGCAGGTGGACAGGGCCAGCTGATATGAAAATAGCACCACACTGTATCAACAGTTGAGGCATGTTTGCATTTTCTGAAAGAGCTGTGACTATTCATTCGTTTTTCTAAACCTCTAAATCTGAAATGTATAATAAAGCAGTCCCACCAGGATTTCACCATTTGGGGGATTTTTATAATTATATAATTAGGATACCAAATTTACTATTTTATGTAGATGTACAATAGTCAAAAAGAAAAAAAAAAAGTATCAAATAAAGGGTGCTTTATGATTTATCAAGTAGGTCTATAAAATACTACAGAAATGTATTAATCAAATGTAAAATAAAAGACTGCACAGTCTTCATTATAGGAATTAAACATACGGATCCTTATTAAAAGCTATTCAGTCAAGAGCAGTGAATGATTATTTATATTCTGTAACTCAAACAGTAGAGCGTGTCGCTAGCAACGCTAAGGCCATGGGTTTGATTCCCAGGGAAAGCAAGAACTGACAAAATGCAAAATGTGTATCTTGAACGCAATGTAAGTCACTTTGGATAAAAGCATCAGCCAAATGCATAAATGTAAATGTATTATTTGATGAACCTGCTCTATAGAACAGTTTGTCCATTTAGGGCTACTGTAGAAACATGACAGCGCAAAATGGTGACTTTACTGGAAGGGTACCCATGGTGTATGTAGATAGAAATGGCTCATTCTAAGGTAATAAAAACCGGTTCATTATGTAAGGTCTGTATACACCATGAAAACATAGTTATGCATATTATATTGCATTTTTGTCAATAGATCCTCATAAATACTACTCTGCACCTTTAACGAAGAACCCAAACAATATCTATTACCACTATATATAATAGAAACTAGGAGGAATTTGGGGGTGGGGGGTGTTCTTTTGACACCTTAGCAACAGTCAAAACACCGTAGTAATCGCATGTGCTGGCTACCCCCCACAATACTGTATATTATGGCACTATATATTATTATTTTACATAGCTCATGTTTTCTTCAGAAATGTAATAATCCAGATTTCATGTTTACTCACAAGCTCTACATTAATTCTAACTAGGGCTGAATGTGTCTTTATATAGCATTGCTGTAATACCAAGCATAGCACCTGCAATAAAACGGCTACACTAACAACTTGTAGTACAGGTTAATTAGAAGAAATTATTCAAATGAAAGTGTCTGATGTAAAGTAGCAAATGCAACTGCACAACACTCAACTTATGGTCAATTAAATGCTAAACTGACAATCTGGAAAACGGACTCGTTTACAGCAACGTCTTCACTTCAAAATCAAACAAATGTAGTCATATGCAAATGTGGGGGAGCATCGAGTTGGCTCCGGTTGGCTGCTGAGAGGGCTGATGGTCTGTTACTCACTGTGAAAAAGAGGAGGGGCGTGTTTGTGTGTGTGCGGGTGTGTTTGCGCATGTGCTTAAGTGGGCATGCACACTTTGGCAGGTGCATATTGTCCTGAGCATCTGATTAATTGATTGTTTACTGTATTTGCAGGTGTTCAATTCTCTCTCATAAGAGGCAGATGGCATCACACAACCCCAACAGCAGACGACAAGAGACGGAAGGGAGGCGGGGTGAGGGCTACCGAGAGAAATCGAGAGAGGAAATAAAGGAGGAAGGGTAGACCTACAGTACACTGCAAATGTTATAGAAAAAAGGTGTCACATGATTTGAAATATACCAAGAAAATGGTCAAAACACAGATTTAGAGGCTGTTAAAATCTCACTGAATTAAAATAACTGACCGTTTAAGGGCTCAAGTGGCAATACCAGCAATTCCCCTACAAATTTGGTTGAAACATCGGCTACGTTTACACTTGGCATTAACATACGATCTGTATCTGGATGTTGTCCACATATGCTTTGAAAAGACAAGTGTAAATGCATTTGTGATCGGAATGTTAGGCTGGGCATACACTGTGCGTTTCTTGTCCGATTTTGAGCCAAATTCTGACTTGTGCGACTCTTTTTTGGGTCAGGCCGATTTTAAGCTTTGTCGTGCAGTGTTCGTACAATATACTGGGGGAAACGAGAGGCGATAAACCTCTCCCAATCGGCAATCGGATGATTAGATACATTTTTTTGGCAAGTCAGAAATTCTGGTCGCCCCTCGTGAGGGTATCGCACAGCTGAAGCAGAGCTACGAACGGATAGCCCTATTTTTCCCTCACTGCGCCTGCGTGAAAGCAGAAGTTGGACAATTTCATCTTTAAAGGGTTAGTTCACCCAAACATTTAAATTAGCCCATGATTTACTCACCTTCAAGTCATCCTAGGTGTATTTGACATTCTTTTTTCAGACGAAAACAATCTGAGTTATATTTAAAAAATGTCCTGCTTTATAATGGCAGTGAAAGGGAAGTTATGTTTTGAAGTCCATAAAAGTGCATGTATCCATCATAAAAGTGCTTCACACGGCTCTGGGGGGTTAATAAAGGCCTTCTGACGAGAAGCCATGCGTTTGTGTAAAAAAAATCCATATTTAAAACTTTACAAACTAAAATAACTAGCTTCCGACAGATAGCCGAATGCCTCGATTTACGTTCGATTTGGCACTGGCGATTGGCTCCGCCCTCCAACGTACTTCCACTCAATTTTCATTTTCCTTCAGTACTCCGTCTGGGACTATGGTATATTCTTAGGTTTTCTCAGAACAAATTATTACCGGTCCAATCAGCGAACAGAGGGAGTGGCTGAGAAAGTTGACGTTGATGACGTGCACTAGTTTGAGTTGTAGTTCAGTAATGGCGGCGGAGAAAGATGCGAGCGAAGCCATTCATTCCGTAGTGGCACCGCTGCCGAATATCCAGAAGTTAAAGCCGGAGCAAGAATCTTTGCTGAATTTTGATGGTGGCCATGATGTTGTGGCCATCCTCCCCACAGGGTTCGGGAAAAGTTTGATTTTCCAGCTCACTCCGTTAATGGTGAAGGAGTTGGCTGAAGCCCTATTCGGACAGCAATTGTTTCTCGTGGGGTCGTAAGGTATTATCATCATTTACAGGGGCTAGTCAGTGTTTTTATTGGCGTCCGTCTCCCACCACCCGTGTAAAAATCCCTGGCCGAATTACCTACTGTTTTAGACAAACACCAAGGTTGTGTGGTAATTTAATTGCTGTCCGAATCCACATCTCTGAGTTTTCAAGAATATATCACTTAAAAATTCACTGTTTATATCCTTTTTGACCACTGCAGAGCACCATGCGGTTGCGCTTCGCTGTAATTCAGATGCATTTCTATAGGCTTGTATTTCTTTAAATGCTGGCAAGTATTTGCAAGAGCAATATATATCATCACCGCTCAAAAAGTAAAAAGAAGAAAAGCAAGTAAAAATTTGAAGTGGGCCGTTATTTACAGCAACATTTATTCTTATCATACCAAGCATATGACATTTTATTTACAGCATACAATCATGTTACGGACCACGTGAGCAGTGCGTTCCCGATCACAAAACTCTCCCCTCCACCGTGAATAAATCACAATCCGAATGCACAAGTTTTAGGTTTTATAACTGAGGTGGCGTGCACATTTATTTTGACTTCCATGTGAGAAACAAAAGGCGAACGGCGCATGACATACGTCACAACCAAACGTTAGCAGATCCAGAGTGGCTCTGGGCAGATCCAATAGTTTTAAACTTCAACAGAGTACCCACCTTCAAGGAAGTAAACGCTTGTCAATGGAAAGTGGCCTGGTAAGACCAGGCTAGCACTTTTATGGACTTCAAAACAAAACTTCCCTTTCACTGCCATTATTAAGCTTGGAAGACATTTGTTTATATAATTCAGATTGTATTCATCTGAAAGAAGAATGTCATATACACCTAGGATGGCTAAAGGGTGTGTAAATCATGGGCTAATTTTCATTTTTGGGTGAACTATCCCTTTAATACAGCAAGAAAGAAAACGAAAAGAGGGAAACCTTTAAATTCTGTAGGCAGCTATATCAAACTAGTAGCAAACTGTTGCATGCCTCCAGTTTGTGTTGCAAAATCTTCCAAACCACCTGCGTGTAGCCTATCCAGCACCTCTTTTATTTAATTTAGCTACTTGATCGTTAATCAAGTTTCACTTTCACACTTTATTTACTATTTATTTAGTATTTACTTAATTTTATCATCACAGGAAATATGACCATTGACCATCATTTGACAATTGGTGAAAAAGAAAAATGTTGCATCGCAGTATTGGAGATATTTTCATTTTAAATCATGAAGGCAAGTCAGCGGATATTACACAAGCAATGTGTCAAACCACAGTCAATTATTCACTACAGAAAGTGGAATTAAAATCGGATGAGCTTTCGGCGCATATTCTCACAGAGACAACGAGAGATAAAACTAGGCCTACTTCAACGTATGTTGATAACGGTATAATTGTCTTAATTTATTTTCTTAAGATTTCTCTTGTGGCTCATGTAGTGAAAAAAAATTAGAAGAGAAGTAGGCCTATTTCGTGTTAAACGAAAGCTGCTCTTTTCATTGATGGCTGATTATTGCAGTGTTCTGACATATTATAGACTGTTAATCATTTTAATTATAGGCCTATAATTCATTGTATAATCGGCCTAAATGTTTTTAAATAATTCAATTTCAATGAGCCTACTAAACTAATATGTCTAATATTTTATTATGCAGCGTGTCAGTTATGAAATTGTTGTGGGGCAAATTAATTGTGATATCAATTTAATAATAAAAGTAGGCCTACCCTAATAATAATAATAATGATGCATTTGAACATAGGCCATATCATATCATGGTCAACTAGGCACTGTTTTTTTATTGCAGATATTTAATACGTATAGTGTGAGAAGACAAGTTGCTGCTCGATGATCGGACCATACAGTGTGAGCACATAAATCATGAGCTCTAGCTATACATCCAGGGCTTGACATTAACACGCCTACCAGATGCGGGTAAATTTCAGCTGTGGCGGGTAATCCAGCCACTCCCACTAGCCACTTTGGCGGGTTGAATATAATTTCAGCCTACAGTCAAATGAAATGCCAAGACCTTTGTGTCACAAAATATTACAATTCACAAAATTACAATTCAGTTACAATTATTTATCGATTAACTTGCAGTTAGTGAAGGCGGGATAGGCAGAATCGCGCTGAATGACACACAACAGAAGCGCTCTCTCGCGTGCGCGCGCTCTTTCTCTGTCGCACGCGTGATCAGTTCTCCTTGCCCCTGAATAGTCAAATACACTATTGTGAATAGTCAAATACACTACTGCAAACCGATGTCAAAATTTTCGTTGTGCGGAGTATCTCGCATGAACAAAGTCAGTTATGGCTTAAAGTATTAACTGGATATGTGTCAAAATATTACGTTGTAGCGCTTTGTGTAGGCCTACGAATGAAAATAGGGATAGCTCACTTAACGTAACTGCAAACATGGAGGCGATCGACATTAAACAGCTCACACTTTATTCCCTGCAAAACTCTCACAAGAGTGCGTCACAAATTCCATTCCGTCCACAGCATTACTTAATAAAACAAAATAACTAAATGTTAGCAACAGAAAATAATCCGCACACATGGGTGCTCGAGGCGCAGGGCGCACACACACAAAACGCAGGCAGTTCAACAGGGAGCGCGCACTCTTAAAGGGGCCACACTCTATTCATACTCGTTACAATGTCATTAATGTTAATCAAACAACTACAGGTGTTAAATAAACATATACATATTAAATAAACCTACTGTATCTGTATCTTTTTTTTAGAGAAATTTACTACTGTTTTTGTAATTTGCTTCTTTGTTCTTTATAGCCTAACAAAAATATTACATTTCTCATATTAGCCATATTGCCCACCGCTTGCCCACCTGTACACCAGCTGATATACACTGTAGTCTTGATTTGGGTGGTCACTCTGCATTGAAAGTTTGAAAGGGTTTTAAATCTTCTAAATCAAGTAAAATGACTCAAAATCAAGTCATTTAAGCATGCCAAAGTCAACTTTAATCATATAAAATGTAATTTTGTGGCCAGTGAAAATGCTGAGTGGCTAGTAACTTTTAAAAACCACTAGCCACAGTGGCTGGTGAGCAAAAAAGTTAATGTCAAGCCCTGTATACATCACATGCATTCTATTTGTACAGTGTGAGTAGGTAACCTTGCTGAAATTGCGCAAAAATCGCACAGTGTATGCCCGCCTTTATCTTAGTATAATGTAAACGCAATCCAGGTCGACGTCACACAAAACCCCGCCCAGTGTCAGTATTCCCCCTCCTGTCCCAGGCACTGTTAATTTTGACAGCATATTTTGATTTAGTTTTAGTCATAGTCTTTTGACTAAAATGCTATTTAGTTTTAGTCATATTTTAGTCACCTGAATTGTTTTTAGTTTTAGTCTAGTTTTAGTCGACTAAATATCATAAGATTTTAGTCGACTAAATCTACAGTAGATTTAGTCTCCTAAAATTTTATGAGTTTAGTTAAATTGTAATACATTAAGCATTTAAGCATTACATAACCGACTGTCACTTGAACTGACATTTTGACATCATTTTGTTCCCTTTCAGTCGGTCACGTTCGACGTACGTCGGAACTGACTGACGAATTGGGATCTGTTCTCAATTCGTCGGTCAGTTCCGACGTACGTCTCCGTTCCCTCCTTCAGGGAACGAGGGTTACATACGTAACCGAGATGTTTTTTACATTAAAATACACGAAAGAGCTCAATTCACTTTTTTGTTTGTTTTTAAAAACATCTATATAGTTTGTATAACTTTGTATTTCTGTTTTAGTTAGTATATCATGTTAAGCTAAAGCTTCAAATAAGTTTGTTTATTTATTTATTTTAATTTCAGTTAACATTTATTTAATTTCAAGTAACAAAGATTTTTTTGAATGGTTTTAGTTAACTATTATAACCCTCATACTTTATTTAATATGTGTCAAATACTGGTCTTTCCCCCTGACTATGAATTAAATGAGAATGAAATCAAATACAGTTTATTGTGTAAGAAAAAACGAATATATAATGTGTGACTTTTAATTATAAACCAGCTGGAAATACACCGGGACTCTTATTTTGAAATCTCGCCTTACTATTGCAGTCGCTGGATGTTCATTCAAGTTCAGATGAGGAGATAAAATATGCATTGTTACGACCGTCTAAAACAACATATTACTATATAAACATTGTAAAGTAAACTTTACAAAGGTCTTGGCATTTCATTTGACTGTAGGCTGAAATTATATTCAACCCGCCAAAGTGGCTAGTGGGAGTGGCTGAATTACCCGCCACAGCTGAAATTTACCCGCATCTGGTAGGCGTGTTAATGTCAAGCCCTGGATGTATAGCATTATTCATCAGAATTAGTTCATAAACAATTGCCTGGCATAAATGTGTGCAATTCATTGATTGTGAGCCGCTGTATTGGGGATGCGTGAGTGAGCCTGTAGAAGAGCACCAGCGCCGTATTCTCCAGCGGTTAGATCAGCACGTTCAAATCAAATGTGCGCATCTGTTACACAGGACATCAGTTCTGACTGGATCTCTTCCCTAATCGTCCCTCCCTAACATTTTCGTCTCGTTTTTATTTGTTGACGAAAATTACAGTTGATTTTCGTTATAGTTTTTGTCATCCAACACTAGTTTTTATTTAGTTATCGTCTCGTTTTCGTCAGTGAAAAAAGGTCGTTGACGAAAATTATGACGAAAATGATTAGTCAATGAAATTAACACTGGTCCCAGGACACCAGGCTGTGGAGCGCTAGTAAGTAAGCAGTCACCTGTAGCAAACCAATACAGGGCCAGAGCAACTCTTTTTTCCACGGGAATCGATGCACGTAGCTGTGTGGATTTGCTATACAATCAAGGGCGGAGTAAATTGAAAATATAGTGGAACGTTTGGAAAGTTGCAGAACCCAGCACTTCAGGTCGGCTTTGCACCGGGGTACATCCTCTGCAGACTTTTTTTTTTTGTTGCGCAGGAAAGAGAGAGCCGATTGGTACTGAAGCCACTTGAGGTTGACAAGTGTAAACGCGCCGTGTCCTGACTGACTGATGATCCGATCGGCTTGATCAGATCACGGTGATCGCATGTAAACACAACCATTGTGTCGCTTACTGATCTCTACAATCCTGCTCTGAAATGCATGTCCTTTCCTACTAAGCCGGTGTTTGTTGCAAAGCATCTTCAAACCTCAAAGCCACATCAATTGGAGAGAGTGACAGGCGACAGTGGGCGGAAACAGATTTTTGTAGGTAATCTCTCTCATAGGAGAGCCTGCAGGGGGGTTATTTTCAAGCATTTGATTTACTGACCCTCATTCCCCCCAAATGCCTCCAGCTCACCGTTTGCAGATGTTCAATTTTACTGAACTAACTATTTCATCTACCTTTGTCAATAAAAGTGATTGATTACCCAATCGCAGAGCAAGCCCGGAGCAGGTGTCGTCTCTTGTGAAAGATTGTGTCGCAGGCTGGCAAAATCCGAGATTATTTGGAAGAGAGGGTAGCTAATTTTCCATAAAATCCAAATGAAAACAGTAGAGGGCACAATGAAAACAGAGAGGAGTGAACTATGAGTCAAGGACGTCTTGCTGTTCTTTTCAGGATCTGGTGCTCTTTGGTTTTACTTCTCTATTGCGTTTGTAATGTAACAGGATTTCACATACTCAAATGCTTTTACTCATTCCTCATTTATACATAAGTGGATTTCACACACAAATTATAATTCTAATTTTGTCATTATTTACTATTGTCATTATACTATCAGTCGTTTAAAATTAAATGATCATTCTTTTGCTAGAAAAAAATATATTTTGAATACTTTTTCAACTAATTTTATATCATTTATATATAATATTAGGGCTGGGTATTGACACAGATTTCACAATTCAATTTGATTTTGTGTCTGAAGCTTGCAATTAGTTTAGATTTCGATCCGATTCAATATCAGTTATTTAATTTGAAAATCAAGGTAAATTGTACATAGTTGTCTTCCGGGAAACATGTATTTTCTGTTGCTTCTGAAGGGCAGAACTAAATGAAAAAAACTTGATATTTAAACAAAATAAGAACAATTTGGACATCTTCATCCTGTTCAAAAGTTTTCACCCCCCGGCTCTTAATGCATCGTGTTTCCTTCTGGCGCATCAGTGAATGTGTCAACCTTTTTTAATAGTTGTGTTTGAGTCCCTCAATTGTCCTCAGTGTAAAAAGATGGATCTTAAAATCGTACAGACATTGCTGGAGAGGGTTCAAATGTGCAAAAGATGCTGGAAACCTGAAGAATGTGCAGGACCTGGGCAGTTTAACTGCTCAGGACAAACAGGGGACTCAAGAACAACCATCACAAAACAAAAAAACAGCCATGGATCATCCAGGTAACGACACACAGCACTGAGAGTATGGTTCATAAACTTTTGATCGGGGTCATTTTAATAAATTCAGCTATTTTTTTGTCTTGTGGACTATGTAAACATTTTGTATGTAAAATATATTATTCAGGACAGTACTAAATAAAAAATAACATGAATTTTGTATGATACCTCTTATTTAGTTAAAATTATTCCCATTTTCACAGATTCTGCAAGCGGTTCAGGTACCCATGTATTGTACCTGAACCGCATGCAGAATCTGTGAAAATGCGAATAGTTTTCTCAAGGAAAATAAATCTCTTAACTAATGCTGTAAAGTGTAAACTATGGAAGTTAGTTGTAGTCTATGCTACATTAGCCTACTATAATATTGAAGGTAAAAAAATAACTGATTTCTATACAAACACTTAAAATATTCTCAATGATGTTTTTTATAATAATAAAGTTATAATATTAACTTTACAATTACATAATCATATTTCTTTTTTGAAATATAAACATTTAAATGGTGACTGTCATAAAAATGTGATTTATTGGATGGGAGGCATGTTACAATGTTCCTTTCATACATCAACTGAAAACAGGATGACTAATCGATTCTTGGGATTTAAGAATCGATATCGGTTTGTAAAAATGAGATTCGATTAAAATCGAGAAATCTATCTTTTTTATCCAGCCCTACATAATATGCACATCATCAATAGGGTCCCGAACAACTTTGATACCCATTGACTTTCACTGTATGGACAAAAAACAGAAACGAAAAAAAAAGTTACTTTTAAGGTAAACAAACAACAGCTGTGGATATCAGAAATAACCCTAAAAATATAATGACAATATAACACCTGTTTCGGGGATTAAAGGATGGCATTTGGTGCCTGTATATTTTACAACTTGTAATATGGCCAATAACTTTTCAGCTGTAACATTTTTCAAAATATCTTCTTTTGTGTTCCACAGAAGAAAAAAACAAATGTTTAAAACAACATGACAGTGAGTAAACAATGAAAGAATTGTCTTTTTTTTGGGGTGAATCCCATGTAGTATTAGCCTGGCTCCACCCTCCTACGTACTTCCGCTCAATTTTCATTTTCCTTCAGTACTACGTCTGGGACTGCTGTATATCCGTAGGTTTTCTCCCGAACAATTCTTTACCGGTCCAATCAGCAAACAGAGGGAGTGGCTGAGAGCGATGACATTGATGTCGTGCCCTAGTTTGAGTTGTAGTTCAGTAATGGCGGCGGTGAAAGATGCGAGTGTGTGGCACCGCTGACGAATGTCCAGAAGTTAAAGCCGGAGTGTGGTGAGGTGGACGAGCGAGCGAGACATGAGAGGAGCGAGCGAGATTGGTGTGCATGATTGAGAATGAGACACACCGGTCTCGAGTCCTCTCATGAGGGAGCACGGAGGCATATAAGGATGAACGACAACAATGAAGGACAAGAGAGAGGACCAGGCCTGGATTTTAAGTTGTGTTTTGTTTACGTTTTGTTATGTGTGCGCGGACGTCCGTGAGGGGGTGCCGCTTTTACTTTCATTTTGTGTTTATTATTTGATGAAAAGTTGTTAAACGTTCGCCGGTTCCCGCCTCCTTCTTCCCTGAACAAACGAACTCCGTTACACGGAGCAAGAACAATCACTGCTGAGTTTTGTTGGTGGCCATGATGTTGTGGTCCGGGAAAAGTATTTTTCAGCTCACTCCGTTAGTGGTGAGTTGGCTGAAGCCGTCCGTCTCCCACCACCCGCGAAAATAACCCCGGCTGAATTACCGACTGCTTTTGAGTCTTGACAAACACCAAGGTCGTGTGGTAATGTAATTGCTGTCTGAATCCACATCTCTGAGTTTTCATATCCTTTATCCTATATCCTTTTTAGACCCCTGCAGAGCACCGTGCGGTTGCATGAGCTGTAATTTGGATGCTAGACTTTTTTCAAGACTGTTTACAAGAGCAATATATCTCATCACCGCTCAAAAAATAAAAAGAAGAAAAGCACGTAAGCATTTAAATTGGGCTGTTATATACGTCAGCATTTATTCTTATCATACCAAGCATATGACATTTTATTTACAGCATATACAATCATGTTATGATTGCACGAGATATGCACCACAAGAGCAGCGTGTTCCGATCACAAAACTCTCCTCGCCACCGTGAATAAATCACAATCCGAATGCACAAGGTTTTATCAATGACACTGAGGTGGTGTGCACAGTTAATGTGAGAATCAAAGGTGAACGGCCTTCGTCACGACCAAACTTTAGCGATTGGTTGGGCAGATCCAGAGTGATCCAATAGTTTTAAACTTCAATAGAGTTCCCGTCTTCAAGGAAGTAAACGCTTGTCAATGGAGAGTGGCCAGACTCTATGTACAAATGAAATGTACGAGAGTCTGGTAAGACCAGGCTAATGTAGTATGGCAACTTTTCATTAATTTTTTTTTTTTTTTTTTATCAATACAAAATGTTGAGCATCATATTTGCTTGACTTGACATTCATATCTTAATCTTGACATAATTCCTTTGCGTCTCTTTGCATAAGCTTCAATGAGATTACCAGACATACTGTGAGCTTAAGCAAATCATTTAAAATATCCAACACAAAGGCTAATCGGATACAAGAACCCTAAGAAAAGCCATTATAAAGCCTGTCAGTCATTTACCAATAAAAATCTATCTCAAAGGTCAATTGAGTAGTATAGACGACATGTCTGTAAGAACATGACAACTGCTTAATCACCTACATAACTGCTACGTTACATGCTTTATTTTTAGAAGGTCTCCTCCAAGACTGCTGCCATGATTCAGCAAAGAGTTTGTGTTTTGAAAGCCATTCAAAAATCACTGCAAAAGGCCATATTCCAGCGCCTTTTGGGAGAAAAGGAAGTGTTATGCCAAGCTCTAGCTGTACCACAGAACGGTTGACAGTTCCGCCCACTTTTTGTTTTAACTTTTTCAAACACCTGGAAGAACAAAAGAGGGCCTTTGATCACGGGAAATCCCTCACGATTACAGCAGGGCTTCAGCGGCTGAGCTCCATTCTGAGTCTGGGGAAACGCTCCAAGGCTTAGATACTTCTATGCAGACTGAGCGCAAGATAGAGAGAGAGAGGGAGATGAGACAGTGGGATAGAGGAGGAGAAAGACAGACATGAAATGCAAAGATGGAGAGAGTGAGAGAGAGAGAGAGAGAGAGAGAGAGAGAGAGAGAGAGAGAGAGAGAGAGAGAGAGAGAGAGAGAGAGAGAGAGAGAGAGAGAGAGAGAGAGACGACGAGAGAGAGAGAGAGAGAGAGAGAGAGAGAGAGAGAGAGAGAGAGAGAGAGAGAGAGAGAGAGAGAGAGAGAGAGAGAGAGAGAGAGAGAGAGCGCAAATATCTTGGGTGCTCTGTTTAGGAGGCTTCTAGCAACCCAACAAGAGGACAAATACAAAGAGGAGGAGGATATTCACCTCTAATCCTGTTCTCCATCCTGGCTCAATCAGCCAGCCAAACAAACACCCACATACGCAACACACTGAGAAAGAGGGACACGCTCAGCCTCTTTGCACTCTAAAGAAACGAGAGAAAGAGACTTGAACTGCAGTGATACCACACGCACATGACAGAATGGGCCATAGGAAGAGCTCCGTATTGCAGACCAAAGAAAGAGGCTTGTGCAATCTGTGTTGTTCCCCTGCTAAATTAAACCCGAACAAATACTTATTCTAGTCAGCAGAAATGGCAGCTTATGCCTGACTCCATTTCTCACCTGTCTGAGCACATTTGCCTGTGCTGCCGCTCACCTGCACAGATGCTTTTCACGCTCCACGACTGACAAAGACAACCGAACGGGAATGAAAAAAAGGCCATTAACCTCCCCTTTCAATACAAATATGACACACACACAAACGCCAGCCCTCTCCTGAAGGAGTGCTTTCCCACGCTACTTCCATAAAAGGGCCAGGTCCGGGAAGGCCAATGCCTAGTTTGGAGTCACTCTGTTGGGATAAGCTGGCTGAGAGGCAGGGGGCCAGAGACTTACTTCAATGCACACTAGCCCACTCAATGAGGTATGAAAGGAGCATAAATAATGTTTTCAGCCCTTAAAATCGTTATTTTTTGTTTTCTCTAGCCGGCTGGGTTGGCTTTCTGAATTTGTGTATGCTTTGCATGAAAAGATCCGAGCATGGTTTCAGAGCACAGGATTGTCGAAGCCGAGAAAGACAAGGAGGAAGAAAGATTTTGTGTACACAAGCAGTCCATGAAGAGGGAACATACCCGCAAAACAGAAATGAGTATAAAGGCGTACATCCTCTATGAAGCAGGACCACATAGTCCTCCCACTCAGTTCTGGTGTCTCTGAGGAGTGAGCCAAGCTTTGCTATTACTCACAGCAGACGTCCACACAACAGCACTTCACAGGGACTATAGTACTCCACACACAACTCCAGGGAGGAGCTGCACTGTCTGCCACACGCTTTGCATAACTGCCATGCCCCCGTCCCCAAACCCCCAGCTGCAGGCAGCATTCAGAGATCCCTACGAACGGATGTGCCAGGGAGGTGCCCACACGTGTGATTCAAACATTTAACCTCAGCGAGGACGGCTGGCAAGGCTTTAAGAGTAATCGATGACCAGCACATAAAAGGCAGCTGGAACTGCATGCCCACTGCAGATGGGCACTGACTGGAGCACTGGAAAATGCAGTCAAAAAATGGGTAGTTGACAAATAATACTATTTTGGGGTTTCGTGTATAACATTTTATGTAAGGGAAAGTATATTTTGTTTGACTTAATAGCCATGCAGTATGATAAAAGAGTTTTTAAAAATACAAAAATTACATTTACTTTCTCTATATGACATAATGGGGGTAGAAGTATGGGGGTAAAAAGTAGGTTAGAATACATTTACATTAATTATAGTCAAGGTTCTCACATCTTTGACCAATAAACTACCATGATTTTTCAGTCATTCATGAATACTGGATAAGATTTTGGTAACACATTAAGGTTCCCTTTATAAAGGTGTTTTTAAATAACTATTAACTCATTTAAAAATGCATTATAAATCGTTGATAAGCAGTTATAACTGCATGAATAAAAAGGGTGACTTTAACGCAATGCCCGCCAAATATTGAGCAATGTTTAACTCGCATGTCGTGGTCTAATGGTTAGAGAGTCGGACTTGCAACCCAAAGGTTGCAGGTTCGAGTCTCAGGTCTGGCAGGTGGGGGGAGTGAATAACCAGGGCTCTCCTCCACCCTCAATACCACGACTGAGGTGACCCTTGAGCAAGGCACCGAACTCCCAATTGCTCCCTGGGTGCCACAACAATATGGCTGCCCACTGCTCCAGTGTGTGTGTGCACTTGGATGGGTTAAATGCAGAGCACAAATTCCAAGTATGGGTCACCATACTTGGCCACATGTCACTTCACTTTCACCTTCACTAAATGCTTAATAAATGTATTTATTCACACTTATTTAACTCAAAGATTCCTGTTTTATTTCATGATGCAGCAAAAATAGACTATCATAGTGAGACTGAAGGGTGTTTTATTTGTGGTTTTCTCATTAATATCTCAATGACTGCCACTTTTCTTAAAATGTTCCTTACCAAAAGTGACTCCCATGATATTCCACAAAATTCTCATTATGCCTATCAACTCCTTGTTTATCAAAATGAAATGATCAAACGTTATTTTGGAGAAGAAAAAAAACAGCACAAAGACTTGATGAGATATTAATAATTAATATTTTAATTCCAATATTA
Organism: Romanogobio albipinnatus; assembly: GCA_023566225.1. NCBI lineage: Eukaryota > Metazoa > Chordata > Actinopteri > Cypriniformes > Gobionidae > Romanogobio > Romanogobio albipinnatus. Next base: position 11,122,369 of record CM042259.1, on the reverse strand, counting down.
GTGACTTGCGAACCTTGGTGTAAACATGTGAACCATTTATTAATGAGTTACAAACATTAACCTTAATGTAAAGTGAACACGTGTGAATCATGTTACTCATTAATAAATGGTTCACATGTTTTCACTTTACATTAAGGTTCGCTTTCACGGGTTATTAATGTTTGTAAATCATTAATAAATGGTTGAGTTAAACACATTTATTAAGCATTTATAACGTGAGTTAAAAAAGGCTCACTATTTGGCAGGTATTGCGTTAAAGTCACCCTTTTTAGTTATGCTGTTATAACTGCTTATCAATGATTTTTAAAAATGAGTCATTTAAAAACACCTTTATGAACCCTTTACGAAGGGAACCTTAATGTAAAGTGTTACCAAGATTTTTTATTTATTTTATTCTGCATAAAAGGTACAATTTCATCGAGATTCATAGCCAATGAAATAGTCTTAAGCCGACCATGTTTATAAATTGCTTAAAAAATGTACATTTCCATGACTTTTCAATCCTTCATGAATACTGATTTTTTTTTTTTTATCTTAAAAAAACAGAGATATTATGCTCAAAAGGAGCACTTTCAACACAGTTAAATATAGAAATTTTTAATCATTTAAGATTCAGTGACATTTTAATTAGCGTGGGAACCCAGTATAGCATGTCAACCTACAGGACACATCACATTAACCATCCATTTATCTACATCAACATTTCACATACATGATTAACAATTCAATTTTTAACCAAATTCAGCCAGTCAAACTGCCCAGCAAGCTATTCCCCATTTAAAAGATGGCTAATATCCGTCCAAACACAGCCCTGATGTCTAGGTTAAAGCACTGCAAAATTTGGGCCGTCAGTGAAAATGTAATATACATCTAACCATAGCCCAAGAACAGTCATCGTGAACATGTCAAAGAAATAAAACCAAACACCTTGTAATCACTGTTGATTTTGCATACATGATGGAATATCACACATCTCACAAGTTATTTTGGCAAAAACGTCATGTAACCGAATTCAAGGATATTTTGGCTAGAAGTGAGTTACTCATAGCCGGACAATACGGGTCTATAGTTAACCGAGACGGTGAAATGACGGCTATTGCTTGCTGGGTGGTCTGTGGGAAATCAGAAAATGATATGTTGTGATACAATCAATCAATGTACCAATGAAATCACAATGATCAGATCTATCGATCACCAATTGCAGAACAGACAGGGCTACCTGAACCCATCTGACCTCCATCGTTCAAAAATCAGTGTGGTTGCCGCACTTTGTTAAGCCTATTAACACGGTCACACAATGTAAGCAGGTGCAGCCAGACTCTGGGAGGTGTGTTAAAGAACCGAAGGAGGCACTTGCAAGCCAGTAGGGCTGTTGACTGGGTGCTGAGAGACACAGGCTCTGTGATTTACGGGCAGAGAGAGAGAAGGCTGGGGGAATCAATACATTGCTTCAGTCTCACGCTTGCTGCCGACTCATTAGAAGTGAAGCCTTGAGGAATGTGCTTAATTATCTCTGATTATTAATGGCCCACCTCTCAGACAGATTATCAACACACAGCATAGGGTATTTTGTCAAAAGATGGGGCAGAGGAGGGAAGCCACACGCACGCATACAGAAGGCCGAATGCAAATCTCGCTTGCATTCATCCTGCACATTCATAAACTGCCAGATCCGCAAGCCAGACTGTTTGAGATGTAAACACCTCTGGTCGGGAGAGTCATGTTTCACTGATATCCAGACCAAGCCGGCTTGGACTATCTGAAATACACAGATATCACATTTGTTTGGTGATATGTCTTGACATTACTTTATGAGCTTGTAACGGATCTAACAGGGAGGAAACATCTCTAGTGCTTGAGGAGTCTTTGTTTTTGAGAATGCTTGAATTTATTATTATTATTATTTTTGTTACATGTTGCAGAGTAGCCAAACTTGTTGTGCTGCAAACTAAAAGACTATTTAATAAAACAATAAAAGATTTTTGTGAATTATAATACTGCAAATATATTACAATGTATCAGCCTACTCGCCATTTCGTGACGTCAAAACCATACCTCATGATTTTGTAAAAAGGGGTGAATGTTGGAGTCATGAGAGCATGTTGACGGTTGTTACCTTCAGCAACTTTTTAGACAATATCTGAGGTTAGTCTCATGAAATTTATGAATTAAATAATCTGAAAACCGGGCGGTGGCTGATGCTCACTAGATATTGGCGGGACGGCGTGACCTTATACTCTCAAGGGACACAAAACAAACACTCACATTTGAGCAGTCACACGCTGTGCCCATCCTGCAGAGGCATAACTAACCTCTAAACCTCAATTAAGGCTAACATTACCTTCCCAGTGAGCTTAAAAGCAATAGGCACGTTCAGTTGACGTATTCATCAAGTATTCCTGTCACACGCTCGCTCACCCCGCGCGAATACTTCGCTCGACCTTGCCCTGCTGATCCTGTTTACAGTGTGGCGCGTGAATGATGAGCACCAGAAACTACAAGACTCGAGGTAAACAACACAGAAATGATGACAGCTGTCTTTATGAACTTCTGATGTGGCGTAATGTCCAATTTACGCTTTGAAAATATGGGTGAATAATGCTGACGACTGTAAACTGACAGGTGTACTTGATACGCTTTCTCTGAGAGGAAAAAAAAGCTGATGCTACTACGACCCCAAGATGCGGACCGCCGCAAATACCATACATCCAGAAGACGAGAACGTCTCAAAAGCACACACCCAAACCTGATCAAGGGTGCTAAAAAGCACTTAATCTATTAGCTTCACGCTCCGTGAGAAATCTAGGGCTTTTCTAGACAGAACAAAAACAGGATAATAAACGACCACGTTTCAGGGGTAAAAGAGAAAGCTTTATTAGGCTACCTCATAACTATGGCACAGAATAAAACATACCTCAAATTGCATCACGAATAAATGCCCGGTATGAATTTAACGCTATTAAATTCACTAAAAGACACATCGCATTTCCAAACAATACAAATGTGCCTAACTATAAGCGCACACAGTTTTAAAATGCAATAAAAGCCGTGCATTTAAAGTTGATGCAAAGGCTGTATCAATTAAATCGGATTCTCTCTATTAGTGGTGAGTTTGTCTATAACACATTTTGACTGGTAATCCATAAAAGCGGGGCTCTAGCTCAGCAGTGTGCAGGCTTATCCGTGATAAGAGTCGGTATCAGTGTTGGGCAAACGTGCACCGCACAATTCCTTCAGAGCAATGATGACTAACGGGAAAACTGTTCCCGTACTCACTTGAGGCCCTTTGGAAATATTATGTAAATGCGTATCATCATCATTCCAGAGCTTAATGCCCTTCCTACATGGTGCGTAATGATGATGAGCCCCCAAATTGCAATGCGCTGCATAGGCTGCTCAAAGTTTGAAGCGCTCTTACCTTTAAGGACGATCCCGCAGACGCTGTACAGGGTAAACAGCATATGCTGCTTCACCATCATATTGCCTTCCTTCTATAACAGCTGCCCGCTTGCCGTCAACACACTTTCTTCGCTCTTTCGCTTCTCCGCGCGGCTGATGATGGTGCTTATCCAGGTGCAGACCGCTGCAATCAATACTACAGGCTCCTTCGATAACTTCTCCTCGGTTGAAGTCCCACTGCGCTTTCCGCACGCCGTTCACTTGACGCTCGGACTGAGCTCGAGAAGTGCGAAGCGCTCCAACACAGTAGAAAAGTACAGCTCGCGCATCTATCGCCTCCTGGGAGCGAGCAGGCAGAGTCCCGCCTCCGCAGATTGACAGATGAGGACGGGGAGCCAATAGCGCGCGCCTGGAATTATTCTCCGCTTAAACTGGTTCTCGACTCCACAGTCCTTGTGATTAAACGAACTGGGAAATATAATGCAATGCGAGTGCGTGCAACGGCACTGATTGTCTTCTGTCTGGTACCGTATTGCGCAATGGAACGATCCGGGTGGACTAATGATGATTTAGGCACGTGGATTTCATTACTGTACAGCAGTCCTGAATGGACAGCTACCGTGGGATCTACAAGCAGCGCACCTCTCACCGGGATCAAATAGACTTGACTGTGCTCACAGTTTTACTACTGATACAAACCACTAGGCGGATAATATTGCATGGTCGTCATTCTGTGCATTATCAATCCAGCAAAGATTTCAATGAAACAAATAACGATATTCATTATATGTGACCCTGGACCACAAAACCAGTCATAAGGATCTTTTATTTTATTTTATTTTATTGAGAATCATACATCACCTGACAGCTGAATAAATAATATTTCCATTGATGTATGGTTTGTTAGGATAGGACAATATTTGTCCGATATACTGGAAATCTGGAATCTGAGGGTGCAAAAAAATCTAAATATTGAGAAAACTGACATTAAAGTTGTCCAAATCAAGTCCTTAGCCATGCATATTACTAATAATAATACATTTTGATATATTCACAGTAGGACATTTACAAAATATCTTCATAGGACATGATCTTTACATATATGTTTTTTGGCATATAAGATGTGTGGCATATATAAGATATAAGATCAAAAATTTTGACATACAATGTATTGTTGGCTATTGCCACAAATATACCCGTGCATCCAGGGTCACATAGTATATTATTGAGTATGCTTTGCTGCATGTTTTCACATTAGGGGTAAGTTTGCCAACGGATCCTGCCATTATAAGCTTTACAGCAACATTTAAACACACTGAGAAAAAGAACACTTTTGCACGTTTTTGCACACAGGTTTTTAAAAGTAAATGTCACATATGGAATTAAGTAAATCAAGTTAAGTAAAATTAACAAAGAAAAGAAGTAATTTTAACTTGGCCAGTAAAAGGATGAGTAATTTCTATTTAGTTGAAGTTTCCTTTGCAGTTCTTTTTACTAAAAAAATATATAACCCTGAATGGTAACACTTGAGTATGGGGAACACATATTTACTATTAACTATGATTTTTGCCTCAATAAACTCCTAATTTATTGCGAATAAATAGTTAGTAAGGTAGTTTTTCTAGCATTTAAGTTTAGGTATTGGGTAGGATTAAGGGATGCAGAATATGGTCATACAGAATAAGGCATTAATGTATGCTTTATAAGTACTAATAAACAGTTAATATCCTAGTAATATGCATGCTAATAAGCAACTAGTTAATAGCGATAATTGAACCCTAAAATGAAGTGTTACCCACTGAATTAATCCTCTAAACTAAGAATATAATATTATATTAATATATTATATATTATTATATTATTATATATATATACACAAATATATATTGTGTCGACATCCTATAGAAGTAATACACCTGAACACAGAGTCCTTGGCACACAATACACAATGACGGTAACATTCGATGGATCGTTTTTTTGAGTATGAATGTGTCATTTTGAGTATAAAATGAACTCCAACTTTCACAAAATGGCAAATTACTAAACCTAATGACAAAAGCATTGATAAAGCAATGTAAATACAGAATCAAAATCAACCTTATTAATTATTCAAGCCCCAGTGCATGATGGGAACACCAGTATCAGAAAAGTTACTTAATGTTGATATTTACACTTACTTTCTACATGCTTGAATTGAGTAATATAGAATTTTCTTTTTTTTATTCTTGCCTGAACTAACTTTATCATGTAGAAATTAATTTGTTTCAAGTTTTCAGTTACAGTCACAGGTATTTTGTAGCTGACCCTTTACTAAATATGCAAATGATATTTCTAATTTTACAGGGTTTTGAATATGCTTGAAGGGGGGAAAATGACTGATAGAGAACACATTTGTGTAATTGGACTTTTGGCTCAAACTCTTACGAAGATATAGCCATGTGACAACTATCCCCAATCTCCACCACACACACACACACACACAGTATTTGTAGGTCTTGTCGAGACATGCTCCCTTGAGTGGAAATTAAATGTCAGATCTTAATATTATGTAATATATTTTATATCACACAGTGGCAGTGGTTTTATCTCATCCATTGAGCTGAGGAGAACTTAAAAAGAAGCAAATGATGATTTAACCAACCGTTCATATGAAAGAGAGATTGTTAAAACGAAGTGGGATTTCTTTTTTTCTCAAGTTTTCAATGTTTCTGCTGCGATAACTCAGAAAAGTCACCTTTTGCTTCAGAAAATCCAATTTAATTTCATTTTTAAAATACGATTCCTCTTCCTGCAGGCAAAGATAAGTTTGATTTCTAAAAAGTTACACACTCCGTTCCGAGGCCGCAGTTCACCATACAATTTCTTATCAAGTCTCTTATCGTTTTTACTATTAGCTGACACATGTTCTGAAGGTTAATTCTTACTCAAACAAACTAGTTTCTGAAAGTACTATACACTCGTCCATTTATTATAAACTGCATCAGAAGTCATAACTGTTCTATAATCAGTGCGAACACAATCATAGCACAGTACTTTAATATGATTCTTACATCAATGCATAGGCCTATATCATTTATAATACTTTAAACCTGAGACTTAATCTAATTTTAAAGTATAATAACGTTGTGTTATGCCTGTGGCTATGTGATGCTCCCCATTCTTTTCACAATATTTATATTTAAATCACCCATACAAATTAGAAGATAAGTCCCAGTCCAATCTAACCACACTCAATCTCTTTTTCCTATGTTTCTTTATTTAGCTTCCGCCTGATAGATAAAGATCCCTTGGCCTTACTAGATAGAAGATCTCCTCCCAACATGGTTTCCTCCCTCCAGAACAGCAGACACAGATGTCACAGTGAGTAAGAGTGTTTCCTCACATAACGGTCAACAGCATTGTGACAATGGCACATCCCCAAGGAGCACTGTACAATAGGATCAGGAATGGACCATTTAGTTTATGTTATTTGTATAAATAAATTTAGAACATATTTTCATTGTTTTATGAATACGAATCACATAAACTGAAATGGTCCATTCCCTTGTTTCATTAAAGGGGTGATGAATTGAGAAATCAACTTTCCCTTGAGCCTTTGATATATAAAAGTTAATCGTGGTATAAGAATATCCTGTAAGTTTCAGAGCTGAAAACGTCCTTGTTAGTCAAAGAAAAGCTTTTATTGACACCAGGCCTAGAAAATGAGAGATCTCAGAATATGTCGACAGAGCAATAAACATGCCGGTTCCAGCTCACGTGCGGAAGACATTACGCGTTTGTTCGCTTCATTTCACCGCAGAATAGATTGTAAACAAGATACAGGTCAAAACTGGATTTGCAGACATATTGAGACACAATGCTGTGCCTTCTATATTAGATCCGACAGGAATGGTGCAACACACTTATGTGAGTAAAACATGTTTTTTTATATGTGTTAGTATTGCATTGTTACAGATCGTTTGATATCTATTGATTACATACCTTAGCACGCTGTCACAGGCTGGAGAAGGTGTTATTGGTTCATTCGTGATCAGACTCAGACTTGTAACGCCAGTGCTCGCAAAGGCCAACGTCTCAGGGCTATGTGTTTTTCAGACGGGCTACCAAAGCGTATCACCAGCCGGCTCTTAAATAGTGAAATAACATTCCTTTCATTCATAACATTCCTCATGTCAACACACTCACAGTAATAATAATATGAAATTGTACCCATGCCGGTGAGGATTTATGCTGACATAAGATATCACGATTTTGGGGATTAATCAATACAAGTAAAGATGTGTATTACATTTAGGCTCTTATCTGCAGCTAAAAAGCACCTCTGTATAAAAAAGAGAGAGAGAGAGAGAGAGAGAGAGAGCATGAGGGTGTTTGAGGAATGCCGTAAACCACGTTTCCACCCAAATTACCTGGAACTTCCCAATAACTTTTTTTCCCCCAGACCTGTTGCTGTCTGTGTTTCCATCACGGTCTAAAGTACAGTGAAGATGGCACAACAGGTGCATTAGAGCTACAGTTAGCATCAAGCTACATAACACAATTTAAAAGATTAAAATTACACTTTCACTCACAATTGAACTTTAGAGTGTTTGTATTAGCTTCCTGTCACGATCTAATGGGGATTTCATTCATATGATAATGTTAAAACGTTATATTTAGTATTTTATATGGAGCTCATCGCTACACCTGCTTAGCATTTATAATGTAAACATCCGTTATTGATATAAAAATAGCCGAAATCACATGGAAAATCACACAGAAACCTTATGCCATAGTTATTGTGTGTTAATTAGCTTCTTAGTTCACGTGTAGAAATGTAGAATTGGTTCGTTCTTCACAGAGACAGAATGAGGAAGTGTACACACAGAACAGCGTCATGCAGGAGGGCAGTATTGAGTCACGTAAGATGATTGACAGCTCCAGAGAACGAATGAGTGCGTGATGACTCATATCTGACGCAAATCAGGATGAGGAGAGACAGAGCTCATTCTGTACACTGTTTTAGCAAATTCAGATTGGATAATTCCGTGGGAAATTAATAGAAATGGTATTCTGTATGGCGAAATATTTTGCAAACGTGATAATAAATCAATATTTAATAAGAAATTAATGTCACTGCAACCCAGGTTTATCATAAACAGTGTTCAAATATCTAAGCTGGAGTCTTTAATCTGTCTAATAATACTGAGTTTTTCTAGATAAAGTAAGACTGTGATGTTTTAACGAGCAGTTGAACAACAGTAATCTGGGGCTGTCGGCGATCCTTGACACTAAAGGGGTTAAAATGGTGGTTTTAATAAAATGCTGTGGTGAGTAGACCATTAAAATGCTGCGTGAACTCAACTAATCAACATGTTCAGCGCCTAAGTCCCACCCCCGAAAGATCCTGAACTTTGGAAAAGTACTACCTCGAGAGCAGGGACTTTCTGAGGAGAAAATTTTCCCTAGTTCCTGGGGAAAGTTCCTGTGGTGGAAACGCAGCTTCAGTAAATCTGACTCAGAGATCTAAAAAAATGCCTTATTAGCGCACTCTCTTTAACTAGCCTCAAAGTAGGGATGTGAGGAAACGGGACCTCACTAAAGCCACATTTGGGACTTGTAAAAACCCCAATCAGCAGAGGAGGGTAAGAAGCTGAATGCTAAGAAAATTAGGATGTAATTAATATAAATAATGTCCCAGTAGTTTTACATATCTCTGAGGACCACGTTTACTAACGCCTGGAAAGGATGACTAACTTCAACAGTATACTTTGCTAAGAAAATGTTCTTGCCGAGTTGTTATTCTTCTACTTCTCATCAAGGAAAGGATACAATCTAAGTGAAGACAAATAAGCTCATTGGTCATGTTTATACAGTGTATATACAGCTCCATCATATACAGTACCGCTTCATCAGCATTAAACTTAAAATCTGTTTAGTAATGCATTCCCTTGTACTGAATGTGTTAATGTAGTCACTACAAAACAAGTATATATAACAAAATAGAACTGGAATAACTGGAAAAATAACTACACTGTAAAAAAAATATTTTCATGATTTGTTATCACAACATTTTTCTTTTTTCTTTTTCAAATCAACTTTTCAAATCATGGTTCAGATAACAAAATAGTTTGAGTTTTTGTTAGTTAAACCAATCTTTTTTATGAGTTTTACGAGTTAATACAATGAACTCAAAATTTTACAACAACAAAGTTACTTTTTTAAGTTAAACCAATAATATTTTTTACAGTGTAGGATAACTGTCCCACTAAAACCAAACAGGTAACTATAGGGGCCCTATCATACACCCGGCACAATGCGACAGCAGGCACGATGCAAGTGTTTTTTGCTAGTTTCAGCCCGACGCAGTTATCATTTTCACGTCCAGCGCCACGTTGTTTAAATAGCAAATGCACTCATGCGCTCTCAAATTCTGGCATGTTAATAGTGAATCCTCCATGGTGCAAGCGCTTGGCTTTTAAAGGGAATGGGAGATGAGACTCTGATTGGTTTATTGCACGTTACTCCCAAAACTCACTCATGACTCATTAAGAGACTAGGTACAACCATTTTGGACATTGCGCCTGGCACGCAGACAGTTTTTACTGTCGTTAAACTAACCCTAAGTGCACCTGCACCATGCGCTTCAGACCATGCGCTCAGATCATTAAAATAGGGTCCTAGAAGCGCTTCAATGCAACATTAGTGTTCCAAAATAGTGTAGGAAGTCAACTTATATTAATCCAATAACAAATAGAGTATATCTCACCTGTAATTCCCTGTCTTCAAGCTGCTGATCTTTTCTGGACAAATGCTGGACAGCCATTGTAGTGGACAGGGGAGACATGTTTTCCATGGCAACGTATACATTCAAATTCGAAAATAGAGTCAGAATCAACAATAATCAGTCTTATATTTGTTGTTATTCCTGTTATACTAGTGAGGAACTCTGAACTCAGTCATGTCCTCTGTAAAAAGGCACAGGTTGAGTTTAGACTTTCACAATAATACTGTAAATTATTTTATATACTATATGTATATTATAACAATGTATTCATTAATGTGACAATGTCACAATGTTTTAAAGTTTTAATATTTGGAAGAACCATCAAGGGATTATTTGATGCATTTGAAACATTATTAATAACAATATACCAAAAATTTGATCTAATCACATTTGAATTGGTCCTATACAAAATAATATAACCTGACCTGAATAATAAAAACATAACTTGATTATGAGCAAATGAATAACAAAACTGTGGAAACTCACCAGATCAGACAAGTGCAGGTGCAATAAACACATCAGCTGAATTTGGAACAGCATATTAGCATACTAATCACAAAAAGAAATTGTAAAATTAGTAGGAGTAGTATGCATTTAAGAATTCTGAAACAATAAATGATAGGCCCAAAAAACTAAAAACCACTAATTAAAAGAGGAACAAGAGGAAGAGAAAAAAAAAGAAAGAAAAAAAAAAACAGGAAACAAAAAAGGCTTTCAAAATAGTCTGGAACATCATAAAAGCTATCAAAAGTAACCAAACACACACACACACACACACACACCAACCATCACAAAACAATCCTTTACTTTTCATTATTTTAGTCAAGCAAATATGACTTTGAAAACCAATGCCCTTGATCATTAAACACTTCCCACACTCTCTGGGCTGCACGAACACATACGTCACTCATCAGCAATCAGCACTCTTAGTTTCAAATCAGTTTCCTTCAAATAGCTATATAAAACAAATGATGAAGACATCACGCCCATTTAATCCTTTTCTCTGTCGTTTCTGCAGTTTTTAAGCCATGCCAAATGCCTTGAGGCAAATTCTTCAATGCAATTTGGCAGAAAGGTGCTGGACATTGATGCTGGAGCTCGGTGTGAAATGATTGGTCCCACTAAAAAAATAACTTGCTGATGAACAAGGGGAGGAAATGAAAGATGCTTAAATGGTGTTTGGCAGGATGAGTGAAGGGTATAATGGGGGGAACGGGCTGATCTGGGCAGCTCTCAGATGCATAAGTGGCCACTCAGTGGCACAAGCACATGGTGAGGAACACATCTCTATTCAACAGCTGAACTCACCCCAGTGTTCCTCTACCATGACTATTTAGTTTTTGCTAAACAGTTTTGTAATTATATAATGTAATAATTTAATTTTACCATTTTAACACTCTAAAATTAAATAAAACACATAAATATAGTCAGTGAATAGTATTTCTGATAAATTTTAATTGTCAGCTTTGAGCCAAAAGCTTTCAAAGAATCCTGATTACATAATTGCATTTTCTCCTATACACTCTTAAAAATAAAGCTTCCTTTTCACAGTGATGCCACTGAAGAACCATTTTAGTTCCCCAAAGACCTTTCTTAAAAGAACCATTTTTTCTTAGTGAGAAGATAATTTAAAAAATCTAATGAACCCTTTTCCACTATAAAGAATCGAGCCCCCAAAAGTACCTTACTCAGCACATTCAATTTGGCTAAATGTTTTAACTGGGGCTGTCAATTATTAATCTATTCATTATTTTCACAATTAATCAAATTAATCGCAAATTAATCACACATCAAATTTGGCTGAGGAATTACTCCGAAAAGATAATTTAAAGTCATTATTGTGTTAAATGAGAAAAGCATCAAATAGACATTACAAAAAGAAGCTTTAGAAAGATATAGATTCCATATAGAAATCAATACACAAACTTTTAGGCTTCAACGGCCTTAAGGGTGAGAAAATGATGACAGAATTTTCATTTTTGGGTGAACTAAACCTTTAATGGGTTTTTTTTATTTTTATACCTGTATGGAAATATTTTTTATTTAATGAAATTATACTCTAAATGAGAAACTAAAACTGCCAGTATGTGGCGGTAAATGTCAGAGACAGCTGATTCATTCAGGAATTAAGTAAGTGTCTCTTTATGAATGGGCCATTGAATCATTGGTTCACCCAGTTGATTCGCTCAAAACGCAGATTCGTTCAGAAACTAAACACCGCACAGCCGTTCTACTCTGGCTTTGCAGGTAATATTTTCTTTGGCAAAATTGAACAAAAATGGACAGTAGTATTGAACTGTTGTATACAATCAATATCACATTTGCACTCATTGGGCCTCATTCATGAAACACGAGCAGAACGAATTTGTGTGTAAATCTGACGTAAATTTTCAAAATGTTAGTTGGTACGAAAGAAATTTCAGGCAAACGGTTGACATTGCATTTTGATGCACTATGTACCATAATAATATTTAAAGAGTTGATTTGCCCCGTCATTGTTTTTTTTTTACTGTTCAACGTAGGGTAATAGGCAGCGCTCCTCACTGTCACTTTTTACCCGGCCGTCCAATCACAGTGGAGGAGGGGCGGGACAAAAACTACACGACCAATCATCGTACTGGTACACCAACTGAACAATTAAAGTGTTAATTTTAATACTACTCCGGATCATATATGGTCCCAATCTAAATAGTGTAAAAAGTACACCATTTGTAGTGTTATAATTGTTGTTCAAGTTTTACACTATGGGGTGTTTAACACCCCTGACGTTGAATTAATTCAACTATAAGTGTTATTAATAAAATATTCTGTTCGGTGCAAATTTTTTTTTACACAATTTTTTACCCTATTATATGGTGTTAATGTACAAGATCAGACATAAAATCAAGAGTCTTCAGACATATAAATCCAAAGTTTATTTAACAAAATGGACAAAGCGGCTACTTTAAAACATATCAGATGTGTAAATGTCAATTAGTCAATCACATTCTTGAGTTGTTGCACAGAAATACAATTTTAAAAAAGTTAATAAAATGCATAAAATCATCAAATTTGCCTAGACACAAACAAACATAACCGGTAGATTTGAACAAGATTGCAGAAAGATACTTGTCGACAGTTGTGTAGCATCCATGAATGCTGTTCCTCCCTGTCCCATCAGTGAGCAGGTATGGCTGTGTGGTCTCTTCAATTCAATCAATGTGTTCTGGTATGTTATTTCTTGCCTACAGATCACAGACAAAAACAACAAAAAAAACCCCACTCAAAGTCAGCTCTCCAATTGGCCATCTTTGTATCAGTTTTCCACAATACAATCAACACAACTGGCAATATTTTGAGGCAGACAATAGGTAGTGTGACAGAAATGTCCAAATGTACCTTTTTGAGGATGACAATATTTTTCAGCTTGATATAAGGACATCTTTCCAGGTCTCTTGCAGCCTTGTGCAGCCTTGGCGGCAGTGGCTCAGTGGTTCATGTAGGTTGTCTACAAACTGGAAGGTTGGTGGTTCGATCCCCGGTTCCACCTGACCAAGTGTCGAGGTGTCCATGAGCAAGACACCTAACCCCAGCTGCTCCCGACGAGCTGGATGGCGCCTTGCATGGCTTGACACCGCCGTCGGTGTGTGAATGGGTGAATGTGAGGCAATGTGTAAAGCGCTTTGGAAGGCCATTGGTCTGTTAAAAGCGCTATATAAATGCAGTCCATTTACCATTTACCATTTGTGGAGATGGTGGAATCAAATGAAGTAGGAGACGAATTGATGCAGGATCGTTGCAAATTCTAAATAACAAATGTGACAACTTCAGCAAAAAATGCATGAACATGTATAGATAATCTTATTCTGAATTATAGTCGAACCTGAATCATTGGAATCAGGTCCTTGAAGGTCTTGGAAGAAGCCTTTCCAGGAACTTAGCTGAGGTCTTCTCACTAAAAATCAAAATGACCAAAAACATCACCAAACAGTTACATAGCATAATGACATGCATAACTCTCAGGAACCATTCTGTTCAGATGACTGTGTAGTCACAGGTTAGCACCATTCACTCACACCTGGCTTTAAAGGGTTAGTTCACTCAAAAATGACAATTCTGTCATTAATTACTTACCCTCATGTCGTTCGACACCCGTAAGACCTTTGTTCATCTTCGGAACACAAATTAAGATATTTTAGTTGAAATCCGATGGCTCAGAAAGGCCTCCATTGGCAGCAATATATTTTGCACTCACAAGACCCATAAAAGTAACTAAAGACTTTGTTACAAAGTCCATCTCACTACAGTGGTTCTACAATAATTTTATGAAGCGACGAGAATAGTTTTTGTGCACAAACAAAAAATCAAAATAGCGACTTTATTCAACTTTATTCTGGGCCTCTGACATGAACTCATGAAGCACCACAACACATGCGCAAGAATATGACGTCGAGCACAGTTCGGGCATCCATGAAATGCACACTTTAGCACCATTTTGAGCGCTACGTCAAGACCTGAAGCGTGATCAATGTAGAATTCAACAGCTTAGATATGGCGAGTCTTCCTCTGCTTGTAAACAAAGCTCCTCGCTTCCGAGTCATGTGTCAGAATCCCAGCTCTACTCTCGCACATGCGTCGTGGTGCTTCGTGAGTTCACGTCTGAGAATAAAGTTGAATAAAGTCTTTATTTAGATTTTTTGTTTGCACACAAAAACTATTCTCGTCGCTTCATAAAGTTATTGTGGAACCACTGTAGTGAGATGGACTTTGTAACGACGTCTTTAGTACCTTTTATGGGTATTGTGAGTGCAAAATGCATTGTGCCAATGGAGGCCTTTCTGAGCCATCGGATTTCAACTAAAATATCTTCATTTGTGTTCCAAAGATGAACAAAGGTCTTACGGGTGTCGACATGAGGGTAAGTAATTAATGACAGAATTTTCATTTTTTGGTGAACTAACCCTTTAACATTCATCTTGGGGGACGCACAAGTGAACTCGATGTACAGGTGTAAACACACCCAAGACGCATTGAGATTCTATTGTTTAGAATCGTTTAGAATGTTAGTCTAGGCAACATTCTTTTATTAAAGGGATAGTTCACCCCAAAAAAAAAATTCTGTTATTTATTTATTTATGTTATATTCTTACCCTTATGTCATTCCAAACCCGCAGGACTTTCTTTTGTCTTTGAAACGCAAATGAGGATCTTTTTGATGAAATCTGAGAGCTTTCTGTCCCTCCATTGGCAGCTACACAACTACCACTTTGACGCTTCAAAAACATCATAAAGAGATTTTAAAACTAATCCAAATAAATCAATCAGTTTAGTCCAAATTTACTTTTTCTTATTATTATGTTCGTTGATTAATGTTTATATGAGAATACAAGTCTACATTAAATCTATTTCAAAATCAATCGAGTAGATTGAGTAAACCACTTCATTCATTTGGATTGGTTTTATGATCTCTTTATGAACTTTTTAAGCATCAAAGTGGTAATTGCATGGACTGTTATATTCATTCGAGTTTTGAAGATGAATAAAAAGTCTTCTCGGGTTTAGAATGACATGAGGGTGAGAAATGAAAACAATTTTACACTTTTTGCAGTTTAATATGTTGAATTAACATGACAGGGATTGATGTTTCATCATGAATCAAGTCACACAATCACCTAAGACACGGAAATTCCAGGTCTGAACAAAGATACTTTGTGGTTGCCCAGTTACATTTTAATTTTACATGTTCATTTGTCATGTTTTAAAATTTGTACTTCTCATAGAAAAATATATCATGACACTCACAATTCTGGATTCATCTTCAGTATTCTGTTGCTTTCTGGAAGGGCTTCCATCATTCAGAAGAACTCAGTGTCATCAGACTCAGTTTGCCATCTCATGAGAGGAGCTTCCTTCACTTGACACTGCAGGGGTCTGGGCGAATTCTATTGAAAAAGGATTTAAAAATAATATTTAAATTAGTAAAAAATAATTGTGATAACACTTAATTTTGATTATGCTGAGAGCTGTCTATAAAGCATGGGTGTCAAATTGTGAAATTATTTATATTCACACCCTTCGTTTTTAGGATCAATTAAATGACTGTTAAAGTTTAAAAGCCACAAAACTTTGTTCACATGGAGGCCTGAAACTATTTAAATATTTATTTAATCTGATTATTGAATACATTGATATAATTTAAATGTGTAATGTTAGTTAGGTATCTTAAAATTAACTTGGTGTACTACATTATATTTTAAGACATGTTTAGAATTTATTTTACCATTAACTTATTAATGGCATTTATAATTAGATCAGAAAATACAGATTCATATTATTAAAACACAAAGAGATAAATATTAAGGGCATTTTTTTATCCCAAAATAACATGCAGTATGAATTGATAAACACTGATTTCAAGCTAAAGTAACTGTATGCTCTGCCAGTACATAGGCAAATAACGTTACTTGTTAACTGAATTGGAAGACAAACGGATTCACAGATTAGCTTTAACTCACTTTCACAATGAACTGAACTGCCATAAAAAAACTGGAACCTTAACATTAGCGTGTTTGTGTATTGACGCAGATATGACGACATGACAGACACGATATTCAGTGCTAAGAACAAGCAATGTACATTTGATGTAATTCACACTTAAACATAGGGCGAATAAAAGTTTAAACGCTTCCCCACCTCAGTCTGCAAAAAGCACTGCGCGCTTCTCCTTATTGTGACGTAAATACGAGTGAAACGGCTTCTGAAATTAGAAAAAAATGTAGGGCGAGGCTTGATTTCATCCTTCGGGGTTGGATTGGATCGTTGGAAGTTGGCCTTTGCTAACAAAATGGAGGCAGATTTGAAGTTTGCACTTAGTTGTGGAGGAAAAACTCGATCTATCTCTTAAATAAATAAATGTATTTTCTCTCTAAATCTTTTCTAAATATGTTACTGAACATATTTCCTCACTTTTCGCTGGTTTATGCTACAAATTTCACTTATTTTAAGTCTTTTATGGCTTTATTTCTGTAAAACGTTTTCTCAGCTCTCCCTTAAAAGGGGGGTGCGCTGTAAGCGCGTTCACACACGCTGCATTCCTCAGTGCGAGCCGTCACAACAAAAAAAAAGCTTTTATTTCTCATATATTTCTCTCTATTTGCCTCAAGTCCTTCTTGAAGAAAGTATTGTGTACACCGAGAAAAATGCACCTAACCACCATGCTACGATCAGTGACAGGTTTCTGAGAGGCGGTGCACATGACCGGGAAGGAAGAGAGGTTGTTTCGATGGGGGAGGGAAAGTTAACATATTTGATTAAAGATTATAAGGGTAAATGATTTTTTAAAAAATAATGAAGTGCACAGATAAATCTGTTATAGTAAACACTACAATATTAAATATAAAAATACGAATTGTAAAATTTGATTTCATGCCGCCTTTAAACACACTGTTAATAATGTGCATGCTTAACGTGTTAATGTATAACACAGCCACTATTACCGTTTCAACAAAAGGACACAACATAATGCCACACTTAATGATTTCAAAACAAATATACAATTACCATTTGAAGAATTCTCTCAACTGCGCAGAAAAAGTCCAAATGTTGCTGCTTCAGAGCTCCTTATCAACTTAACTGCCTGACTGACTCATCGTAAAACCAGGCCTCCATGTGACTGGAGGCGGGAAGGCATACTTTCATGGAGGCTGTGAACAAACTAAAATGAAATAAGCTAAAAGTATACATAACAAATTGTAAACATATCCCAAAAAATATTTTAAACGTAAAATCACCTTCATCTAGGAAATCAAATAGGCATGAGAAAAGTTCACAATCCTCTGTACATCTCGGCATCTCATGAACTTGACGAGCTTCCTTAATCTTGACAAAAAACAAATGTGTTCATCACCATATTTAACTAAAAATGTTAACAAATGTACTTAATATTTCATTTTAGAAAGAAAAGCAATCCAACCCACCGTCTCAGTCGAATGAAGATAAAATGGCGTCGTCGTCGGGAGAGGCAGGAGGGTTGCCAACCGTTCCGTATAATACGGAATCGTCCCGTATTTGACACATAAAAGTCTTGTTCCGTATTGAACTGATAAGGAACGCACTTTGTTCCGTATTTTTGAGAATCAATTCAGTGCAAATCCATGACAGACATTTTCACATTTTCGGTAGATAGGCCTACTAATTTCTCCCCGTTTATCTATGATCAGCGAAGCGTTTTAACATCTTGGAACATCATTAGAGAGAATGCCCTTTTAATTGGTCGTTTCAGTCATTGTGAGTCACGTATCGTAGCAACGATGACGACAAGTGACAACAGCGGGAAATGTAAAAATGACTACCTCCGAGCAGCCGGCGAAAAAGAGAAGAGCACACAAATATAGAATTGAATGGGAAAATGAGTCCCCTGGCTGGAATGCGTGAATACAAGGCCAATTGTACCATATGCCGCCACATTTTTTCTGTTTGTCACGGCGGAGTGTGTGATATTAAGCAGCACGCATCAGGCGATAATCACAAGAGGAGCAAGAGGCTGCGGGCACAGGAGGGAGCGATGTCAAGTTTCCTTGTCCGCCAGACGACTCCAGAGGCTGATATGGTAGGCTATGTAATCATGTGGATTTTTAAGACTCAAATATAGTTGATAAGAAAGTGATTATATTAAAAGAGATAGTACAGGTTTAGCCTAACATTCCATATAGGGGAGGGCGGGGCACATTCAAGAACATTCTAGAAGTCTAATTCTATTGAAGTTTGCACAAGGCTACAGAAAACTGTTGAAAAAAAACATTAAAAAAATAAAACGTATTATAAACTAAACAAATCCATGGTTCATTGTTGGCAAAACTATCATGATAGCCTTTATATTTCACATGTGGTTCAGTCTTGTATATTGAATAGGTCTACTTTGCTATTCTATAAATATATAGGCCTAATAAGTTGTATTATAATATGCTATAATGTATGAAATATATTTATCTAAATGTATCAATTAGTTTGTATCAAATATGTCAACACCCCCCAAATAAATTTACACTATGTAGCACCCCCATTATTACACTGAAGAGGATTACGCTTTAACACTGTAGATTTACTCTTTGGGAATTAATAACTTTTAACACTGCAATTTTTACACTGCTGATTTTACTGTGTGTTAATACTGCTTTTTACTTCATTTTTTATATTCAGTAATATTCTTCAAAATGAGATACTAGTAACACATTACTGCCATGGATATTCTGTATCATATTCATAGCAATCAAAGTATCTCAGATGGAAAAACGCTGCCCTTGCAAAGCGCTCTCAAGCGCCACCAGCTGGCTGTTTTCAGGAGAGCACCAGGCGTTTTTTAGCTAGCTAAAAATGCTTTGATGGACACATGATAATTTAATATGTATTGCAAGGTATATGGTCAATTAGCATTTATGCAATATACTTGAGCCAAACCTGAGAAAGAAGTCCACGAGATTCCACAGCGTTCCTGCACACGTCATTTGCAGTTGTAACTCATGGGCGGGGATTATGCTAATTATGAATGAGCGTGCACATGCGTCCTATTAACGAATGTTTGGAATTCATTAATATACACACGTTTAACTACTGAATCCGTGGTATACGAAGCGTTTGTGAATCTGGAGGAGAGTTTTCGTAAAGGTCCATTTTACGCGCAAATTACTCAGAATTTGCTCATATATTTACGAACGCTTCATGAATGAGGTCCATTACCCATGTGCCACTATATCATATGAGACAAAAACTCATACAGGGGCTTATGACCTGATATCTTACATTTTAGGGCCATTCAAACTGCATTCTATAGGCTCCATCACGCAGCGAGCTGCTGCCCTGCATCATGTTCGCCATCAAACAAATTAAATTTAAGATGACCTACGTGGGTCTGGGGCGGTGCGTTAATCATTTTAACACATTATTTTTTCCCCATTACTAATTAATTGACACGTTAAATCTACAGCTCTAGTTTTAACATAAAAGTACACACTTCACTTCACCAGACGTATTGTTGCTGTTCATTGTGAATTTCCAGTAGATTTGCCTCCTCCAAAACAAAAAAAAGATGCATCCAAAAAGAAAGTGATCAATCTGTTCCTTTATTCTATCATTTAGATTCCAGAACTGATGCAGGAACAGTACGCCTCAGTGATAATATGACCCATTTGTGGAGAGGGAAGCCGGCCGTCCTCCATATTTAACGAGCCAGCAGTGTTTCCCAGCTCAAAAGTGCCGTGCCAACCAGATGGAACAAAGCTATGACTGAACCCTCCCAAAGTTATCGCTTACCAAATGGCAAAGCTAATGAATTCTCCTGACACTGTCAGGCTGTTCCATACCATCCTCAATATGCAAACCACGGCAATGTGGCATGAATTAGCCAAACTGCTAAACAGATTTCTCATTTAAGCTATGGACTGATGAAAAAGTCAGTCTGCCGGTTGTTCAACCCAGAGTATAAACTCAAGTAAATAGAAAAATATGGCCACTTTCCACTGGCTATCAGCTAGATTCATGTGGCACACAGCACAATGTGAAAAATAAAGTCTGATGTGGTCTATAACACGTTGCAATGAGCTCTCCTCTGCGTGCTCTATTGGGACATGTGGATATAAAAGCGTGACGGTCCACAGCTGGGGCTCAGGAGAAAGACCACAGCAATGGGCACTCTCCGTTCATTTTCCGTACATATACCGAGGATGTTACACTCGGTTTAACATTCGTGGCAAGTTTCATCTAGCTTTGCCACCATGGCCTTCTCTCACTTCTATTTTATCTGCAACTGAAATGCCAGACTGTCCACCATATCGTCCCCTAAATGAGCTTTCTGTACCCCTATGACACGGCAGTTCTAGTCTGCTGCTTCTGTCTACCTGAACACAGCAGAAGTTGGACAATGAGCAAAATTGGTGTTCTTTCCGTGGCTCTGCTTCATCTACCCTCAGAGATGTGTTGGACCTTAAACAACCCTGTAATCCTTAATGTCGCTCTGGACTGAAATACTATGTGGTAGTGTCACTGCTGGGCTATACGGACAAGTGCAGATGTCATATTTTTAAACATATTGGAATGTGTTTCTCATCTATCCATTTCCAACTCTTTGAGAGAGTTTTTTTTCCTTTATTTTCTGCAGAACACAAAGTCCAAAACCCCATTGACTTTCACTTAATGGACAAAAACAGACATTTTAAATATCTTCTTTTGTGTACACTCTCAGAAAAAAACTATTGGAAAATGTTTACCTTCGGAGGTACAACAGCTAGTCACTGGGGCAGTTCCCTCAAAGTGATGGTTTTGTACCCTATTTACCTCTTAAAGGTTCATAGTAGTATCTTAAAGGATTAGTTCACTTATTTAAAAATGAAAATTACCCCATGATTTACTCACCCTCAAGCCATCCAGGTGTATATGACTTTCTTCTTTCTGATGAACACAATCAGAGTTTTATTAATAAATATTCTAATGTTTCCAAGCTTTTTAAGGCAGAATGTATACTTTAGTCGCATACGCACAGTCGACACAGTACAGCCTTGCACAGTTTTAGTAATAAATACCTTCTGAAGTGAATCGATGGGTTTTTGTGAGAAAAATATCCATATTTAATTTAATAATAAAGTAAAATATCTAGTTTCCACCAGACCACCTTCTGTATTCAACTTACGAAGAAAGTGTAACGCCCCTCGCAGTTCAAAGCGCTTAGGCTTATACGTCCTACATCATACGTTGCATCAGTTACGTGTTTTTCTCGTGAGCCCCGTTCACTGCCATTATAAAGCTTGGAAACGTCAGGATATTTATTCATATTTATTTACTATCCAGTTGTGTTCATCAGAAAGAAGTCATATACACCTATATGTCTTGAGGGTGAGTAAATCATAGGGTAAATTTCATTTTAAAGTGAACTTATCCTTTAAGGGTACATGTCACTACATATTAATTATTAATACGCACCTTTTAGGGGCAGATAAGGTACAAAGTTGTCCCTTTAAGGGTACTGACCAAGTAGACAAACTGTTGTACCGCTAACAGTACAAATTTTGCATTCACTTTTATAACAATAACAGACATTCATATTCAGACCCTCGAGTTAGCCAAAGAGTAGTTGATTTCTAACGTAATCATTAAGGTTTTGTTGACTTGCAGAATTAAAATCAAAGAACATCTGTGAAACTTAAATTTAACTGACCTCCTCAGGGAAAACTAATTCTAGTTTACTATCAGTAGTGTTGGTGTGCATTATAAATACCAATATTCCCATTAAAAAAAGGACTAGCTCAGCATAATGTGTCAATAGATCTTTGACTCATTGTACTTCAAGACATGATGTATGGAAATGAGATGTGAAGTTTATGCCACTCATGCTTGATGGAGTCTCCAGGAGCTAGTTAAAGCTGAGGCATGCATGAACGCTGTGTGATGTACACACATCTGAAGCGCTCAGGAGGACCTTGATGAATCCAAAGTACTTTTCAATACAGTTAGTTAATATTTCAGGGCACGACTTTCCAATACCTGTTTATGAGGCTCACAATGCCTCTATTTTTAATGCTTGTAACTCCTTCATTTTTATCATAGACATGCATGCCTAGTGCTTATAATGCTTGGAATTTTTACAGATAAAATTCCATCTAAATAGGCACAAGATCTTGCTGAAATAACTTTCTTCTTCAAAAGTAATGGACATTTATTCCTATATATGTTTTGATTTTTTTTTTTTATATTAATATTTTGTATCAACTCTAAGGTATGGTGATTGCAACAAACTAGATTTCTGATTGTCCTTGAAGTATTCAATGTTAAATGTTAGCTTAATATGTAGACTGGTAAACCATGTGTTGGTTGATTTGTTGGTTGATTAGTTAATACTAACATTGATTCTATACATCTAAAAACCTTGCTACGTGTACTGTGCTAGACTAACTGGGACAAGTCACAGCACTTTCATGTTGTTGCCTATTGTTGGTTTGATTGCTTCTGTTGTTCTCTTCACTTGTAAGTCGCTTTGGATAAAAGCGCGTTGCGTAAATATAATTCAATGTCAATGTGAATGTGATTTCACTAAAAAATGTGAACTTGAGATTCAGCCCAACATGGCAACAGTGGAGTTTGGGGGTGGGGCTCTCTGCTTGGTCGACAAATAGCAGATGGGGGAGTGTATGAGAAACCTGTTCGTAAACAGTCATTTGTTTTTACTACTCACTTAAACAATACAATATGAAGACTCTATGTGGCTAAAATCTCCACCCCATTGGTATTAGCTATAGCATTAGGGGTGTTACGGTACACAAAACGACGGTTCGGTACGTACCTCGTACCAGCAGGGGAGAGAAAACGAAATGTAAAATTGCTTTGTTTTTATTAAACAGTGGTTTTCTGAACAAATTGTGTCTGTCCTTAAATTAATTAAATTATAGCTAAAAGTTTCTTAGAGATACATTTTTTTATCTCTGCTAATGCTGTAAAGTGTAAATAGGGAGCCCTTACTTGCACATTACTATAGTATACCAACAGAGCCCAAATTAGACTACATTCAGAATTTTTAGATATAGTAATCAACACTCAAATTGTATGCAAACATGTAAACTTCCCATTACGCAGTTTTTGCATAGCCTAACTTCTAAATGTATTAGAAAATTATGTTTTACTTCAATTTGTTGTTGAAATATAATCATTAATACACAGTGGCTGCCATTTTCATGACTGGTTCATTTAAACATACATTAAATAATCACGACATCACTAACATGTTAAGTAGAATATAATGAGTAAAATATAGAGCATATATTTAGTGAAAGAGTTTTCATTTCTCTAGTGAACTAACCAGCTGTGGACTTCTGAGGTAAATGCTATGTGATATTGTTTACAAGCTATTGACGTCTTTCCACTGTTGAAACACTGATTGAGTGATTACACGACATATGATACGTTCCAGCAAGTTGTAATGTATCCTCAACATACCTTCAGATGTTGATTCATGTTTATTCTTTTTGACGTTGCATTTGTCGTTTGAATTTCGTTATAAAATGGACAGAATACTTCATATGTTTGTGTGTGGGTATTTAAGTATGTTCCGTGTGTAAAACAAGCCGACTGTTAAAGATTACATTTGTTCGGTACACACGTGCACCGTACGAATACATGCACTGTTACACTCCCGCTTAGCAAGCGTAATATCTTTTCTCTTCAATATTTGCTAATTTGACTCCTAGTCAGTGCCCATTTCTTTCACTTTCTCTCGCACTCTTTTTGTCTCTCATCTTCCAAATATTTTTACTTCATCATTTATTCTTTCTGCCCTCTGTTCTTCCTTTTATTCTCTCCCTTGCTCTTTTTATTTTGAGCACTGCATGGCAATCAATTCTCAAGTCACAGGAGGACTGTTCATTCCCATTTGCCTGGTGAGGAGATCCATCGCTTCTCTAAGTTAAAAGAGCAGAATAAATGTTCTCTCAAGCTCTCATCCCTTTACTAATTTAGCCTAAAGAAATAAAGGCTGGTCCCACTGTGATACCTTTACATTTAATACCTGAGTTTAACTAAATTTAAAGTACAGATGGAACGTCTCATTCATTGTTTAAAATGAACCTGTTTGTAATGGCTATCTTAAGTTAATAAGAGATTAAACTAGCTTTGCAGACTTGCATACAAATCTTTCACTCTGCCTTTGTGAACTGGATCAATTATTCATTTGAATCATTTTTGCCTGAACTATTCCTTAAAGGCCCACTGAAACGCGCAGCATTATTCAATGTGTTGACGTAATTTCCCCTGAAATAGCTCCAGCTGTTAAAGCAGCTCCTCCCCTTTTTTGAAACAGCCAATAGTCTAGTGGTGCGGCGGTGCGCGTGAAAGTTACGTGAATCCAGACTTCATTTGCCTCAACTGAAAGCATATTTATACCGTCTAAATCGTTTCCTATCGCATGTATAGTGCACTATGTGCCATTCACCATGTAGAAAATAGTAAATGTATGAACAGCTGACCGATTTCAGCCTCTGCTTCAGTGTCTATTTATAGTGTAGGGGGTGGGCGCTTCAGATTCTAGAGACCATTTGATTGGACAGAAGATGTGATGAGAAGATGAAGTCTGTGATGATGTCATCAAAATCTGTGATCCATTTTAACGGAAGTGAGAGACTGTAAGTTTTGAATGCTTATATCTCCTAAATGCGAATTTTGTCATTGTTTTGGAACACACCAGCTTATTCATAACCTTAAGGCTAACATAGTACTAAAAGCTAAAAAACTTCATTTTGATTTCAGGGGGCCTTTAAATATTAAAGAGTCTACAGCAGTGGTTCTCAACCAGGGAGCCGGGTCCCACTAGGGGGCCTCAGCATACTTCTAGACTTAAAATTATTTAGAAAATTGTCCTGGAAGTTTATATAATGAATATCAATTTAAATTTATACATTTTTAAAGGGGTCATGTAATGGTACATACACTTTTACAAGTTGATTGTACGGAAATGTGTGTTGGCAGTGCCTGTACACAACCATCCTATAATGATACAAATCCATCCAATTTTTTTTTTTAATCTCCTTATATCTCTTTTCCCCTGTCTCAAATCGAGCCGTCTGACCATGTGACGCCCCTCCCATGATTGATAATTGACAGCAGCGTTTCAACACAGACCCGCCCTGAGTGAGCTGTCATCATAGTCCGCCATTGTTGATACGCTGGAGTAGAATGGCGTCTAAGCGATTGTGGTATTCTGTTCTTGGGTGTAATAACGAACACAGCAGTCTATTTAATTCTAAATCCGAACTGCTGAAGACGCAATGGCTGAGTTTTTTTTTTTCGAAGGGAATATTCCCCCCGATCAAAGTCAATGCTTTCATGTTTGCGCGAATCATTTCTCACCAGACTGTTTTACAAACGAGGGTCAGTATAAAGCAGGATTTGCTAAGAAGCTGCTCCTGAAAAAAGGATCGGTACCAACTATTCGTGTTCCTGCTGCACCTCCAGAAGAAGTGACTGTAACGTTTTATTAACCTTTATATTAATCTTTGCAAATCGCTTGCACGCTTCACGATGAATGCGGCTAAAGTTTACGGGGTAAGTTACATTACGGCATGCTTTCTATGTATGACGTTCTCAATATAATTCATAATCCCACGTTTATAATGAACAACGCGTTATGGTTATTGTGTTATTACAAACTGTGTACGCTGGTGATAAAGTTAACGCGGTAACAATGAACTAACCTATACATCAGTAAACACATAGCATTCGTATCTCACTACGCTACCCTGCCAGTACATACAAAGATATATCAAAGTGACATTACGTTAACCAACCATTCAGAAACGTCCTGTTCGAACTTCGTTGGGGCCGTCATCTTGTTCCGGATCCGACTCCGGTTCAAATTGATACGGTTGCACAGATATCCTCAGAGACTCCCGTTGCCATTCTTTCTCAAAATATACCCTCAACTGTTGTCAAGGCAACACTCCACATGTGTTGTGTCGAACGCCCCGCAGAACAGAGGGGCGGGGTGAGCAAAGCTCATTATCATTTAAGGGCACATGCACTGAAATGGCTTGCTGAAAACAGAGCTGTTTTTGACCAGGTAAAAGGAGTATTTTCTTACAATACTAATGAGAATTTTTCATTAAAGTATATTACAAACTTTTCATTTAGACACTAAAGAATCATATTAACTGCTCATATTAATGGCATTATATGACCCCTTTAATTAAAAAAATTAAAAGAAATCATAAACAAATACACATGTAATATTTTTGATCTTATTATAGGCTACCATACACAGCCTCTAGGTCACTAAGATCTTGTGATCAGTCACTTTTATCTGTCCCTCGGTCTCGTTGTAAATCAAAAGGTGATCGAGCTTTCTCTGTAGTCGCCCCAAAGCTCAGGAACAGTCTACCTTTGAACATCAGGGCCTCTCCATCACTGGATGCTTTTTAATCCAGTTTAAAGACTACTCTATAGCATTCAAGTGATACTGTGTATGTACTTTATATTAGCTGGTGTGTTATGTACTGTATGTATGTATATGTATATACATTTTGATTGATTTTGATACTTGATTTCTATCTCCATTTCAGTTTTTTTCCTACTCCTTTTCTCTTTTATTGTATTGTAAAGCACTTGGATCAACTACAGTTGTGTTAAACGTGTGCTCTATAAATAAAACTTGACTAATGTAGTCATGTAATTTTACGGGTAGAAAAAATGTAAATCCTGAAGAATAAAGAATCTGATTAATCGTTCAGATGCAAAATTTAGGAGTATATTTTAATGAATCACGCATCATGATTTACTAAGGTTTGCACTAGTCAATTTTACTGGTATTTGCGCCATTATTTACCACCCAAAAAAGCATTTCTTAAACCAGACGATAATTTGCGCTGCTGTTGGTAGATTGCGTTGGTCACTATGGAAATGATCCAGCTGCATCTGTGTTCTTTAATTTGCGCGTCATCAGTAGATCACGAACAGAAATTTCCACTCCCTTTGGCGCTTTTATGGGATTGCGCTCCCACACTAATTTGCCCTGTTTAGTACATCTGGCCCTAAATTTATTCAAATGGATGTTGTTGTCTGTTGTCGTATACTCTAATGCCTTTGGTTCAGAAATCAAAAATATTGACCAAAAATGAAAGAGAAAATTCTGTGCCAAATCAACACAGCGCGGCACAGATGACTTTTACCTGAAAACGTAATAAACAGCAACACAGCATGTGTAAGCCTCATTAATCTGATAACAGCAGAGACTTAACATGGCCATCCAAATTAATCCCATGTTAACTCACATCATAACCCATCTGTTAGAGTCAGAATCATAACGCTGTCTCCTCTCTGCTGGACCTGTACACATAATCGCCATTAGTGGAAGCTGAGGATCTAAATGTTTAATAGTACATTAGAGTCCCCATCGACCCTGCGGATGTGCTGAGAAAGACACTTTCCCTTCAGGCAGGCTTCAGGGGTGAAAGCACAGGCTGTCTGGAGCGAACCTGTGGAGAATTTGTATTAAAATGTCGATACTGAGGTGACCGATGCTCTGTCTTTTTTTAACTCTTTTGCTCTCCAAAGTGCCTCGAAAACTTCTCAGGTCCAGCTGAGGTGGAAAAATGGGAAAAGTCTTTTCTTGTAATGCAATATTAAGGCAGCTCTGAACCCTCTGTGAACCGACACATATAAAGGTTTTTTTATTTTTTTTATTTTATGGATGCTGAACATTGGATGAAATTCTATGCTTACTCAAGAGTAATGCTGTCTATAGAGCTTTGATGCAAGAATTAATTAAATATTCATGAATTTAATCATTACAAAATGCAACCATGCGTTTATCTATGTAAACATACATTTTAGCATTTAAGAAGAAAAGTGCCCCAATATTTTATTCAATAACAAGGAAGGAAATTAATTACATTTATACAAATAATAGTCATGAATATATTTAACACCCATCCTTTAAAGGAATAGTTCACCCAAAAATGCACAGTTACTCACACTCATGTCTTTTAAAGCCTGGAACATGTTTAGCAGAGCGTCCAATCCACCATTTTACATTGATTTTCAGTGACTTAAGACTTTGGTTTGATCCTCACACAAAGCTTTTGTATGGCTTCACTGACTTTGAATATGCACATAGTCATATGGATTACTTTTATGATGCTTTACAGTGCTTTTTTTGTGTTTGATGGCCCTTGGTCCCACATCCACTTCCATTATTGAACATTCTGCTTAATTTCTTCATTTGCATTCCACTGATGAAAGAAAGTAATACAGGTTTGAAATGATATGAGGATAAGTAAATTAATTACAATATTTAGGTAAAATGTCCTTTTAAAAGAGAACAATATTATAAGAACATTTACAGTTGAATCTTGTTCATTATCTGGTTCCTATTGAAGTCTCTTTCAGGAATTCCCAAAAGTATGTCCTATGATCCTGTAAAAATGAGAGAGTGTGATAAATAGTGAATGGGAGAGAGAGCACAACAGCACAAGGTAGTTCCTTGTATTATTGCAGCGAAACATTGACACTTTGCTGTTACTACAGCTCTGCAGCACTAAAGCAGTATACTTTAAAAAGCCTTTACATAGGCTCCATTACATACACAAGACTGAAACAAGACTCCTAAAATGGCCACTTCTGACAACTCAGCCAGGATCTTGACCTTTAAGACTCGAGCACAAATGTGTTGTTCGAAGAATAAATTCTGCAGAGCACTGAGCTAAAGGGTTTCTGCTAATAAAGGTTTTGGATCAGTAAAGTGTGATAGCCTGAACTGGTGAATGATCTGAGGAGTATATGTGGATTAATGTCTTTAATTAAAAAGCTAATAATCACGTAATATTTCTCTAGGACATTCAACTGACCTCTCTATAGGGTGGATGTTCCCATTCAATATAATGGTCAGAAAGCACATAATGTCCAATCTGTGTTTTAGTTCCCACCAGCAATTTCGATTCCTAGAATAGCCTGCAAGCCAATGTGAATTGGTTTATGCAGCAGTTGCATATACACTGGTTTAAGACAAAGATATTATTTAATATGACTGCAGCAATCTACAGGTAAAAAAATGAATGTACCTTTTTGGAGATCAAGATTATGGAATGCAGGTAACAATATACACTGATCAGGCATAACATTATGACCTAACTAATATATTAGGTTGCTTCCAAAACAACCCT
Source organism: Romanogobio albipinnatus (assembly GCA_023566225.1). Taxonomy (NCBI): domain Eukaryota; kingdom Metazoa; phylum Chordata; class Actinopteri; order Cypriniformes; family Gobionidae; genus Romanogobio; species Romanogobio albipinnatus. The sequence goes on along the minus strand of CM042259.1, from coordinate 11,092,537 downwards.
GACCCGTCGAGGTATGGACTCCACTAGACCCCTGAAGGTGTGCTGTGGTATCTGGCACCAGGATGTTGGCAGCAGATCCTTTAATACAATCGAGCATCTGTGGGATGTGCTGAACAAACAAACAAGTCTGATCCATATAGGCCCCACCTCGCAGCTTTACGTGTCAAAGTAACATCCACTTGGATGGCAGGACCCAAGGTTTCCCAGCAGAACATTGTCCAAATCATCACACTGCCTCCGCCGGCTTGCCTTCTTCCCATAATGCATCCTGGTGCCATGTGTTCCCCAGGTAAGCGACACACACGCACCTGGCCATCCATGTGATGTAAAAGAAAACGTGATTGATCAGACCAGGTCACCTTCGTTCATTGCTCCGTGGTCCAGTTCTGATGCTCGCGTGCCCACTGTTGGCACTTTCGACGGTAGACAGGTATAGAGTCAGTATAGACACCCTGACTGGCCTGCGGCTATGCAGCCCTATACACAACAAACTGCGATGCTCTGTGTATTCTGACACCTTTCTATCAGAACCAGCATTAACTTCTTGAGCATCAAACAATTTGAGCTACAGTAGCTCGTCTGTTTGATCGGACCACACGGGCCAGCCTTCGCTCCCCACATGGATCAATGAGCCTTGGCCGCCTATGAACCTATCACCGGTTCACCACTGTTCCTTCCTTGGACCACTTTTGATAGATACTGACCACTGCAGACAGGGAACACCCCACAAGAGCTGCAGTTTTGGAGATGCTCTGACCCAGTCATCTAGCCATCACAATTTGGCCCTTGTCAAACTCAAATCCTCACGCTTGTCCATTTTTCCTGCTTCTAATACATCAACTTTGAGGACAAAATGTTCACTTCCTGCCTAATATATCCCACCCACTAACAGGGGCCGTGATGAAGACATAATCAGTGTTATTCACTTCACCGGTCATAATGTTATGCCGGATCGGTATATAATGATCTAGCGCCAAGCTTTTTAAGGCTGCAAGGGTATGCTGGGGCTCTGCTGGAAATTTTTGAGAAAGATGGTGAACAAAAATGATAATAATACTAATACATTTTAATAAATGTATCATTTATTTACAGTACAAACAAATCCTATTTATATTAAATGTACAAGTATTGGGGAAAACATTTAAATAAAGTCTAAATGTGCAGAATTTGACATTGTTAGAGTTCAAAGATCAAAGTAAATATTTTTCAGATAATATTTAATGCCCTGCTCTCGATTATTGAAGTGCTGAGACTGGCAATAGCAGCTTTCAAATCCTCAGTACTCATCTTGCTGGATCTGTCTGCTAATTTTGACACAATTAACTACGTGATTCTCCTGTCAACCACATTGCTAGAACTGCCTAGTCTTGCATATTTGTCTTATACAACATTAGGGAAAGTCAGGCCCTTCCTATCGGAGCATGCTACACAACTCCTTGTCCAAGCTCTTGTTCTATCCAGATTGGACTATTGTAATGCTCTCTTGGCAGGCCTTCCAGCATGTACTGTCAAAACCTCTGCAACTGATCCAGAATACAGCAGCGAGAGTGGTCTTTAACAAGCCGAAGAGAGCGCACGTCATTCCTCCTCTCATAAAATTGCCAATTGCCACTCGCATCAAATTCAAGTCACTGATGTTTGCCTACAGAACAACCGCTGGCTCTGCACCCCTATACCTAAACTCATTACAGACCTATGTGCCCTCCAGAAACTTGCATTCTGCAAGTGAATGGCGCCTTGTGAATGGCCACAAAATCACTTCACTGACCTTTACCTTGACTGTTCCAAGCTGGTGGAATGACCTGTCTAACTCAACCCGAGCTGCTGAGTCTTTAGCCATTTTTAAGAAATAACTGAAGACGCATCTTATTCATCAACACTTGACAAATTACTACTAACACTTATTATTCTATATATCTATTAGTGTTGTCAAACGATTCATCGCAATTTATCGCATCCAAAATAAAATTGTGTTAACATAATATACTGTGTATAATTATTATGTATAAAACACATATGCATATACATGCCTGTATATACAGTAAGGAAAATAAGTATTTGAACACCCTGCTATTTTGCAAGTTCTCCCACTTGGAAATCATGGAGGGGTCTGAAATTGTCATCGTAGGTGCATGTCCACTGTGAGAGACATAATCTAAAAAAAAAAAATCCAGAAATCACAATATATGATTTTTTAACTATTTATTTGTATGATACAGCTGCAAATAAGTATTTGAACACCTGTCTATCAGCTAGAATTCTGACCCTCAAAGACCTGTTAGTCTGCCTTTAAAATGTCCACCTCCACTCTATTTATTATCCTAAATTAGATGCACCTGTTTGAGGTCGTTAGCTGCATAAAGACACCTGACCACCCCATACAATCAGTAAGAATCCAACTACTAACATGGCCAAGACCAAAGACCTGTCCAAAGACACTTGAGACAAAATTGTACACCTCCACAAGGCTGGAAAGGGCTACGGGGAAATTGCCAAGCAGCTTGGTGAAAAAAGGTCCACTGTTGGAGCAATCTAAACATGACTGTCAATCTCCCTCGGACTGGGGTTCCATGCAAGAACTCACCTCGTGGGGTCTCAATGATCCTAGGAAAGGTGAGAAATCAGCCCAGAACTACACAGGAGGAGCTGGTCAATGACCTGAAAAGAGCTGGGACCACCGTTTCCAAGGTTACTGTTGGTAATACACTAAGACGTCATGGTTTGAAATCATGCATGGCACGGAAGATTCCCCTGCTTAAACCAGCACATGTCAAGGCCCGTCTTAAGTTTGCCAATGACCATTTGGATGATCCAGAGGAGTCATGGGAGAAATTCATGTGGTCAGATGAGACCAAAATAGAACTTTTTGGTCATAATTCCACTAAACGTGTTTGGAGGAAGAAGAATGATGAGTACCATCCCAAGAACACCATCCCTACTGTGAAGCATGGGGGTTGCAGCATCATGCTTTGGGGGTGTTTTTCTGCACATGGGACAGGGCGACTGCAGTGTATTAAGGAGAGGATAACCGGGGCCATGTATTACGAGATTTTGGGGAACAACCTCCTTCCCTCAGTTAGAGTATTGAAGATGGGTCGAGGCTGGGTCTTCCAACATGACAATGACCCGAAGCACACAGCCAGGATAACCAAGGAGTGGCTCTGTAAGAAGCATATCAAGGTTGTGGCATGGCCTAGCCAGTCTCCAGACCTAAACCCAATAGAGAATCTTTGGAGGGAGCTCAAGCTCCATGTTTCTCAGCGACAGGCCAGAAACCTGACTGATCTAGAGAAGATCTGTGTGGAGGAGTGGGCCAAAATCTCTCCTGCAGTGTGTGCAAACCTGGTGAAAAACTACAGGAAACGTTTGACCTCTGTAATTGCAAACAAAGGCTACAGTACCAAATATTAACATTGATTTTCTCAGGTGTTCAAATACTTATTTGCAGCTGTATCATACAAATAAATAGTTAAAAATCATACAATGTGATTTCTGGATTTTTTTTTTTTTAGATTATGCCTCTCACAGTGGACATGCACCTACGATGACAATTTTAGACCCCTCCATGATTTCTAAGTGGGAGAACTTGCAAAATAGCAGGGTGTTCAAATATTTATTTTCCTCACTGTATTTAAGAACAATCTGTCACATTTATATATGAAATATTTATATTTCATATATAAATATTTATACAGTATATAGATGCAAATATTTATTACATGTATGTGTGTGTATTCAAATATACATTATATATATATAATATATATAATATAATATATATATATTAGTGCTATATTTGTTGCTCTTCTCATTTGTAAGTCGTTTTGTAATACATGTAAATGTATATATTACTCTCTAAATATTATCTGCCTTTATATTTTGGGAACAGGGCTGTCCTTAAAGCAACTGTGGCATCAAAAAGTCTGAAAACGCCTGTACTCTCTACTGTACCACATCTAATAGTGTGATGACTTATTGTTGGCAATGTCTTCAAAAAGATACAGAAAAGAAAACGTATTTTGTCACTGGTCATTTTACCTGTCAGATATTCTTTATGGCTCTTCCTATAATGTTTAATGTTATTTCCTGGTTGTTACTAAACCTTAAGTCACAATAAACCAGGAAGAAATCTCACGTGGAATCTAAAGGAAGTCTAAAACAACCATATCTCAGCTTAAATGCCATATGTGGAATCATGCACATTATTTTTAATGTTGCTTTTGGCTCTGAAGTGACTTGCGGCTTATGTTTGTAGCTCCCTCGTTGCCTCAGGCAACACAATCAAACTTGTTGACTGAGGCAGCATACCTATGGCCTTATGTCTGCCTTCCCTGTGGCTATCAAAATGCTAAGACAGATACCAGAGCTGCAGTTTGAGTGGCCTGCGGGAGCAGAATATCCTGTAGCTAATTAAGTGACAAATAGCAGCCATGGAAAGCCGGGGGCTAGAAGGTCGTTCCCGGTGGACAGACATATTCAGATTATTTGCCATATAATAATAATGAGATTCCAGACTTATCATTCACTCTTGACGTGACATAATCCATTAAGAGAGGGAAACATGACACGTGTGTGCGGTAGGTGACTTGCCGCCTGTAATGCACGTTTGGCTTGCTGCTGTTGTCCCTTTTGTTTCAAGAAGGTTCAATTATATAAATCATTTGATAACTCTTTTAATCTTTGACCCTACACTAATTATCTTTTTCCTCAGTGGTTGTTCTTTTATTTGAGACTTGTGATCATTTATGGTTCATCAAACTATCAGCTTTGTCTCAGATGATTCTCCTAAAATCAGGAAAAATTTAAACGGACAAATGAGACAATTCTTTACATTTACATTTTAATTTATGCATTTGGCAGACGCTTTTATCCAAAGCGACTTACAGTGTACTTATTACAGGGACAATCCCCCTGGAGCAACGTGGAAGGGCCTTGCTCAAGGGCACACTGGTGGTGACCGCTGGGATCGAACCAGCAACCTTCTGCATATCAGTTAAGTGGTTTAACTGGACCACCATCTCAACTCTTTATTAACTGCTACTAAATTACACATATTATGAAGATTCAGATGATAAATATTGTTTGTTCTTATTGATTTGCAGACTTGATTAAATGCTTTGGCATCTTTAACATTATTTAGATTGATTTAGAAACTCTATAGAGGTCACATCTGATATTACATGAGTCTTTGCTCATACATACATACATACATACATACACACTCGCCGGCCACTTTATCGTTGCTAGCACTGGGTTGAACTCCCTTTTGCCTTCAGATCTGCCTTAATTCTTCTTGGTATAGATTCAACAAGGTTCTGGAAACATTCCTCATAGATTTTGGTCAATTTTCACATGATAGCAACACGCAGTTACTGCAGATTTGATGGCTGCTCACCCATGATGCGAATCTCACATTCCACCACATCACAAAGTTGCTCTATTGGATTGAGATCTGGTGACTGCGGAGGCCATTTGAGTATAGTGAACTCATTGTCATGTTCAAGAAACCAGTTTGAGATGATTTGAGCTTTGTGACATGGCACGTTATCCTGCTGGGAATAGCCATCAGAAGATGGGTACACTGTGGTCATAATGGGATGGATATGGTCACCAACAATACTCAGGTAGGCTGTGGCATTTAAACAATGCTCAATTGGCACTAAGGGGCCCAAAGAGTGCTAAGAAAATATCCCCCACACCCTTACACCACCAGCAGCCTGAACCATTAATACAAGGCAGGATGGATCCATGCTTTCATGTTGTTTATGACAAATTCTGACCCTACCATCTGAATGTCGCAGCAGAAATCAAGACTCATCAGACCAGGCGATGTTTTCCAATCTTCTATTGTCCAATTTTGGTGAGCCTGTGCACATTTTTTTTAAGTTTCCTGTTCTTTTCTGAAAGGAGTGGCACCGGTGTGTGTCTTCTGCTGCTGTAGCTGCTGCTACTTCAATGTTCAACGTGTTGTGGGTTTCGAGATGCTCTGCAGACCTCGTTTGTAACGAGTGGTTATCAAGCGTAGCGTTAGTTCTGGCAGGTCAAGTTAGACTAGCTCACATCAGCTGATTCACTCCTACCTATAGGAATACGACGTCTATCACTGCATATCTATATATAAGGTCCGTTTAGTATTATCAGCAGCTTATCACGTTGCTCATGAGCTAATTACCCTCCTCCATCCCCAGCTCCTCCTGTCGTCCAGTCAGGATTTGGCCTTCTGATATTCGTCTTCAATCATGCTCTTTTCTTGAATTATGTTGTAAGATTAAATTATTGTCATTAAAAACATTAATGATATCAGTTCTGTTATGTTTACCCTAAAGGGGGTTATTGCTGCTCTCTCTGCTTGGATGGGCAGGGAGTTCTTGCCCAGAACAGAACCATACCGCCAATCCAAACTGTACGCTAATTGTCAATCATCTTTGATGATAGTGGTCCTGACAGAAATTAGTTACTGTTGCCTTTCTGTCAGCTTGAACCAGTCTGGCCATTCTCCTCTGACCTCTGGCATCAACAAGGCTTTTTTCGCCCACAGAACTGCTGCTCACTGGATATTTTATCTAGACCAGCAGGATCGAAAATACTCAGAGCAGCCGTCTGGCACCAACAGCCATGCCACATTCAAAGTTACTTAAATCACCTTTCTTCCCCATTCTGATGCTTAGTTTGCAATTCAGCATATCATCTCGATCATGTCTACATGCATAAATGCATTGAGTTGCTCCCCTTGTGAATGGCTGGAACAGGTGTACCTATGAAGTGTTAACAGTTATATCATATGTCATATATTTCTGGTTCTCGATTCTGAGCCTTTTCCAGCCATGTTAAATTTTCCCAGTGTCAGCACTGGGACTATTTCACCATTTGTATCACTCCGCTGTATTCTTTTACAAATACTACTGTTGTTATGTCACGAAATGTAGTTTTAAGAGTTTTTTTAGACAAGCTATTAGACCTCAAATATGTGACTCTATATAAACATAGCGCCGATAAAAAAAAAAAAAATGCAACAGATGCAAGCTCCAGGCCGTCAGCAGCCATTCAGCACTCATGTACCCGCAGAGAACAGTTTCATCTTTGCCAGTCCTTCGGGAATTTGCTGCTGGCTCTTATGTGCACTTTAAAAAATGTACCATAGAATTTACAGGAATTTACTGGCAAAAAAGCTGGCAATAAAATCCTGTTAAAATGTTGTTAATTGCTGTAAAATTGATTACAGTAAAATACTGCTAAGTAATTTACAGTAAATTGTATTTGAAATACAGCAATTTGTAGTTTCTTTACAGTAACATTGAATTAAACTTGTAGCGTATTTTGCAGCCAAATTTGGTAATTTCACTAAAGTACAGTATTTCTCTTGCAACTAAAGTTGCCAATAATATCCTGTAAATACATTTTACAGCATTTTTGTTGTTGTTGTAATTTCACTAGCACAGTATTTATCAATAAAATCCTGTTGATACCCCCAAAATCAATGATGTTGTTGTAATGGAAACGATAGAAAGAATAATTTTGACAGTAAAGTGTAATATATTGATTTAAATGTATTAAGATGAACACTGTCCGAATAAATGTCCAAAATCAATGGTGTTGCAAGTAAATATTTATTAAAACTGGCAGGAAGGCATTGAAACATTTTCAACTGTTAAAACCGTATCATAAAAATCACAAAATAATAATAATATTAAAAAAATTAAAAGTCATATTCCGAGTTGAATGTTACATTTAAATAAAAAAATAAGTCAATCAGCAGAATTTGTGGCATTTTGGTACCAAAAAATGAATTGGGACTCCAATTGAAATTCACTGTAACACTTTTTATTTTTTTTTAAAGAAAAGGATTACAAATGAAATGCTATAATCAGCATTATGCCACAAATTCTGTTGTTTGAGCTTACCTTCTATTAAAGTAGAATATTCCATCCAAAACAACTTAATATATGAAGAGTTCAGATGCAAAAGTCCATCTGACATGTTTTCTTTTAAATGAAAGAAAAAAAAAAAGATCATCCACTATAATCACAAACAAATTTAAATGCTGTTAAAACGTCATTGTGGTCTAAATGGTTTATTCTACTGTTCATGATAGGCAACCAGCCAAAAATCCATTTTAACCGTCTGTTTAAACTAGTCACAAACTGAACTGGTTCAGCAGGTCCCATCTTACAATATCAGGACATTCAATATTTACAATAGAGCTATATAAACATACACCATGTGTTTCTGCTTCAAACAGCATCAAAGCAAGTACCCGTTTTTCAACTGATGTTCACGCTTTGATTTTGGCTCAAATCTTACAGCGGATGAGAGCATCAGTTTCTCCGTATATGATTTTAAAGTGATTTTTACAAGAGGTTGTTACTCCTGCTGGTGGCCAAAAAAATTCCCTTATTCCACCCTTCACCATCCCCGTCTCTCTCTCTCCCTCTCCATTCCTGCATGTTTGAGTGAATGAGTGAGTCTATGTTTAACCACAGGGGGGTATATATTGCCATAGCAACGGTGCAGGTTCATCAAGATCTCTGTGAAATTCTCTGCAGAAGTTTCCACAGCATTTGATCAGCTATTATTAATTGTTTATTTCTCCGTCCTCTCCATCTGTGTCAGAGAACAGGAAACGAGTGTCATGCTTTTCCAGTGTGATCTTGAAGGAGTTAAATATTGCCCATAGTTAAAGAAATAGTTAATCCATGGAGAAAATGTGATTGTATAATACATTTGCATTGCTTCTAAGGGCTGCAGTTTTTCCAGTTAAAATTAAACAAACAGAAATGTAGTATATATCCCAACATTGCATGTCATGTAAAACAATTTACTCTACTAAACTCCAAAAAAAAACAAAGTTTATCTAAACGAGAGCGCATAAAAAGTTTACCTAGTTATCTGTCTGGATCATATTATTAGTTAAAAAACGTATATTCTTTCCTTGTTTTGACTATATACTAGTTCTATTTATATTTTATACAAAAGAACATACACATGCACACACAGGAATACAAAGATAGAGAGAGGGAAGAAGACAGATTAGTTATGCTTCAAACTCTCCTTTCCTCTTCATATGTCAGAATGAGATGCTTCATCTTCCCCATCAACCTTCACTTCTATATTCCCTCCATCATCCCTTCCTCTATATCTGTCTCAGTCTTTCTATCAATAATAAAATAATTGCCATGACCTAATTAAAAGTATGAACTCATCAGATTCTCGGGCAAAATATACATTGATTAATTCATTTCTCTGGCAAAAGTAATCTTGATTAGGTGGTAAACACATTATAATATCTTACATTTATATATTGGCTTTGTGTTTACACTTCTGGATATTGTCATGTTTTATTGGTTAACAGCGTTGACGGCACAGTGGACTTAATGTGGCTTTTTTTTGCCTCTCATCAACACTCTCAATGCCAAAGTGAAATGGCACTCTCCAAATTGATATATCTAATTTGGAATTAATATCCATGGGATCCCAGCAAGCAATAGCCGTAATTTCACTGTCTCTGGGTTAACTAGACACAATATAGTCTGGCTATGAGTAACCCACTTCTAGCCAAAATAACCTTGAATTTAGTTACATGTCGTTTTTGCCAAAATAACTTGCGAGATGGATGATATTCCATCATGTAAGCAAAGGCAACAGTTATTACAAGGTGTTTGGTTTCATTTCTTTGACATGTTCATGTTCTAGATGACTAGTTTATTCTTGGGCTATGGTTAGACGTCTATTACATTTTCACTGACTTTTTGACTCGTTTTAGCCTAGACGTCAGGGCTGTGGACGGCTATCAGCCGTCTTTTAAGTGCAAAATTGCTTGCTGGATGCTATTTGCTGGTTTGCTGGACAGCATAAGGTGTGTTTCGCATGCTGGTGGACCAGCTACACTAGCATTGATGCGAACACTTAGCATATACGTACAGCCGAACACATAGCCTTTCACAGTATACTGCATTTCATAGCGTGTGCGAATGCAGGCACTTCACAAATGTGCATCATCTTTGTCCTGTGTCTGTGCTATTTACCTACTTTTGGCCAGTAAAAACGTCCTTGTAATATTTTAATCTATTGTTATTGGGTAAAAAACACACACACACACACACACACACACACACACACACACACACACACACACACACACACACACACACACACACACACACACACACACACTTATATATATATAAGTCAAGGCAAGGCCGTAACAAAACATTGGAGGGGACCAACGTTTGTTGAAAGAGGGGGGTTAAATAAAAAGGGGGTGTCTTTTTATTTAAAGACATTAAATAATAAAGGATTAAAAGGGATTTAATGGAATAAAGAAGAAATAAGAATGATAAAGGAAGTTCCATTTCTGATTGTAGCCTATTTAGTTGTGAAGTAATCCTATTTGCAAATTATATTTCATTTAAAAATATGTACGCATTCACTCTTGCTTGTATGTCTAATATGTCAAATATGTAAATAAATGAATAAAAAAGTTTTTTTGTCTCATCACATTCGGTTATGAATGACATGATCATTAAATGACAGCATATTTTCAGTTCAAAATGGCGAAATTACATTTAAAGAATTGTGTAGTTTACATCACTGTATGTGACTATGGGTTATTAAACATTCATCGTAAAACAGTTGTCAAATATTAAATGTATAGCCAGATATATATTATCACACACTCTTTCACTGTAAAAACTAAAAGCGTTGCATTGAAACTGAACATTAAGCCCCGCCTTCTTTGATCTGATTGGCCATCATTTTGACATTGAGGGGGACTTGTGCCTATGGTGGTTACGGCCCTAATACAAGTAAAAAAAAAAACTAAGTATACTTTGAGGTTAAATGAGTTACAAGCTTTAGAGCGATTAGAGTGACTGTTCAAACAACTATTGCCCTGCGCTTGAACAGCCAGAGCTTTATGGGAGAGTGGCAAAGAAAAGTCACTGATTTAAAAAAAATGTCATATGACATCTTGACTTCAGTTTACCATAAGGCATGTGGGAGACTCTGAAGCCATCTGGGAGACGGTTCTGTGGTCTGATGAGACCAAAACTGAGCTATCGCACTAGAGCATCATCAGAAACACACAATCACCATGAAGCTTGGTGGTGGTGGTGTCAGCATCATGCTGTGTAAATGCTTCTCATCGCAGGCCCTCAGAGGCTTAAGCATCTTACCACATGCTTAAGTAATTAGAAAATAGAAGTGTGAATACTGAAACATAAATTTTTTGTGTGTTTTGCAATATATGTGGAGACATCTTCGTTAGCTTGAGAACCATAATATAAACATCATTATGGTCTCACAGTTACAGAAAATCTACTAAGTAAGCAAATGACACCAGAAATGCAGGTACTTTACCTCTCTCTCTCTCTTTCTCGCTCTCTTTCTCTGTGTGGAACAGCACCACGGACATGCTAATCGGCTAAACATGTTCTTTTCAGAGAGAGATACATTTTGTGAGCTTGTGTTGCCGTCCTTCACACCCACAATGCATATTGCAGTGGCAGTAAATTATAATGCCTCTTCTCATCCTTCCTCTTTGAGTTTCCTCACACCTAGGGAATAGTAAACAGGCTCGTAAAATTTTACATGCTAGCATCATATGGGGTGTTTTAAAAGCATGTCATTGATGGCAAGCTCTATTTTAGTCAGGGAATTTAATGACTTGATTGCTTCCTGTTTGACGGGAGTACCTCTTTTTGCATTGTGAAGGAAAGATCTAGCACCATTTATCATGTGCTCTCAGCGGTTAGCGGCTAGCAGCCGCAGATGTATGCATACACATATCCTGATGAATCTTTTTCTGTGAAGTAGAATTCAAATGTGCGGTGTACCTTAAACTGACTAAGGGCCAGATTTACTAACAGCTTGCGCCAGCGCAAACCCTTTTTTGGCGTCAAAAAAACTACTGTCAGGATTTACTAAAGATGTGCAGTGATAAATTAGCGCTGAAAAGGCGTGGACACAGTTATTTTTGTGGCTGACCTTATTGCATATGCATTTGTAGGAGTTTCCCTTTCAGGCAAAACAAAATTAAAAATAGGAGAGTATTTAAATGAATCACGCAAGGGGATTTACTAAGGTTTGCGCTCGTAAATGTACTGGTGTTTGCACCATTATTTACAGCCCCAAAAAAACATGTCTTAAAGGGGAACTTCAGTGCTGGGAAGATGAATGTGTATTTAAACTGTGTAATTTATATAGTAGAAATGTGAAATTAGTTTTGAAATTGGTGTCTTCTAGACTGAGAAAAGACAGAAAATGTATTTTTGTCTCATGTGGATGAAAGACAACAACTCCCAGAATACACTTGCTTCGCTGCCCTACGAGACCACTCCCAAAGCCACGGATACTGGTTATCACTTGCCTACCCCCACCGTTGTTTTGATATTCATAGTAATAAAATAATTTTGTTCAGTTAGAGAATAGACACTAAAATTAAAAACTGAACGTGTCTTTTCACTAAAGTGTGAGTGTCAGAACTTATCTTTTCAGGAGTCGGATCTCATTCATCACGAGAGAAGAGCTGAGCAGAGCTAAGGTAAGCGCGGCTGTCGTTCTCGGCGCGTGTCACGTCAGGCGCGTTATCAGATCACATATGGAAGCTAAACTTTCATAGGAATTAATTGAAAACTTGAAACACTCACACTCACGTGCGCATTTACATTCTGTGAGTGAGATCCCTCCCATGTGGGTGGGTTGAAAACATGCAGAACTAGCTCCTGTAGTCTCTAGCCTCTGGCCAAAAATCCTCCGATGACGCAAAATTACGATATTTGCTTCATCTGAGGATTTTTTCCAGAAATAAAATGCATAATTCTCTCGTCTCAGGGGGATATGAGAGGGGGAAATAGCCTACCATAATTCAAATACACTACCGGGTTTCTACTGATACAAAGCTTAATGCTAAGTGCTTAATGCTAAGGGGTAGATTGTGCTGGTTTGGAGATGGTGATCCAGTGGGTTAAACCACTTAACTGATATGCAGAAGGTTGCTGGTTCGATCCCAGCGGTCACCACCAGTGTGTCCTTGAGCAAGGCACTTTTATCCATGTTGCTCCAGGGGGATTGTCCCTGTAATAAGTGCACTGTAAGTCGCTTCGGATAAAAGCGTCTGCCAAATGCATAAATGTAATGTAAATGGTCATTATTGAAATGATCTTTAATGTGTTCTTTAACCCTTAACTGAATACCTCGGGTCTTTAGCGACCCGAGACGTCATTCACTACCCTCCTCCTCATGAATTTTTTTAAGTTAGACATCAACCTTCTAAGTATTTATCAAACATTCCATTTTAAACAATATAACAAGAAAAACAATTATAAAATTATAATTGAATGCCCGTTTTTTCACTAGCTTTTTGTCAAAATTGTATAGGGTTGCTAACAGCCTGAGGTGTGTAAGATTGTACTTTTTTTCTGCACAGTAATAAATTAATCTATAATGACGAAATAAGTGCAATTCACCTTTATTCCACAAGGTGGCAATGTCTGATACACAATGATGAAGTGACGTTTCACTCATACTTACTGCAGACTAAAAACGAAACAATAATAATTATAATCTGCAAAACTTGAAATGGCTCAGCGATTTACTGCAGATCAAGTACTGAACATATTCAAATATTAGTGTCACTGTCACTTAATAATGGATCTGGTGAAGCTGTCAGTGATCAAAATATTTATTTTGAAGACTTTGAAAAATGAGTTTTGAGAATATGTGTGAGATGGCGAATATGAGCTAGCCGCTGAATGTACTGGGAAATGAGCTCTGACGAGGACAGTGATGATGGTATGAACATCTGCTCAAACTGAACCCTTCCAAGCTCCAAAAGGTAATGAAATATATTTTATTTTATTCTTCTGTAATTGTTACTCTAATATCAGGAGTTTTATATATTATCGCGACAGGTATAGATCTATCCGTGTTAGATATAGATCCGGGTCACTAAAGACCCGAATATGTAAGTATGTTTGGCCAAACAGTCATGCATTTAAGGGTTAATTTGCGCTTCATCGGTAGATCACATGCAGAACTTTCCACACCCGTCTGCGTTTTCATGGAATTGTGCTCTAACCCTGTTTAGTAAATCTAGCCCAAAATAAGCACCTTCCATAAATAAGGAAAACATAATATATATATTTTTTTTATTGTTTTATTTATTGTGAGTTTTGCAATTTGGCACTTGTAATTTTATTTGTTGTTTCTGTTGTTCTCTCGCGTTAAATAAACATCAAAGATTAAACAAAATTTTAAAATAATAAAATAATACATATGCCAGAATTGGTAACAGGGTTGCATAATTAGCTTAAATTAAATGATCACTCAGTAGGGACTAGTTTGGAACCCAATGTAGTCACTGATAAACTAGGAAAATATACTTCCCATATATTAAAGAAAAAAAACAACAATTCAAATGTTTGGGGTCAGTAATTTTTTTTTTTACATTTCTGGAAGAGTAGCCATTAGTGTCACATGATTCTTCAGAAATAAATCTAATATTTGTCACGCTCAGACTTGGACGCAATGACCAGACCTGAGGTAAAACTCAAACAGGTAGGTTTATTTGCAGATATGGCAGGAACACAATGCATAAACAAGCAAGTGAGAAAACTATCATCAGCAAATGCGATAGCCTTGTATTGTTAACTTTGAATTTTTGTCTTGCAGCATCATTGGAGCACACACACACATACACATGAGGGAACAACATTGAGACGAGGGATGACTGGAAAACGACTTGGATGACTGAAGATAGCAGTAGCAATAGCAAGGTCATAAGGAACATCAAGCGGGTAAGTAGCAAGGCAAGTAGTCTGTAGCATCAGACAAGGTCGGACAATGGCTGCGCCGGAAATCACATTCTCGAGTAGGTACTTATTTTGAATAAGTAATTACTTCATGACCGCTAAAAAGTATGTTCCATATGTGTGTAGTATGAATGTAATCTATTTGCTATGCTCTCATCATCATGTGATCTAGCAGCATCAGTTGCGTCGCTTCACTGTCATTCTTCACTGTCACTCTAGTGGCCTCATGGGATGGTAAAGTGTCCATCATATGCCCACTTCAGAATCTTGGCGGAAGTAGTAGGTACTTTTTGCCTACTCTGTTATGATTACTGTGGATTCGGACATACTTCTTTTGTCATATACTGTTTTACACCATATACTGTTTGTGTCAGAATGCAGGTTCTACGTCATATTCTCGTGCATGCGTCATGGTGCTTCGTTAGTTCATGTCAAAGGCCCAGGTGGAGGACAAGAACTTGATGAATAAAGTCGTTATTTTAATTTTTTTGCACACAAAAACTATTCTCGTCACTTCATAAAATTATTGTATAACCACTGTTGTAAGATGCACTTTGAAACAACGTCTTTAGTCCCTTTTATGGGTTTTGTGGGTGCAAATGACATTGCTGCCAATGGAGGCCTTTCTGAGCCATCGGATTTCAACAAAAAATTCTTAACTTGTGCTCCGAAGATAAACAAAGGTCTTACAGGTGTCAAACGACATGAGGGTAAGTAATTAATGACATAATTTAGATTTTTGGGTGAACTAACCCTTTAATATATAGACAAAAAAGTTGATATAGGTAGATAGATATTTTTCCTTTAGACATTTTTTGACTTGGTGTGTGTCAAATTTGGTGTTTTTGTTTTGGAACCTTCAGAAAACGTTTAATTTTCCTCAAAATTGACTTTGCTGACTCCATCGACTTCAAACAGGTATAGCCCAGTCATTTTTGGTCCGATTCAAACAAATCAAACATCATTTTGAAGGTAATTTATCAATAACTCATTTTTTTAAGTTTGCTCATTGCGACTCATTTTGCCAGCACGGGTCACATATAGTATGAGAGATGCAGCCAATGACTAAGGGTGTGTGCGCTCTATGGCTGCGTCCGAAATAGCATACTCTCTTGAGTAGGTACTTATGTTGAATAAGTAATTACTTCAAAACTGCTAAAAAGTATGTTCTGTATAGTATGAATGTGTGTAGGATGTTGTAGTACCATGTTTGTACCATGCCACACAGACAAAACTATTCTGTCAAGTGGCTAACATAGCAAAATCAGAAAACAGTACAGCATTTTCACCACCATACGATATATTTTACGATGTACTACATGCCATAACACAAGTCACCCTGCTTTTTATTAATGATATTCTAATATCGATTTAACTTACTACAATTCACAACAAGTGTCTCATAGCAGCCACAGAGGGGACGTACAGAATAATGTTATAACATAACGTTCAGCACACTCAAATGTATTTTTAGTATGATTGTTTTGACCCAGTAAAACAGTGCTGTGTTTTTAATTTGTTGAATAAAGTGACCTGTCGTGGTGGCTATTTCATTAGAATAAGATAAAATAAATGTGAATTTAAGTGATCGAACGTAACTGCAACAAAGTTCAAGTTCAGGGAAGAAAAAGCCAGGAACTGACAAACGTTAAACATAACTTTAATTGTAAAAGACATACAACATAACAAGAAGTGTCAGCAGCCGACTATATCATATAAGCCTAATAAAAACAGCAATGTAAAATGTCCCAGGCCTGGTCCTCTCTCGCTCTTTACTGCCGACATTCCTTTTTATATCCTTCCAGGGCTCCTCCATGGGACTCGAGGCTGGTGTGTCGCGCAGGTGCTCCGTCCTGCGTAAGGATTTAAGCGAGTTTGACAAGGGCCAAATTGTGACTGGGTCAAAGCATCTCCAAAACTGCCACGCTTGTGGGGTGTTCCCAGTCTGCAGTGGTCAGTATCTATCAAAACTGGTCCAAGGAAGGAACAGTGGTGAACCGGCGACAAGGTCATGGGCGGCCAAGGCTCATTGATGCACGTGGGGAGCGAAGGCTGGCCCGTGTGGTCAGATCAAACAGATGAGCTACTATAGCTCAAATTGCTTAAGAAGTTAATGCTGGTTCTGATAGAAACGTGTCAGAATACTCAGTGCACCGCAGTTTGTTGCGTACAGGGCTGCATAGCCGCAGACCAGTCAGGGTGCCCATACTGACCCCTGCCCGCCGCCTAAAGCGGCAACAGTATCACGTGAGCATCAGAACTGGACCACGGAGCAATGGAAGAAGGTGGCTTAGTCTGATGAATCACGTTTTCTTTTACATCATGTGGATGGCTTGGTGCATGTGTGTTGCTTACCTGGGAAACACATGGCATCAGGATACACTATGGGAAGAAGGCAAGCCGATGGAGGCAGTGTGATGCATTCAGCAATGTTCTCCTGGGAAACCTTGGGTCCTGCCATCCATGTGGATGTTACTTTGACATGTTCCACCTACCTAAGCATTGTTGCAGACCATGTACACCCTTTCATGGAAACAATATTCCCTGGTGGCTGTGGTTCTTTCAGCAGTATAATGCGCCCTGCCACAAAGCAAAAATGGGGCTGTTTTGACAGCAAAAGAGGGACATAATAGGTCATAATGTTATGCCTGATTGGTGTATATTTACATTGTTAACTACAATTTGTGCAAAAATCGATGATTGATGAACATATGAAGGGGAAATTGAAGAGGATCTCTTCCCATAATGCTGTAGAAAAAATGCAATTAAAATGAGTTAGTATGCAACTCAAAAACATTTCAATTTATTATATATATATATATATATATATATATATATATATATATATATATATATATATATATATATATATATATATATATATATATATATATATATATATATATATATATATATAAATCTGATTGTGCCTTGTGCTTTCAAAAAAAGTAATGGGACACCAAAGTTTACCCTATTCATGGAAAGTGCCATCATTGTCAATTAAAAGTCATTGCAGTGCCCTGCTTTGAATGAGTTCTACACCCCATGGTTGTTCAAGAGAAGGCCTCGCCTGCAACATATCTCAGGGGTACAGAAAATAATTACAGTTAATCGAACGCTTATGAGGCTTTTGTTTTGGCCAGAGACAGCGCTGAGTGGATAAACACCTATTATAGAAGTCAATGTCATACGGAGAGACATGGCATCACAGTGGACTCCCCGGAGGCGGCAGGGCTTTGGTTGGGACAGGCTTAGCGATGACGTATTCTTGCTCTAATGTGTATGCTTTATGTAGCAGAGAGATAGCCTCTATTGTGAGACGGTTTTCTGGGCAAATACAGTGCCCTGTCAAGGGAGCCAGTGTGTTCAGTGACTCTTAAATTGTCGCCAAACCCTTGTTTGTCAATGACACAAAAAGGTGACTCAGGTGTTTCTCTCTTTTATAATGTAAACGGACCCTTTTGTAACTAAGTACTAACTTACAGGTATAATTTACCCAAATATTACATGTCTGTCATCATTTTTTCATCTTCATGTCAGTCTTTCATGACTTTCTTAAGGCTTGTTCACACGCGCGCTTATCGCTGACGTTTAACGCCTTGTGACTAAACAAAGGGCGCCAATGTGACTGTGCACACCGACACGCAAATCGGCAGGTGTAAAAGCATTTTTTTTTTTTTTTAATGACTCGGCTGACCAATGAGACTGCTACATTTGTTCACATGCCTGGAGCTGCTGTAGTTACAGTAAAACGCGACTTGGTGGCGCTCAGGCACAAAACGGTTTTGCCCAGCACACATTGATACCTAAGAAGACGACGAAGAGGAAGAGGAAGTGGAAGTAAGTAGACGAAGAAGATATAACAAGGCAAGATGAATTTAGAGCTGCTGGTTTCTTTTGTGTCTGATAACAAAGAACTTTAGGACAAACGCCAGAGCGACTACAAAAATCTTGATAAGAGGGAGATGTTATGGAGAGGAAATGCAGATCAAATAGGATTACAGGGAGTGCAGAATTATTAGGCAAGTTGTATTTTTGAGGATTCATTTTACAACATTAATAATTAAACAACAACCATGTTGTCAATGAACACAAAAAACTCATTAATATCAAAGCTGAATATTTTTGGAAGTAGTTTTTAGTTTTAGCTATTTTAGGGGGATATCTGTGTGTGCAGGTGACTATTACTGTGCATAATTATTAGGCAACTTAACAAAAAACAAATTTATACCCATTTCAATTATTTATTTTTACCAGTGAAACCAATATAACATCTCAACATTCACAAATATACATTTCTGACATTCAAAAACCAAACAAAAACAAATCAGTGACCAATATAGCCACCTTTCTTTGCAAGGACACTCAAAAGCCTGCCATCCATGGATTCTGTCAGTGTTTTGATCTGTTCACCATCAACATTGCGTGCAGCAGCAACCACAGCCTCCCAGACACTGTTCAGAGAGGTGTACTGTTTTCCCTCCTTGTAAATCGCACATTTGATGATGGACCACAGGTTCTCAATGGGGTTCAGTTCAGGTGAACAAGGAGGCCATATCATTAGATTTTCTTCTTTTATACCCTTTCTTGCCAGCCACGCTGTGGAGTACTTGGACGCGTGTGATGGAGCATTGTCCTGCATGAAAATCATGTTTTTCTTGAAGGATGCAGACTTCTTCCTGTACCACTGCTTGAAGAAGGTGTCTTCCAGAAACTGGCAGTAGGACTGGGAGTTGAGCTTGACTCCATCCTCAACCCGAAAAGGCCCCACAAGCTCATCTTTGATGATACCAGCCCAAACCAGTACTCCACCTCCACCTTGCTGGCGTCTGAGTCGGACTGGAGCTCTCTGCCCTTTACCAATCCAGCCACGGGCCCATCCATCTGGCCCATCAAGACTCACTCTCATTTCATCAGTCCATAAAACCTTAGAAAAATCAGTCTTGAGATATTTCTTGGCCCAGTCTTGACATTTCAGCTTGTGTGTCTTGTTCAGTGGTGGTCGACTTTCTGCCTTTCTTACCTTGGCCATGTCTCTGAGTATTGCACACCTTGTGCTTTTAGGCACTCCAGTGATGTTGCAGCTCTGAAATATGGCCAAACTGGTGGCAAGTGGCATCTTGGCAGCTGCACGCTTGACTTTTCTCAGTTCACGGGCAGTTATTTTGCGCCTTGGTTTTTCCACACGCTTATTGCGACCCTGTTGACTATTTTGAATGAAACGCTTGATTGTTCGATGATCACGCTTCAGAAGCTTGGCTATTTTAAGACTGCTGCATCCCTCTGCAATATATCTCACTATTTTTGACTTTTCTGAGCCTGTCAAGTCCTTCTTTTGACCCATTTTGCCAAAGGAAAGGAAGTTGCCTAATAATTATGCACACCTGATATAGGGTGTTGATGTCATTAGACCACACCCCTTCTCATTACAGAGATGCACATCACCTAATATGCTTAATTGGTAGTAGGCTTTCCAGCCTATACAGCTTGGAGTAAGACAACATGCATAACGAGGATGATGTGGTCAAAATACTCATTTGCCTAATAATTCTGCACTCCCTGTATATGGTGAGTTTCCATTGAATCCTATTTGATCTGCATTTAAATCAAAGCGCCATCTACTGTCAGGGAAGGAATTTGCACGTTCACTCCGCGCATCTCCAGTGAAAATCGCTTGGGTATGAACTAGGGCTGTCAATAGATTAAATGTTTTAATTGCGATTAATCACACATTTGTTGTGCGATTAATCACAATTAATCGCACACTTATCGTGAAATTAATCATACGCCATTTATCTCATTAGACACATTCATTTTCTCATAATTTGCTTTATCCAAAGTAAACAAAAAACTAAGATTTAATGGTGATTATCACAAAACTGTATTTTCTGCAAGCTTCAAGGATCATTGGAGACTCCAAAATGACACCAAATATAAGGTCCATACAGGTGCTGGTCATATAATTAGAATATCATCCAAAGTTGATTTATTTCACTAATTCCATTCAAAAAGTGAAACTTGTATATTATATTCATTCATTACACACAGACTGATATATTTTAAATGTTTATTTCTTTTAATTTTGATGATTATAACAGACAACTAAGGAAAATCCCAAATTCAGTATCTCAGAAAATTTGAATATTACTTAAGACCAATACAAAGAAAGGATTTTTTGAAATCTTGGCCAATTGAAAAGTATGAACATGAAAAGTATGAGCATGTACAGCACTCAATACTTAGTTGGGGCTCCTTTTGGCTGAATTACTGCAGCGATACGGCGTGGCATGGAGTCGATCAGTCTGTGTTATGAGAGCCCAGGGAGCCCTCTTCTGCATTGTTGGGTCTGGCATATCGCATCTTCCTCTTCACAATACCCCTTAGATTTTCTATGGGGTTAAGGTCAGGGGAGTTTGTTGGCCAATTAAGAACAGGGATACCATGGTCCTTAAACCAGGTACTGGTTGCTTTGGCACTGTGTGCAAGTGCCAAGTCCTGTTGGAAAATTAAATCTGCATCTCCATAAAGTTGGTCAGCAGCAGGAAGCATGAAGTGCTCTAAAACCTCCTGGTATACGGCTGCGTTGACCTTGGACCTCATAAAACACAGTGGACCAACACCAGCAGATGACATGGCACCCCAAACCATCACTGACTGTGGAAAATTTACACTGGACCTCAAGCAACGTGGATTGTGTGCCTCTCTTCCTATTGCTTGTACACTTTTTTCTACCACATCTTTTCCTTACCTTCGCCTCTCTATTAATGTGCTTGGACACAGAGATCTGTGAACAGCCAGCCTCTTTTGCAATGACCTTTTGTGTCTTGCCCTCCTTGTGCACGGTGTCAATGGTCGTCTTTTGGACAACTGTCAAGACAGCAGTCTTCCCCATGATTGTGTAGCCTACAGAACTAGACTGAGAGACCCTTAAAGGCCTTTGCAGGTGTTTTGAGTTAATTAGCTTATTAGAGTGTGACACCAGGTGTCTTCAATATTGAACCTTTTCACAATATTCTAATTTTCTGAGATACTGAATTTGGGATTTTCCTTAGTTGTCTGTTATAATCATCAAAATTAAAATAAATAAATGTTTGAAATATATCAGTCTGTGTGAAATGAATGAGTATAATATACAAGTTTCACTTTTTGAATGGAATTAGTGAAATAAATAAACTTTTTGATGATATTCTAATTATATGACCAGCACCTGTATACTTCTATTATATAATACATTTGAACACACCTAAGCACTCATAAAAAAAAAAAAACATTACATAAAAAACTTTACAGAATTCACAGTGTATAGTATGTGTACAGAGCAACAACAACGAGATTGCTTTCATTTTAGATGTCAAGCTGCGATACCACACAGAGATGCCTCACTCCCAACCAGGTCCCGGCAACAATGTAACCCCTCCTGTTCTAACTGCCCGCTCCAAACGAGACTCGAACCCGGATCCGCCGGCATGAGAGTCGGACGCTCTAACAAGGAGGCTAAAGGCTTTAGCGTCAATCGCTAGAGCGTCTCTTGAGATCAGAGGAGTGAGGTTTACTCGCACAGCAACTACTAGCTGTCTTCTCTTACATTCACCCTCCTAAACCTCACTCCCAACCAAGTCACGGCACCAATGTAACCCCTCCTGTTCTAATCGCCCACTCCAAGCGAGACTCAAACCCGGGTCTGCCGGCATGGGAGTCGGACGCTCCAACAAGGAGGCTAAAGGCTGCAATCTCTAGCATCAGTCGCTAGAGCGTCTCTTGAGATCAGAGGAGTGAGGTTTACCTCCACAGCAATTACTAGCTGGCCTCCGTTACACTCACCCCCCTAAACCTCACTCCCAACTGGGTCACAGCACCAATATAACCCCTCCTGTTCTAACCACCCGCTCCAAGCAAGACTCAAACCCGGGTCTGCCGGTATGAGAGTTGGACGCTCTAACAAGGAGGCTAAAGGCGTCAGTCGCTAGAGCGCCTCTTGAGATCAGAGGAGTGAGGTTTACTCGCACAGCAACTTCTAGCTGGCCTCCATTGTATGTGCAAAAAAAATTAAACATTCTTCAAAATATCTTACCTAAAGTCATACAGGTTTGTATCAAAATGAGGTTTGTTTTATAAGATAATTTGGTTCCTCAGCCTGTTCTGCGAATAAAATCAGTCTAAAGATGCTAATTTTGAACGTTTTGCTGTCAATACTTTGTGCGTTGGTACTGAGATGTTCATTAATTATGAATCACCTGAGTTATTTATGCGCTCTAATCCTGAACGACTATTTTGTTGGCAAAATGCTCTTGCCAGATTGTTGTTTGATCTGCCAGCGGTAGGACAACTGCTTCACATTCAGGCCGTGTTAGCGACAGATATCAACAGACTGTAAACACCTCGAGCCGTAGCATTCATACGCATGATGGCACGAGTCAAAACTGAAGAAATCTCACCTTGAGATTATATGAACAGCCCGTGTTGTATTTGCCTTCTGAATAGTCTTTTAGTAAATTACCCCCCCAAAAAAACCTTTATCAATGAACAAAGAACAGGATTGAACAGTTAATAGACAGGTGAATGACTGTGAGTGCAGCAATTATAATTCGTTCTGTACGGTAAAAGATGAATAATGAAGGTATTGATGGTGACCAAGGCCTTGGATTTCAATTTTACACAGGTGAGAGGCTCGCTTTGCAGATTTTCAATTACATTCTCAAAAGCCTCCTGTGATTACAGATTGTTATGAACCCCACATGCACAGCGAATGACATAAAAAGCTTCAGACGCACAATTACAGTGGCCATGACTTTAAAGCCCCAAAGTCCCTGCATGTCTCATTGCCCAGGAGTTTTTCAGAGCCAGGTAACCTTCCCTTTCAATTAATACACATGAAAGAAAGAAATTCAGCTCTCATTCTCTCCTGGGAACGTGGACCGTCCTCTTGCTCTTATTCTATACAGGGTCTTAATTACCTGAGATAATTACTTTATACACTGAAGCAATTAATGCCATTTCTGCTGGGACGTACGGGTAAATCTGAGGGGAGCGCCAGAAAAGAATCTAAGAGTAGAGATGAGCTCCATATGGTGGCTCAGGTATCATGGCTACAATAAAGAACCAGAAAAAAACAGGTGTGCTAATTGCTACGTATTTAACCTCCGCGTGCCCTTCTCTTTCCGTCTCCCTCTTCTGAAGATGGCTCGCTTTCAGATTTGTTAACCTGCTAAGTTTAAATTGTAGATAAAGTGAGCCGTTCAGTAACACCTTCAACAAAGCTCCATAAAAGCTAAATTAGCCGCTTAAAGAGAACGCGAGACCTCGAAAGGCATCTCAGCCTTGTGTGTGTGTGTGTGTGTAGCTCTGGAGACAGACTCCTGCTCCTCCTCGCAGTGAGACGGATAAGTGTGTACCTTTAATACAGTGAAGAAAGCTCACTCCTAATGATCTCAGACAAATGGCAGAGGGATGAGTGTCAAAAGCAAAAGCATCACTGAATGGATGTTAGAGGGAGAAGTGGTGTGCCTGCTGTGTGTTAGTTTAGTGTCTGTGTGTGTGTGTGTGTGTGTGTGTGTCCTTCAAGAACAGCTGCTATTAGGTTTCTTTCACTTACAGGTGTCTGTGATCAGAGGTACAACAGCTCTCTCTCTCTCTCTCTCTCTCTCTCTCTCTCTCTCTCTCTCTCTCTCTCTCTCTCTCTCTCTCTCTCTCTCTCTCTCTCTCTTCATGTATCCATCTATCCATTTATTCATCTGTTTATCCATCCATCCATCCATTAATTTATCTTATCATTCATCCATTTATCCACCCATTCGTCTATCCATCCATTCATCCTTCCATTTATCAATCCATCCATCTATCCGTTTATCCATGAATCTGTCCATCCAACCATCCATCATTCCATCCATTTATTAATCTTTTAATCATCTATCTATCCATCTGTCCGTCCATCCATCCATTTATCCATCAATCTGTCCATTCATTTATCCATCCATCCATTTATTCATCTTTTTATCATCCATTTATCCGTACATTCCTCCATTCACCCATTTATCCTTCCATTTCTCAATACATTCATTCATCCATCTGTCCATCCATCCATTTATCCATCAATCTGTTTATCCATCCATCCATTTATCCATCAATCTGTCCATTCATTTATCCATCCATCCATTTATTCATCTTTTTTATCATCCATTCCTCCATCCACCCATTTATCCTTCCATTTCTCTATACATTCATTCATCCATCTGTCCATCCATTTATCCATCAATCTGTTTATCCATCCATCCATTTATCCATCAATCTGTATATTCATTTATCCATCCATCCATCCATCCATCCATTTATTGATCTTTTTATCATCCATCCATTTTTCCATCCATTCATCCATCCATCCATCCATTTATCCTTCCATTTCTCAATACATTCATTTATCCATCCATACATCTGTCCATCCACCCATCCATCCATCCATTTATCCATCCATTTATCAATACATTCATCCATCCATTTATCCATCAATCTGTCCATCCAAATATCCATCCATCCATCCATTTATTCATATTTTAATCATCCATCCATTTATCCGACTATCATCCATTCATCCATCCATCCCTCCCTTCAACCATCCATCATAATCCATCCATTCATTTATCCATCAATCTGTCCATCAAACCATCCATCCATCTATTCATCTTTTTATCATCCATCCATTTATCCGCCCATTCGTCCATCCATCCATTTATCCTTCCATTATTCAATACATCCATCCATTTATTCATATTTTAATCATCCATCCATTTATCCGACTACTCTTCCATCCATCATCCTTCCATCCATCCATTTATCAATCAATCTGTCCATCCATCCATCCATCCATCCATTTATTCATATTTTTATCATCCATCCATTTATCCATCCACACCCCTTCATCCATCCATCCCTTCCTTCATCCATCTATTTATCCATCAATCTGTCCATCCAACCATCTATCCATTCATCCATCCATCTATGCGTCCTTCTTTGTCTTCATCCCTCCTTTTCTGTTTCTTTGTTCCGTTTAAGTGAAAAGTGCTATAAAATGATTTCAAATGTTTAAAAAATATTAAAACTTGAAAGAGTGCAAAGCCTTCTAAAATATCAATTTATGTGAAAATAAGGTTGTATTGCTCAAATGTAATCAAAACATCTAAATACTTGCAAAACATCAGTGAACATCTAATAATGCATTCCCAGGATAAACAAATTACTAATTCAGATATACTTTGTCACAAAATGTATTCTCAACTACAAAGAGCTTGAAAATCCTGATTGCAAACCCAAAAGAATGCAAAAAAAAAACACTCCAGGTGGTTTTCAAACTATTGTTTAGAATGAAAAAAAAAACCTGTTGAAACTCTCATAGGCTCTGTATATTCAGTGAGTTTAATCCACAGTGATGTCTGCTGCTATTCAAGGCACACAACCCATTACACTGTGCTTGTTCTCCCAGACCAAACAAGAGGCAGGTCGCCTTTGAAACCCGTTCTCCCTCCGAACCCCCCGCCATGTCCCACACCATCCGCACAACGCCATCAAGGGGCATATTTTATTGGGCTTCAGAAATACCACGTGTCATTAATATGCACACATGGGAGAGGCACAAAATGTCACGCACACAAATGCAGTCCTTTCAGTCCCTTTGAGCTGCCGAGCGCAGACACACACAAAAGATATTCAAACCACTTTGTGATGTAGCACACACTCATACATGCATCAGTCACATGATAAATGCTGCATTCCAAAAGGAGTTTGATTCAGATAATGTGACTACATGAATTTCACAGAGGACCAAAGAGTGCTCGTCTATTGCGTTCCCAAAACGAAGCTGTCAGCTGCACGCCAGTCCTTGCCAAAACCTCAAAAACGATCCGTCCCCTAAGATCTTGATTCGTACTAATGAGCCAATGTTCAATGTTCAATGTCAGTCAATGTTGACCAAGGGAAAATGATTTAACAGCAGTGCCTGTGAGCATTAGGGGAGATGGCATTTGGAATTCAGGGACTTTTTTATTTATTTACTTCATGCCAGCTTTGGCACTGAAGAACATTAATGCCGTTATTTTGCTGAATTTGAGAATGAGAATCATGCAGAGTTATCACACGCCTCGTGCCATGACCTTGACTCGATGTTCTCCACTCCCAATAAAGGTCCTCTAGTGACCAGTGCTTTTTTTCCTTGGAGAACGTGTCGATGCATTTTAATTTATTCAAATTTCATTCATTCATAAGTTAGACAGGTTTGACTATACTTTTGAGGGCCAAACGTCCTCACTAATATAGTAAAATGTCCTGATAACCAATTTGTAAGGACATTTTATGTGTCTTATTTTCTTTGAGGGTTTTGTTAGGATCAGGTTTATTTTCTAGTACAAATGCCATTAACCTCATATAAAAACAATGGAAGCTCATAATATAGTCAGTCGTGTGTGTGTGTGTGTGTGTGTGTGTGTGTGTGTGTGTGTGTGTGTGTGTGTGTGTGTGTGTGTGTGTGTGTGTGTGTGTGTGTGTGTGTGTGTGTGTGTGTGTGTGTGTACAAAATATTACGCAAGCAAGACAGCACAAGTGTGAAATTTAAAAGTTACATTTTTACTTTTTAAACTCAATATTTCCAGTTATTTTTGCTCCACTGATGAAAAAAGATACAAAAGAGACCATACATTGGTATTTTGTTCTTAAATGAATCATTGTGTTTGAATGAACGATTCAATGACTGAATGATTCAATAACTCATTCATAAGGACAGTAATGACTTTCCTAAATGAATCAATAACTCCGTTTACATGGACAACTTTTAAATTCCAATTGATGAATCCGAACATAGTGTTTACATGACAGCTAAATAAAGTGATCGGGTTGATGTGTACCTTTATAAGCTAGGTCACAAACATCAAATCAGAATAGATTTTTTGACATGTGCACACTGCGCGGATATATCCCGCTGTTTGCGAGAACTATCCATCCTCTTACATTGCTCCTTTTCTTTGTTATAAAGAGCAGACTTAGGCCCAATCCCAATTCTATGTTATACCCCTTCGCCTACCCCTTCCCCTTACCCCTTGAAACAGATTGGCAAGGAAATATTCCCCTAAGAAATGGGACACCACTACTACACCATTAAATATCATTAATTTGTGTTCACATCACTCTAATAGAGTGTTTAGCAAGCTACGGAGAAACTGGCAGACAGGAAACACATAAGTGATCGATCCCAAGTGCCAACATCACTACATGCATTCTAGCAGCACGATAGTCAGTGTATGCAGGGAAATTCCTCATACCCCTTCGTTCGAAGTGTGGTCCCGAAAAATCTTTGTTTGAAGGGCTATTTGGCCCCTCCCCTTACCCCTACCACTCCAGCCAAAAGAGAATCGAATACCCGGTAGGGGAAAGTGAAAGACTATGGGGTAGGGATTGGGCCTTAATATTTATCTATTTTGAGTCCTAATTTAGAAAATGACGAGCACATGAAACTTTGTGCTGTGCTGTAAAATAGCCCTTCCTGTGGATGAGAGTCTGAAACCAGGACTGATGATGGGACGTCGTCCTGCTCCAGACAATGAGTGGAAGGAGAGTTTCAGAATGACATGCCATTTATGACACTTCATTCAACAATAAAAACTGCTCAATCCGTGCGTCATACTTCATTACGCCATTTCAATGTCATTACACATGCTCAATGCGATTGAGTGTTTAAATGTCCTCTCGTTCAGATTAAAAAAGGTTTAACCCTTAAACGCATACCATGGGTCTCTAGTGACCCGGTACGTCATTCACTACCCTCCTCCTCATTCATTTTTTAAAGTTAGACATCAACCTTCTTAGTATTCCTCAATCAATTCATTATAAACAATATAACAAGAAAAAAATAAATAATAATATATATAAATATAAAAGAATGCCTATTTCCCATAATTTTTTTAGTAAAAATATAGGGTCGCTAATGACCCAAGGTGTGTAACAGTGTAAGTATATATATTTTTTTTTTCTGCACAACAATAATTGAATCTTTGATTAATGAATAAGTGTAATTCACCTTTATTCCACAAGGTGGCAATGTCTATAACACAATGATGAATTGACGTTTCACTCATAGTTACCGCAGGCAGAAAACAAAAGAACAGGAAGAATCATCAGAAAAACTTGAAATGGCACAGCGATTTACTGCAGAGCAAGTACTGTCACTGTCATTTGATGGTGGATATGGTGAAGAAGCTGTCAGCGATCAAATTATTGATATTGTTTGAGATTGAGAATATGAGCCAGCCGCTGAATGTACTGGGAAATTAGCTCTGACAAGGACAGCGATGATGGTATGAACATCTGCTCAAACTGAACCCTTCCATGCTCCAAAAGGGAATCTTCTGCAATTGTTACTTTAATATCAGGAGAGTTTTATATTATCACAACAGCTAGATCATCAGGGTTAGATATTGACCCAGGTCGCTAATAGCTCCGATTACAATCAGATTATTAGGGTCCATGAAATCGCAGCTAGTGTTTTTTAATTAATCGTTTGAATAATTGAAAAAATTAAACTTTCCCTTAAGCTTTTGGGATATAAAAGGTCATGGTAATATAAGAATATCCTGTAAATTTCAGAGCTGAAAACTTCCCTGTTAGTCAAAGAAAAGCTTTTATAGACACCAGGACCAGCAAATGATCGCTTTCAGAATATGCCACACCTTGATGTCATCGTGTGGTGAAACACCGCCTCTGCAGAAGATCAACGCCTACTTCATCACTGCCTGTTTAGCCCCGCCCACCGATTTGCGCATGTAACATAGGCCTAATGTTAAACCATCGAGCTACAAAGCAATAAATATGCTGTTGAGGATTAAAAAATATTGTGCAGTGACTGGGTTCACAAGTAATACAACATGTAAGTAACATCTCGGTTACGTATGTATCCCTCCTTCCCTGAAGGAGGGAACGGAGACGCCACGTCGGAGTACCGACGAATATGAATCTCGCTCGCGAGAGCCAATCTACTTCGAATGAAACTAAACGAGCCAATGCACATTGGCATGCAATGATTGCACAAGGTGTTCATGCCATGCAGCGCGGGTATAAATGAGACACAGTTGCTTGCATCAAATCAGCCTTTTGCTGAGGAGCCGAGTAGGTAGCCGGCACCCCAGCAGGGTACAGAGGACATGGCGACGGCACGTGGCTTCTCCGTTCCCTCCTTCAGGGAACGAGGGTTACATACGTAACCGAGACGTTCCCATTCAGTCGGTCACTCTCGATGCCACGTCGGAGTACCGACGAATAGGAATCCCTACCAAAGCGCCATGGCCTCTGCCCCCTTCCAGTGCCCTGTGTGAGCCTGAGCCTGAGATCCCCGCAGGGTCACCCATATAACCCAAGCCCAATACCGGTTCTCAAGGATTCAGCGGCAAGGGGCCTGATGCCAGATGCTCCGCCACGTCCGGCACCGAGGATGATGGAGGACTCACAGAGTTTGCTTCTGGAGAGAATAACGCCGTAGCGCAGCAAGCCGACAAGAGCCGGGGCCCCTCAGTGTTTCTACCCGTTTGAGGTGAGAACACAGGAGGAAACAGGCTTACACGTAGGCTATAGAATCTAGCGAACGTGTTAGGTGTTGCCCAGCCCGCAGCTCTACAGATGTCTGACAGCGGGGCGCCACGTGCCAGCGCCCAGGAGGATGCAACACTTCTAGTAGAGTGTGCTCACACCCTGAGCGGACAGGGCACACCTTGTGCTTGGTAAGCCAAGGTGATGGCATCCACTATCCAGTGGGCCATCCTCTGCTTGGAGACAGCCTTTCCCTTCTGCTGGCCTCCGTCACAGACAAAGAGCTGATCTGAGGTCCCAAAGATTCTATCCACGTAGATCCGCAGGGCGCGGACTGGACAGAGAAAAGCTAGGGCTGGGTCTGCCTCCTCCGGGGGCAGCGCTTGCAGGTTCACCACCTGGTCCCTGAAGGGAGTGGTAGGAACCTTGGGCACATAGCCACTCTAAGCACGAATCGTCGACCGAAAATGCCTGCAGGTCCCCTACCCTCTTGATGGAGGCCAATGCAGCCAACAGCAAAGTCTTCATAGAGAGAAGCTTTAGCTCTGCTGACTGCAAAGGCTCAAATGGGGCATTCTGAAGTGCTCGGAGCACCAGAGCAAGATCCCAAGAGGGTATGGAGGGGAGACGAGGAGGATTTAACCATCTCGCCCCCCTAAGGACCGTGACGACCAGGTCGTGCTTACCAACCGTCTTACCATCTACGTGGTCATGATAGGCGGATATCGCAGCAACATAGACTTTGAGGGTGGAGGGGGACTGCCTACGCTCCAACCCTTGCTGCAGGAAGGAAAGCACAGACGCGATCGAGCATCTTCGGGGGTCTTCACGGCGAGAAGAACACCACTCTAGACGAACAGGTTCCACTTCAGGGCATAGTCCTGTCTTGTAGACGGTGCTCGCGCCGAAGTGATGGTGTTAACTACCCCTTGGGGTAAGTGACCTTGAACCTCCGCGTCCCGTCCAGGGTCTAAATATGAAGCTTCCACAGGTCTGGACACGGGTGCCACAGGGTGCATAAGGGGGGGAGCATAAGTTCTGGGAACCCGGTCCCGTTGGGCCAGTACGGCACCACTAGCAGGACCTGCTCCTCGTCCTCCCTGACCTTGCACAGTGTCTGTGAGAGTAGGCACACTGGGGGGAACGCATATTTGCGCAGCCCCTGGGGCCAGCTGTGCGCCAGCGCATCCGTGCCGAGTGTGCCCTCGGTCAGCTAATAGAACCACTGGCAATTTGACTTTTCTGGAGAGGCAAACAGGTCGACCTGTGCCATCCCGAACTGTCTCCAAATCAGCTGGACCACCTGGGGGTGGAGTCGCCACTCCCCTGGGAGCACAGCTCGTGAAAGCTTGTCGGCCACACGGTTGCACACACCAGGGACATGAATGGCCCGAAGCGACCTCAGACACTTCTGACTCCAGAGGAGGAGATGGCGGGCGAGTTGCGACATGCGACGGGAGTGCAGACCACCTTGACGGTTGATATACGCAACGGTCGCAGTGTTGTCCGTGCGGACCAGTACATCTTTGCCCCGTAACCGTCCTTTGAGGCGGCTCAGAGCAAGATGCACCGCTAGCAACTCGAGGCAGTTGATGTGCCAATGCAGGTGCGGGCCCTTCCAAACCCCTGACACTGCATGCCCGTTGTACATGGCTCCCCAGCCCATGGCAGAGGCATCTGTGAAAACCACAGCATGCCTGGACACCTGTTCCAGGGGCACTCCGGCCCGAAGGAATGAGGGGTCTGACCATGGGCTGAAGGATTGGCGGCAGGCCGGTGTGATGCTCACCCGGTGAGTGCCGCGTTGCCACGCCCATCTCGGCAGGCCGAGCAGAGTTACTGCCGCAGCGGCTGCCATATGCCCCAGGAGCCTCTGAAAATGTTTCAGTGGACCTGCCATCATGCCCTGAAACGTGTTCAGGCAGTTCAGCATCAACTGGACACGCTCCTCTGTGAGGCGCGCAGTCCGTTCGACCGAATCCAACTCCATACCGAGAAAAGACATCCTCTGCACGGGGGCGAGTTTGCTCTTCTCCCAGTTGACCCGAAGACCCAACTGGCTGAGGTGTCTGAGCACCAGGTCCCTGTGTTCGCAATTCAAAAATCACCTACGTGCATTATAGTTGCATATTTATACTCAAGAGCGCTTTGACCGTCTAAGGGACCTGCCAATTCCACCAAGTTGAAAAATATTATTTACTTTTAGTTTTTTTTTTTATGTTCCAGTTACAATGTTGTGTTGTGCATTACTAAGTCAGTTTTACCAATACAATCAAGCTGGTGGTGTTCGTATTGCTGCCTGCCTGACAGACATTTCTGCCTGGATGAAGGAGCATCACCTGCAACTCAACCTTACAAAGACAGAACTGCTTGTGGTTTCAGCCAACCCAGCACTTCATCATAATCTCTCCATTCAGCTAGGATCATCAACCATTACTCCGTCCAGGAAAGCCAGGAACCTTGGAGTTGTGATTGATGATCAGCTAAAATTCACTGACCACATTACTGCAACAACCCGGTCCTGCAGATTTGCATTATATAACATCAGGAAGATTAGACCCTTCCTATCAGAGCAGGCCACACAACTCTTGGTCCAAGCTCTTGTTCTCTCCAGACTGGACTACTGTAATGCTCTTCTAGCGGGCCTTCCGGCATGCACTATCAAACCCTTGCAGCTGATCCAGAATGCAGCGGCGAGGGTGATCTTTAACGAGCCGAAGAGAGCGCACGTCACCCCTCTCCTCAACAGTCTCCACTGGCTGCCAATAGCCGCTCGCATCAAATTCAAGACACTGGTACTCGCCTACAAAGCAACCACTGGCTCTGCACCAATATACCTAAACTCGCTTGTTCAGACTTACACACCCTCCAGGAGCTTACGTTCTGCCAGTGAACGACGCCTTGTGGTGCCATACCAAAGAGGCATGAAATCAATCTCATGGGCCTTGGACTGCCCCCACCTGGTGGAATGACCTGCCTATCTCAATTCGAGCAGCCAAATCTGTAGCCATTTTCAAAAAACAGCTAAAGACACGTCTTTTCCAGCAGCACCTGACCAATCAAGAATAGCACTTAACAGTCTAATTTATTTATAAAAATAAAAATAAAAAAATAAAAAACATCCTGTGTGTTCTGTGTTAGATTAACTGAGACACTTGCATACTGTAGCCTTTGACTGTTCTAGTTGCTTCTATTGCTCTCATTTATAATTCGCTTTGGATAAAAGCGTCTGCTAAATGACTAAATGTAAATGTAAGCTGTGGAATTTTAACATGTCTGTTTTTAAATGTTAAAAGTAATTTTAATTAATACAAATGATAAGTTTCATTTGGGAGACGTTCCCTTAGGCGTCATGCGCCATGGTATCAGGTCAAAGCATTCTCGAGCATAAATATGCAGCTATAATGCATGTAGGTGAATTTAAATTAATATTTCATGTCGATAAACAATGGTTAGCCTACATAATGTTAAAACTAATTGTGGTATTGATATCTTTGTAAGATTGCCGATTCTATAGAACAGTGGCAACTTTACAGCGCTCCGAGTGCCCCCTAGTGGTCGGGAGCATTTCCGTTGTGTTGTGGCTTGATTCCGTTGTGTTGTGGCTTTTCCGTTGTGTTGTGGCTTTTTCGTTGTGTTGTGGCTTGTTTCCGTTGTGTTGTGGCTTGTTTCTGTTGTGTTGTGGCTGGATATATTTGTGTTGTGGCTTTTTCGTTGTGTTGTGGCTTGATTTCTTTGTGTTGTGGCTTTTTCGTTGTGTTGTGGCTTGTTTTCGTTGTGTTGTGGCTTGATTCCGTTGTGCTGTGGCTTGATTTCTTTGTGTTGTGGCTTGTTTTCGTTGTGTTGTGAACTTATGTTTGCTTTTTATATTTCGTTGTGTTGTGCACTACTGGGCCACCGTAGAAATGTGATGATTTATGTAGTCAGATGTTCTTTGTCTGTCTGTCAGTAAATCAGACCAGTGACTAAACATCAATTTGCGTTGTTTCTCTTAGTAGGATGAAAATAATCTGTTATTTAACGTCATTAAATTCTTTAAAGAAAGCGATCAAAGAAAGCTCAATTTGCAATCGTTTGAGCAGCACGTGCTGAACCTGTCAATCAAACAGGAGAGTTTATCTGTTACGCGTTTATCAGTGACTCCCGTTTTATTCAACAAATCTCTTAACTATATCACATTTGCACTGTTAGTGAAGATGAAAGCATTCGTTAGTGTACAGAAAAGGAGTTGCAATGACGAGATCGCTGCTTTCATGCGCTCAGCATGTGTGATCGGCTACAATGATCATCACTGCAACCTTTCATGCCACGATCTTAATATAATGTCATAGACCTAAATTAGCCAATTACAGCAGTGGGTGTTTATACTGAAGTCTCAAAGCGGACACGCCCCTTAAAACAGAGAGTTCAGAGCCGAAGGCTAAAATCAGGGTAGGAAAAATGCCTTTTATTTATAAATTATGACAAATTTTGATGTAAAAAGCATTCTAACATTATAAGTGCACCCCAGGAAACATCATAAAACAATTACAAAAAAATGCAGTTCATGACCCCTTTAATGACCCACTCATAAGTCACAGTCTTATGTCGCCACCTATGGCGTAGCCTACAGAAAGAATCACTGAAAATAATTTCGATATAGTATATACTACATTGCATTTATCCTAAACATTGACTTGCCTACCAAAAGGAGAATTTATATTTGGTCATTCAAGCAAGAATGTATAAGCCTATACAACTGTACACAGGCTACATACCGTCAAGGTTGGAGTTTATTTGAGCTGCTGAAACCTGTCATTTAGGCTCAGAGGTGAACACAAGCGAACAAAGCTTGAACGTAATCATATTCAATACCTGGAATTTGCCTTCTTTCTTTCCTTTTACTCTGTTTTCGACAGGAATTCATTTTACACATACAGTCTTGCTGTAAACAAGGCTTGAGGATAACAATTGAAGTGTCAGTCCCCCAAGACAGCAGAGCTTCTTCCTATTATATCGGAAATACAAACATGATAACGGTCACAAAGAGAGGATTAGGGCACCACAAAGAAAAGACTGAAAGCTAACATTGAGGAAACTGACGTTGTTGAGAAGGAAAAGAGGAGGAAGACAGTTGGAAGGAGGTTTAAATTCACCAATTGTTCAGTTCAATATGGTTTGATGGGAGGGGGGTAAAACCACATTGATTTGCACTGCTCGGAGTGGCCGGCACTTTTGTTGAATGTTAGAATAGCACAAAGGTATTGTGACCACCTTGCATTTCTCTGCAGGCTAACATTTGTCACTGTAATCCTATAAGATGAAACATAGCCCGCAGTACCGTGATCATATAAGGCCGCTCGGCAGCCACAGAGGGATAATGGTTTAAGTTGAGAGCAATCAAATCTCACCCCAGCAATAACCAAGTCAATTTCACATTTCTTTAAATATCTTTGTGTTTTATTATGTTGCTGCATTGGGTGGTATTGACACCCGCTGGCTATGTATTTGGGATTGTGGTCTATTCCACATTTAATGTGTCAATTAAGCTCCAATTAAATTTAGAACCATGTGTGGACAATGTTAATACTGTATGTGAATGCTTAATTAAATATCCCTCTCTGGTGTGAATTATTGAAGATTATTTCAAAAAAAGAAATTGCCAAGTTATGCCTTGGGCTATAGTTTTTTAATGTTTCTAAATCTGTCAGTTGCCATGATTTTACATTGGCCATCAAATGGTGATCCAACAGAGTACAATAAAAAAAAGTCAAAAAGTTTAAAATCCAACACTGAAATATATCACCGTATAGTTCAAACAATATGGAAATAAATAAATATCTTCAAATACAACGGTTCCATGATCTTGGTAGCCAAAAAGTCATAACGCAAAACACTTTGTGGTCAACACAAACCATGTACAGCAAGGGAATGGTGCATATTGAATTTGTGCAAATTTTCCGGTTACATGATTAAATGCATTATATTTTTGCATCACTATTTTTTTCAATGCTGGCTGCAAACAGAACAGACCTGCGATCCAACTCACCAACTGAGAAACACAAAACTGTAGGATGAAAACCTTGAAAACACTAATAACTACAACATTTTTACCATTGAAATAACTTGCTATAAAGTAAATGTTTCCTTTGTGCTCGTTTACATGGAGTGAATGCAAAAGTCATATGCTATATAGCAGAAAAATGCAATACATTTGTTATAGAAATGCTTATAGAAATGATTTCTGCTGTAAAAAGTGTCACAAAATCAAAGTGATCTCACTCAAAGCATAGCACACGGCATGACTCTGGACTGGTCAAAGATGTTTTTTTGTTGTTGTTTTTTAACAATGAAATGAAATAAGTCAAAGCCAGACAATGTTTTTCACTTTGAAGTGCCACATAAAAATACACTGTTTTGACCCTTAAGGTAAATTTGTATTTGCAAGCATTTGCATCATCTAATTTAGAGGTAGCAAAAAGGCAGCACATTTCAGCAGACACATAGATTTGTTAGACAACAGACTTTAAGTATATATTTTAATTTTTTAATAAAAAGTTGTAGTATTCTTATACAATTTATACAGTAACACTTTAAAATATGGTTCCATCATTAATGAATAACTACACAGGAACAATTGAGTAACACAATATATTAACAATAAAATGATTCCTGGTTGGGTTGCTTTAAAATTTTGAGTTCATTGAAATTCAAAATTTGAGTTAAGGAGATTGGTTAATCAATATAAACTCAAAATATTATGTTATCTGAACCACATTAAATATCTAAGTTGATTTGAAAAATGATAAAAAAAGTTGTGATAAATCATGAAAATATTTTTTCAAGTGTAGAAACTACTAACAAGAAACTCTGATTAACGCATTAGTAAGTAATAGCGCTCAGTTGAATCATTCACTATTAGCTGATCAATAACTACTATTTTTCATACCTCCCAGAGAACTATACAGGTTTATAATTAACATGAATAATGCATAATATATAATTAATTCTAGAGTGTCATGGTAGAAGGTCATGGTAACCCACTAGTAATGACTCAAGTGTTACCAAATCCTTCAGAAGTAATTACCAATTATTTGGATCATCAAAGCATGATAACTCATTGATAAGTCTTTGTAAGCTTTTGAGATTTTTTATGTTTTTTTGTTTTGTTTGTTTTTTTGATAGTAATTACTTCCATTAGATGTGGTAACACATGAGTCATTACTAGTGGGTTACCATGATCTTCATACTGATCCAAATAATTAGTAATTCCTTATTTTTGCCATAATGCCATATTTTGAACTAGCTTTTATTTTTATATTTTTAGTTTTCATTTAAATTTTTGCTTTTGCCATTTTTATTAGTTATGAGTATATTTTAAACATAAATATATAATATAAAGATATAACGATTAATGATCAGCTAGAGGGCATATATATATATATTTATATATATATATATACAGTGAGGAAAATAAGTATTTGAACACCCTGCTATTTTGCAAGTTCTCCCACTTGGAAATCATGGAGGGGTCTGAAATGATCATCGTAGGTGCATGTCCACTGTGAGAGACATAATCTAAAAATTCCAGAAATCACAATATATGATTTTTTTTAAACTATTTATTTGTATGAAACAGCTGCAAATAAGTATTTGAACACATGTCTATCAGCTAGAATTCTGACCCTCAAAGACCTGTTAGTCTGCCTTTAAAATGTCCACCTCCACTCTATTTATTATCCTAAATTAGATGCACCTGTTTGAGGTCGTTAGCTGCATAAAGACACCTGTCCACCCCATACAATCAGTAAGAATCCAACTACTAACATGGCCAAGACCAAAGAGCTGTCCAAAGACACTAGAGAGAAAATTGTACACCTCCACAAGGCTGGAAAGGGCCACGGGGAAATTGCCAAGCAACTTGGTGAAAAAATGTCCACTGTTGGAGCAATCATTAGAAAATGGAAGAAGCTAAACATGACTGTCAATCTCCCTCGGACTGGGGCTCCATGCAAGATCTCACCTCGTGGGATCTCAATGATCCTAAGAAAGTTGAGAAATCAGCCCAGAACTACACGGGAAGAGCTGGTCAATGACCTGAAAAGAGCTGGGACCACCGTTTCCAAGGTTACTCTTGGTAATACACTAAGACGTCATGGTTTGAAATCATGCATGGCACGGAAGGTTCCCCTGCTTAAACCAGCACATATCAAGGCCCGTCTTAAGTTTGCCAGTGACCATTTGGATTATCCAGAGGAGTCATGGGAGAAAGTCATGTGGTCAGATGAGACCAAAATAGAACTTTATGGTCATAATTCCACTAAACGTGTTTGGAGGAAGAAGAATGATGAGTACCATCACAAGAACACCATCCCTACTGTGAAGCATGGGGGTGGTAGCATCATGCTTTGGGGGTGTTTTTCTGCACATGTGACAGGGCGACTGCACTGTATTAAGGAGAGGATGACCAGGGCCATGTATTGCGAGATTTTGGGGAACAACCTCCTTCCCTCAGTTAGAGTATTGAAGATGGGTCAAGGCTGGGTCTTCCAACATGACAATGACCCGAAGCACACAGCCAGGATAACCAAGGAGTGGCTCTGTAAGAAGCATATCAAGGTTCTGGCGTGGCCTAGCCAGTCTCCAGACCTAAACCCAATAGAGAATCTTTGGAGGGAGCTCAAACTCCGTGTTTCTCAGCGACAGGCCAGAAACCTGACTAGAGAAGATCTGTGTGGAGGAGTGGGCCAAAATCCCTCCTGCAGTGTGTGCAAACCTGGTGAAAAACTACAGGAAACGTTTGACCTCTTGCAAACAAAGGCTGCTGTACCAAATATTAACATTGATTATCTCAGGTGTTCAAATACTTATTTGCAGCTGTATCATACAAATAAATAGTTAAAAAATCATACATTGTGATTTCTGGATTTTTTTTTTTTTAGATTATGTCTCTCACAGTGGACATGCACCTACGATGACAATTTCAGACCCCTCCATGATTTCTAAGTGGGAGAACTTGCAAAATAGCAGGGTGTTCAAATACTTATTTTCCTCACTGTATATATATATATATATATATATATAGGCTATATATCATTACTTTTTATATTATATCTTTAAGTTTTAGTTTTAGTAACTTCATCTTTTTTCATCTAATATTTATACTTTATTTCAATTTCAGAAAATGTTTAATAGTTCTATTTTTAGTTTACAATAACACTGTAAGCTGCCTAACAAGCTTACTAGCATTTGCAATTATGTTCATATGAGGTTAGTTAAATGTCTACTCAAAGAAAATATTGGTAATTTACTTGTATCTGTTACGTGTGAGCAATGAAGCAGAGTGAGAATCAAAATGCAGCACGAACATTATTTAAATAAAAAACACAAATCGGTAACACTTTAGAATAATGGTCATTAGTTAATGTATTAACTAACATGAACTAACCATGAGCAGTACATTTGTTACTGTCTTTGTTCATCTCTGTTAATGTTGGTTAATATAAATACATCTGTTCATGGTTTGTTCATGTTAGTTCACAGTGCATTAACTAATGTTAACAAGATTTTAATAATGTATTAGTAAATGTTGAAATTAACATTAATAAACGCTTTATAAGTGCAGTTCATTATTAGTTAATGTTAACTAATGACCATTATTCTAAAGTGTTCCCGGAAAATCTTATTAAAACCAACATTATATGTAGTGGCCCATGCACTGACAACCTAAACATTCCAGATTCTGTAATTTCAGTCAAATGCAGGCTATTTTCGCTGTGTATCAATCATACTATATGCTTCAAATGATTACTCGTACATGTTAATATCAGACTGTCCTCCAAAAAAACAAACATGTCAAAGTCATGTGCCCTCTAGCTGATGTAAAAATAATGACAGCGTCGTGTTACGTCTGTCATGACTGTCGTTACCAATCAAAATGCGTGTTCCTTTAAATGCAACGTGGACTTTTTACCATCATTTGTCATATTTCCATTTAGCAAAAATATTTTTTTAATAACTACACCCACCCCACCCCTAAACCTACCCAGTGATTTATAGTGCATACGTATACACTTTATGAGCAGGTGTTCCCTGGGATCAAACCCACGATTGCATGATAACATGATTACATGATGTTGTATTTTGCAATGCTCTATCAATTGAGTTACGCAAAACCTGAAAGATGATGCAAATAAAAGGAAACAAAGCATTAAAATGAAAGTGTCCTGTTGTCCATAGGGGCACAGCTTTAGTAAACGGTCCTATTAGGTTGTATTTCATAAATTCAAATGAAAGTGTCCTGTTGTCGATAGGGGCGCAACTTTAGTAAACGCTCCTATGGGTCGTATTTCAGGGAAGTGACAAACACTGTAAAAAAAAAATCAGGTCTCCAATTGAAAATTTTCTAGGGACCAATCACATCTAAATTTTTTAGTTGGCCAAATTTAATTTCTTGAATTTTAATTGAATTAAATTGCATCAATTCACAAATTTCAATTTGGCCAACTGAAAAATATAGATGTGATCAGTCACTAGAACATTTTCAATTGGAGACCTGATTTTTTCTTACAGTGGTTTTATTATAGTAAAAGTGTAGGCCCTACTAAACATTTTTTTTTGGCTAATTGATTACCTTTTATATAACCACAGTTTTACCACAAATACCATGGTTAAACTATGGTTAGAGTAGCAAAACCATGGTTAATTTGTGGTTACCATGGTTTAACTACAATAACCATGTTTTTTTATTTTTTTATTTGTAAAAACATGGTTAATTTTCGTAAGGGTATGCACTAAAGTGACGGCCAAGTATGGTGACCCATACTTGGAATTTGACCTCTGCATTTAACCCATCCAGTTAATGCACACACATTAGGAGCAGAGTATTAACACTGTGTTAACACTGAAAACGTGTATACAAACACCCAGAGCAGCGGGCAGCCTTGTGTGGCGCCCGGGGAGCGATTAGGGGTTAGGTGCCTTGCTCAAGGGCACCTCAGTCATTTCCCACCGGTTCTGGAATCGAACCAGCAACCTTTGGGTTACCAGTTTAACTCCCTAACCACTAGGCCATGACTGCCCCAAACATGACGACTACATGACGATCACATTGCCACAGCAGTAGTTCTCCACGCCACCATGTTTAAAGGCACGCCCATTTAACATTCCGAACCTCGGTAAACACGACATCAGAGGGCGTTCATGTGCAATTTTTTCCTAGGAAACTCGTATTTACGATAATTCCGATAGCACGTAAATGCACAGGGGCAAACAAGCTTAACAAATTAACAAGACACACCTGGGGAGACTAATCAACATGAAAAACTACAAAGAACTACAAAACATGGCACAATACAGGAAATAACAAAAGTCCTCACAAGACAGGGAAACAGAGGCTGGGATCATGACAGTACCCAACACTTATTAAGTATAATATTTTGTGCGTATGGTGACTTCCTCTAATGAAGGTGCAAAATGCCTCCCACAGCACAGCAGACTGTGTATGAGAATTACTGGGAGATATTACAAAAAAAATTCCTCGAGCAACAAGAACAACTAAATAAAAAAGCACCTTGAATGTGGATGTGTTTGCAAGTTAGCAGCTGTGAGTTTCACTAAAAGCTTTTTAACTAATTATAGTGGCTAATTAACCTTATTAAATTTAATTCTTATAAGGAGTAATTGAAAACCAGAGCCCAGCAGGTGTTCTATTTCACTCTCTGTCTTTCTAGCTTCTTTTTCGTTTTCCCTTTTTCCACATCACGGCAGTTTGTTCCATGCCTGCACAAGGACCTCTTCCCCGCCTTCCTCCTCTGGGCTCCGAGTGCATATTCTCTGCGCCTAAAGCTCTGAGAGTGTGATACACGCCAGAGTGAATCTGAGGCACTTGGAAAATCAATGCTGGCCTCTCTTTCTCACGATCCTACTTAGTTTGCGTTGGCTTTTTCAATAATGAATTAAATTGCCAGCTATATTCTTGATCTCTTTCCGAAAATCGATGAAAACGCAAGGTCTTGAAGAACTATTTCATTTTTTGTTATATAATTTATATAATTCTTATAATTTATATAGAAATTATCTCTGATACAGAACATTTTATTGATTCATTATACCAATAGGTATAGCACATAGTTATCAGGACCTCATAAGTTTAAAACTCTTATGATTTAAACACAACAATAGACATTTTTAACGAACGCAGATCTCTGCATAAAACAATCATGACTAGAGATCTCAGTCAAAAGATCTATGAAAACACCATGGGCCCTATTTTGATGATCTGAGCGCATGGTCAGAAGCGTACGTTTCATCTCATCAGAGTCTCATCTCCCATTCCTTTTAAAAGCCAGTTGTGCTTGCACCATGGAGGATTCGCTATTTACATGGCGGAATATAGACACTCTCAACCTGACGAGTCAGTTTAAATACATATGTGTATTGCCATGATTGGTTAAATAAGTAGCCAATTTCATTCGTCATTACTGCAAATAGGTCATTCTGATACATGCAATGACTATCCATTATGACAGGCATTTTTATCTTTATGTACACAATAATAATATTTTACATTGTAATCCTTTTATTTTTAATATTTAAAAACGTTTGTGTGCTGCTGCGCATCCCTGTGTGTGTAATCAGCAGAGTGTACACGCATTGTGCACCCGCCTATAGGCACATATTACTAACGCGCCCTTTAAATAACACAAAAAATACTGCGCTATTGACTTTAGACCAGGTTTTTGTTGGTCAATGGCACAGTCGATTTTAATTGCCTCAAAATAGCAACACGCCAACAATGGTCCTGAACAGACCTCGTTTTCAGACCAGATGGGCGCGAGTGCATTTGCTATTTAAACAATGTGGCACAGGACGTGAAAATGATCAATTCGTCAGGCTAAAACTAGCAAAAAACTCTTGCATCGCACCTGGCGTCGCATTGCGCCGGGTGTATGATAGGGCCCAGTATGTTTACATTATAATCTATAGAAATATCTATCTATTTATAGACCAATATTGAGCACTTGTTTGCCAAGACCTCATTAGTTTAAAACTCTTATGATTTAAACACAACAGTACAAATTTTGTAAGACTTTTTATGCAGATCTCTCCATAAAACAACCACGACTAGAGAGTAAACTTGTTCTTAGGTCTTCATTGGCCAATTACTGTTTGTATGCATTGCATGCCAAGAGCAGTCCTGAGAGATTTGCCTCTAGCCGCTGTCTCACTCACATCAGCTCTTTATTACAGACAGTGCAGGTGGGGAAGAAGCTAAAGCACAGGACACACTGCACCTGTTTTGAAGGTTCCCCCTGGGTCGTAGTGTGCCTGAGCTGACAGCTTTGTTCGTATTCAAACACTCGCATCCTGTAAAACATGATCAGACATGTTTACTCAAATTATTTATGGCCTAATTGTGCTCAATACCACAGACGACTTTAGGTTGTCATTTTACATCCATTTTTTGTTTATGTCCTTACAGTGACTGGGTACATTAACGACAAGAGCTGTTAAGC
Source organism: Romanogobio albipinnatus (assembly GCA_023566225.1). NCBI lineage: Eukaryota > Metazoa > Chordata > Actinopteri > Cypriniformes > Gobionidae > Romanogobio > Romanogobio albipinnatus. Next base: position 11,048,676 of record CM042259.1, on the reverse strand, counting down.
TCATAAAAGATCAAGTCCTCTTACATAATCAGCACAGTGGATTACAAAACACTGAATTTTCAATATTCAAATTGGCCTGCATTATTCATTGTTTTCGATGACCTCTCTACTGGAAGCTGAGAGCCGTATCTTTTATGAAATGTTTATTAGTGGCACTTTGTTAGGCAAGCACCACTGTTATTATTGCTCATACTTTATAAGCCGGCTAATGTACGATTTTCACCTGACGGACAAAAAAATCTGGTTAAAATACTATAATCTTACATTGAATGGGGAACATGAGCCATAAAGGGACAAGCATAACTTAGAGACATCTACTAGAAACCCCCCAGAAAATCTTGGTGGTGTGTTTTACATGGAAAAACACTATTTATAATTTATAGACCATCTCTAGGTCCGAAATCGAATACTTCCCATATAGTATGCAAAAAACAGTACGCCAAGAGTATGTTTGAATGTATTCAAACATTTCTGAAATGTGCATTCCATGGACACTTTACTTAGGCCACAGGAGAAGATTTATGAATGGCAATGAAGCGACGCAAATTATGCTGGTAGATCAGGTAACAGTTACAACATGGCAGATGAGGTCCGCATTTCACTCATAATACCCATATTATTTTACTATAAAGAACATACTTTGGCCCCACATTATATTAGGTGGCCTTAACTACTATGTACTTACATCAAAACAATAAGTACAATGTACTTATTGTGCTCATATTGTACTGCAACACACTTTTGCTGATATTGAGGTGGGATACGGGTAAAGTTAGGGACAGGTGTGGTGGTATGGGTAAGTTTAAGGGTAGGGTTAGGTGTAAGGGAAGGGTCAACAACAGTGTAATTAAAAAATGTAATTACATGCAGCTAATTTAAAAAAATGAATTACAATGTAAGTTCATTGTATCAAAGGATTAATTAAAATGTTAGTACATAGTAGTTAAGGCCACCTAATATAAAGTGGGTCCCATACTTTTTTTAACGGTTGCAAAGTAAATTCAAATTCAAGTGTAGTACCTACTCAGACAGTATGTGATTTTGACATGCCATATGTAAAAATCAGATAAAACTCAAATTCTAATAGTCGACCAAACTTTAGTTAAGAGGCTTAGTCGGGTAAATTTTAATTAGTCGGTTAGTCGCAGAAAAAATAAAACTCTACAGAAAGTAGTGAAGTCAGACTGTTCGTGATGGACAGATTGTAACATGGCTTGTCCATGTTGTAATTACCATTGAGAGCGAGTTGACTGTGCGTCTGCAATCGTAGTTAGACGCATATATGATTGTCTATAGTCGCGTTTCCACCACAGGAACTTTCCCCAGGAACAAGGGACTTTGGGTTGGGTCTCTGTGTGCTTCTAAATTAAGTTCTGCGTAAATATTTCCCCCTCAAAACGGCCCTGCTCGTGAGGTAGTACTTTTTGAAAGTTCTGGAACTTTCGGGGGTGGGACTTGAGTGCTGATTGGTTGAGTTCACGCAGCATTTTGATTGGTCGACTCGACGCAGCATTCAACCACTATTTTTTAAAGTCTGTTGCAGACACTGTGCATGCAGTAAGAGTTGTTTGCTATTTGAATCAACACTGGAGTTGGAGACCGTAGGAATTTAAATATCGACCATTTCACAACCAGAAGCTGCACAATGTTGTGGCATCATAGATTCGTACTGTGAGTGACGACAAGTTGACTGTTCCAAGATGGCAGTCGAATGTGGAATCTACACAGTATCTATGGTAATTACAGTATGTAGGGCAGGAAATCCAAACATTCGCCTATGATTTGTCGACCTAACTATGGCTTATCATTTGAAACATGTTAGTAGCCTAACGTTTGACACTTTACATGGCCGCTCGCTCTAACGTTAACCTGTGACAATTGTTCTATTATTGGCACTAATCCAAGCATTCATGCGGACCCGTATGTGCCGGTGCGATCACTTGCATTTTTTCCTGATAACAGTGAAAAGAACTTAAAGGCACAATATGTAAGATTTTTTATTAGAATATCCAAAAACCACTAGAACAATGTGATACATTTTGTTGATTTGTTTAATTACATTATCCCAAATTTTTCCTATCAATGACATCATACCCTCGATTTCCGTAGTTTTTGGTTTTGTAGAAACCATGGAAACACCAGAGACTCTTTAATATATTGTGTGTTTTATTAGACAGGTGAGCAACTGTTTGGATACATTCATCAACAGAAAATGAATCATTGTTATATAGCTCAACACAGTTAGTCTTATCGTTTAAATCTTCTTGATTTACCGCAAGTACCATGATTTACCATGCCTTATATCGATCTAGCTTACTGCAGTGTGCAAGAAGTGTCTCATAGCAGCCGCCGAGTGAACACACAGAGTAGCGTTATAACATAACTTTCAACACACTCAAATGTATCTAATATGATAAAACAGCGCTGTGTTACCCCACATGACCGGAAGAAGCGGAAGTCGTCTGACTCCACGAAATCCAGGCGTTATCAAGCTATGCATTTGTTTTGAATAAATGACCTCTATCTGCGAATTACATATTGTGGCTTTAAAATATTCCAGCATTTTTGGTTATGGGTCACTGACAAATAAAGCTTAAAAAAGGTGTTTTTAAAAAATCTTTTCAAAACCGATGTAATGCATATTTTTGAGTCACGAAAATGTATTAAAACAAGTTTCAGTTGTTAAATAACATTTCAAAGTGTTTAAATTAATTTTGTACTGCTTTTATGTCAGGCGGTACAACCATTGTATACTGTAGTTGTATCACCTGACATGGAAAGTGCTTACCAACCTACCCATATTCTTGAAATGAGCAGTTTTACCAGTATTTGAGAGAGATCTACAAACCTTTTTACTCTTCTACAAAACGTTCTACTCTACCACAAGGATCGGGGTCCTCTGGATGATGCATTATCATGATTACTGTTAATACCTTGTCAATTCATAATAAAAGAGCCATGTTTGCAGTTTATACAGAATATACATATGACTGGACAAAATGTTTTTAATTAATCAAATAGCTTTAAACCTACTGATATTTATAAAAGGAGTTAATATAAAATGTTTCAAACCTAAAATTATGCCATAGTATTTTAGTTTTTAGTCTTTTTACTCTATTTGTTCAGACAGTTGCACCACCTGCCATTTTGGGGGTTTAAGATAACAAAACATTAAATAACATGTATAATTTAAATGTACTTAAAATGAAGTGATATATGTCATGAATTTATCAAATTATTCTAAAGGGAAATAATGCACTTAGACACAAAAATATGCACATATTTCATTGATCCTTATACAGATAAGATTAAGACAACGTTCAAAACTGTAAAGGGTCTACTTTTACTTGTGTACACTCATAATAACAACAAATATTTGTGCTTTTGTAAAATAAAGAAAACACTGGGTGCGCTTCAACGTTTCCTGCCGTCCATGTTCTGGAGTTTTTACCAAAACTCAACTTGTACTTGCCTCATAGACATGACGAATATGTCTATAGACATAAAATGTCTACTTTTAAATAAACCAAATACTCTTTGACTATTTGATCTGTATGAAACGTGCATTTCTCTCTACATGTGGGTCCACTACAGCCGACACTGACTCAGAAATCACTGATTTATTAGTAAAATATAAAACTGTTCTGACAGTCTTCTTACTGTTTTTTCCCTCCGACACATTCATTACTATTGCCGGTGCTCTGTGGCAAGCTTTATGTGCGATTGAGCACTTAGTTTATATTTTAAAGGCTTAATTTTATTTGGTATTTCTCTGTAATGTAGAACAATGTTAGCAATGTTACAAATATAATATTCTCTCTCCACCAACCATTTTCCGTGCAATGATTTGTTGACTAGAAAAATATTTAGTCAGAAACAGCGACAACCTTATAAAATTCACTCAAAAATCTACATTTACTGGACATAAAATGGATTGAACATGCTTGTTGATTGTGTTCATTTCACTATGAAGTCTTTCAGATGGTCTATGCCAAGGCCTTGCAAAGGTCAAAGTGACACCTACTGAAATTGGCACTTACTAAGCAGAAAAACTCACTAGCCATGGTAATACGGTCAATAAACGATGTAATGTGAAATAATCTGGGAAGTGCAGTTGTTGTAATGGGACTGATTTGGAAATATAAATTTTATTATATAAATTACCTATTTATTACTTGTGCTCTCAGAGTTGAAATTGGAGCCTCCTTTGAGATTGGATGAAACACTGGTGGCTGGCCAGTCAAGCGAGCCAATTTGCGTGTTGTCACATCCTGTTTCTGTTGTCTCCGCCAGTAATTAAATAAGACGGCAACGGCACACAAGGCAGACCTTCCCTAAGAGTGATTTATTCTGACAGATGTTTTGGACTGTACTGTAGGGAGAGGGTTAGACTGATGTTTTACTTCAGTTAACTTATGAAGTGATTATAATATCCAATTCAGAGTAGGAACTGACAAACCTCAATTGAATTCACTGACGAAATTAGATAATCAGACGTGCTGGTCAAATGCCATTCAAAATGAGACAGACTTTACGGCAGTTCTTTAAAGAGTCATGTTAATCAAGGTACAATTACCTTTTTATTTTTTTACTAAAGCGAAAACGTGTCTCCACATGGAAGATGGACTACCATTCAAAAGTTTGGAGTAAGTACGAATGTTTTTGGACGAAGTGTCATATGCTCACCAAGACAAAAATAGGAATCAAAACTGTTTTCTATTTTAATACATTTTAAAATGTAAATTATTCTTGTGATGCTAAGCTTTCAGCATCATTGCTCCATTCTTCAGTGTCACATGATCCTTCGGAAATCATTATTATTATTAATAATAATAATAATAATATTAATAATAATAATAATAAATATAGCTGCAAGCAGCAATTATCGGGGCCAAGTACAAAGAAGTCATGCCAACATGGCTGATAGCATCAGACCAAGTGCCACAACAAACAAGAAAATACATTTTAAGATGATTTTAGGCAAAATGGCTGAAAAATCATAAATATAGTCACTGGTAAAATGTTTTAATGGTTTATCACTTTCAACCAATAGGTGGCGCTGTGACCCAATTGATGTGGTGTGGTCAGAGTGAGGTGACTAGGACACATGCAAAGTTTGGTGTCATTATACCAAAGCATTGCAGAGATACAGCCTTAGTCCTTTTGCATCATGCCTCAACTTTGTTGCTGCGGTATACAAAAACAGTTTTGCCTATCGACACGAAATCCATACATTTTTGTCGACACGGTCTGAAGATGATGCGATTAAATTTTCGATTGTGAAAATTGGGCAAACGGTCTAGGAGATGTTTGATTAAAAAAGTAAAAAAAGAAAAAACAAAATGGCGGTATTGGTATCTATGTTCTTGGCATGACCCAAGGAATCTATTGAGACCAGATTCATTCAAAATGTATTCATTTATTCAAAAGTTATAACCTTTTTTGAAAATGTAATTATAACTTTAGAACACAAGGTGGCGCTGCCCCGGAACATTTTGAGTACCTTCAGGGCATGGTGCTGAAGACACATACCAAGTTTCGCAATGATACGCCAATGCGTTTGTTAAATATAATTTTTTTTTGTAAGAATCAAAATGGCCAACACCCAAAATGGCTGATATGGGAAAATTGGGTATCTTATGACTCGTCATAATCCACCGAATCTAAAGAGACCAGTTTTGCATTCTTAAGTTATAAGCAAAGATGTAAATTTTTCATATCTCCTCACCACTAGGTGGCACTGTGCCAAAACACTGCATGTAGCCTCAGGTCATGGTTGTCATAACACTGACACAATTTGTATAGAATATGCTTAAGCATGTAGAGATATAGCTTCACGTTCGTTTTGGCGGACACTTTGCGAGTTTGCGAGCCATGGTCTGAAGATGATCTGGTTCAATGTTCATGAAAATCGGAGGAATGGCCTAGGAGGAGTACAAAGAAATAGGTTTTTCGGATAATTCAAAATGGCGGAAAAAATGTCATGATGGAAAATTACGTCATATGGCTTCTTTTGTTAATAAGCCCTTACAGTTCACAGGTTATTAACATACATAAATGTGAGTGCAACTTTGGACAGTTGGTAGCGCTAGAGGGATTGAGATAGAGACACCAAAGTGAACTGTCCTCTATGACTGTGCCAAATTGCACAACCATGCGGTTCTATGGGCTGCCATAGACTTTCAGAGCGGAAGAAGAAGAAGAATAGGAACGCCAAAGGGTGCCTACACACCTGCTTGGCTCCTAATAATCATAATCTTACTTACCCCCACATTTTTTAAGTGTATATATCTCAGAAACGGGGGGTGGGGGTTGGTTGTTTAAGACACTTTTACTTTTCATACAAGTAGTATCATTAGCCCTCATTCCTGACCCTTGATGCTACTGTCACCATTCCAGCAAAGGAATCTCTCTCTCTCTCTCTCGCTCTCTCGCTCTCTCTCTCTCTCTCTCTCTCTCTCTCTCTCTCTCTCTCTCTCTCTCTCTCTCTCTCTCTCTCTCTCTCTCTCTCTCTCTCTCTCTCTCTCTCTCTCCTCTCTCTCTCTCTCTCTCTCTCTCTCTCTCTCTCTCTCTCTCTCTCTCTCTCTCTTCAGTTATCCGACCTCCCCAGTCCTTCTTTGATCTGAGCTCCAGTGTCTGTATCATACCACCTGCTGTGTAACCATGATGTCTCATTAGACTAATGTGTGTTTTTGCATTGAACCTCAGGCAATCTAGCATAATACAGTTATTTGCATATAAAATCTATCACATATGGAATGAGTTCATAGAACAGTGTGCAGTAAGGTAAAACACGTCTGATCAAAGGACCGCCATTATGTCTGCAGCTGTATTGTCAACTTCCCCAATTGAAATTCATATTTTATATGGAAATGTGTGACTCTCTAACTTTAAGTACACACTTATTTGTACGAATAACCTGCATGCATTTTCACACAGAAATCATGAATAAGTTAGTAATATATACACAAGTTAACACAAAAGTCAAAGTTTTGGAATAATTATGAGTTTTAAATGTTTTTGAAAGTAGTCTCTTATAAGGCTACATTTATTTTATAAAAAAATACATATTATTACAATTTAAAAGTACCATTATTAATAATAATTGAACACCAATATAACTTTTTTTAAGTAAATATATATATATATATATATATATATATATATATTTATTTATTTTAGGGTTCAATTCTCGCTAACTATTGCTTATCATGCATATTACTAGGATATTGGCTGTTTATTAGTACTTACAGTGAGGAAAATAAGTATTTGAACACCCTGCTATTTTGCAAGTTCTCCCACTTAGAAATCATGGAGGGGTCTGAAATTGTCATCGTAGGTGCATGTCCACTGTGAGAGACATAATCTAAAAAAAAAAATCCAGAAATTACAATATATGATTTTTTTACTATTTATTTGTATGATACAGCTGCAAATAAGTATTTCAACACCTGTCTATCAGCTAGAATTCTGACCCTCAAAGACCTGTTAGTCTGCCTTTAAAATGTCCACCTCCACTCCATTTATTATCCTAAATTAGATGCACCTGTTTGAGGTCGTTAGCTGCATAAAGACACCTGTCCACCCCATACAATCAGTAATACCATCCCTACTGTGAAGCATGGGGGTGGTAGCATCATGCTTTGGGGGTGTTTTTCTGCACATGGGACAGGGCGACTGCACTGTATTAAGGAGAGGATGACCGGGGCCATGTATTGCGAGATTTTGGGGAACAACCTCCTTCCCTCAGTTAGAGCATTGAACATGGGCCGAGGCTGGGTCTTCCAACATGACAATGACCCGAAGCACACAGCCAGGATAACCAAGGAGTGGCTCTGTAAGAAGCATATCAAGGTTCTGGCGTGGCCTAGCCAGTCTCCAGACCTAAACCCAATAGAGAATCTTTGGAGGGAGCTCAAACTCTGTGTTTCTCAGCGACAGGCCAGAAACCTGACTGATCTAGAGAAGATCTGTGTGGAGGAGTGGGCCAAAATCCCTCCTGCAGTGTGTGCAAACCTGGTGAAAAACTACAGGAAACGTTTGACCTCTGTAATTGCAAATAAAGGCTACTGTACCAAATATTAACATTGATTTTCCTCACTGTATAAAGCATATATTAATGCCTTATTCTGCATGACCATATTCTACATCCCTTAATCCTGCCCAATAGCTAAACTTAAATGCTACAAAAACGTACTAACTATTAATAAGCAGGAGTTTGTTGAGGCAAAAGTCGCAGTTAATAGTGAATATGTGTTCTCCATACTGAAGTGTTTCCTTAAACACTATATACATAGCATGACTGTCTGTCTCCAATACAAACACTCATGTGTTTCCATTGTGGGCAGGGCCTTGTCACATGGTTCACAATGGTGCACAATTTGCTGTTTGTAGAAATAGGCTAGCTGTAGGTAAATGAATAAATATTGTGATGTGCCTCACTCCCGTCCCACCATGTGCCCTTCCTTTTCATTTTTTCTCTCTTCCTGTCAGCCCCTTGGTGGTTACCCTCATTATTCAGATCCAACTGAAATATCCTGAGGCAAGTTCTTCTTGGTCCACTTCCCAAGCCATCTTTTCACTCTCCCTTGTTCTATGCCTTTCTATGCCTCTAGTTCTTTTACTTTCCTTTCCTCTGTGACCACCCACCGCCCTCCATGAGTGTGTGTGTGTATACGTGTGCCTCTGTTGGACCTCCCCTGAACCACTTGCAGATGAGTTCCCCTAACACATCAAGCCATCTGCCGTTTTTCTCCATCCTCTCGTCTCCTCTGCCAGACAAGGCTGTTGCTCCCCTCCATCTGCCAAAATGACTGCCTTCCTCTACTGTCTGTGTGCAAATCTGTGACAACACAAACACCCACCCCAGAAAACTATTTGGACACTTAAGCCACACTTAAAAATGGCTGGATTTGATTTCAATTCAAAACAAAATATCAAAACAAACTGCATCTGCAAGCAAATTATGATTTTTTGTCATTTTTGTAATTATTTTGAACCTGTGGTGATTTTAGTGGATGGATGAAGTCAGTTCTCCTCAAATGTACTCTTAACAACCAGAAATGTTCAAACATGTCTTCATTTTGTTTTGTCATCTTCAGTCTGACAAACTTTTTTTGAAATATTTTGCCTCAAAAATGTGCTTGTTTTTATATAATGCAATGACATTTCTATATTTTTAAGTGTGGCTTATGTGGCCAAATGCCTTTTAGATCGACGATACATATGGTATGTGCCCACACAGACGTATAAATATTTGTCTAAGCGCCTGTTTTTTTTTTTTTTTTGAAGGATTGCGTGGGAATGCAGTTTCTTTCCTTATGTGTCAAGATGTATTTTCAACAAACACATATGTTATCATGTACAACCTGATTGATTTAATTTGATTTAAAACATTTAGTCAGTGTTGTTTTTTTAAATAAACAATATTCATTTGAACTTTCAATTCATCAAAGTATTACAGTGGACATAAATTCACAACACAAAAGTCACAACACAACGAAATCAAGCCACAACACAATTAAATCAAGCCACAACACAACGAAACCAAGCAACAACAAAATGAAAAGCCACAACACAACAAAAACAAGCCACAACACAATGAAATCAAGCCACAACACAACAGAATCAAGCCACAACAAAATGAAAAAGCCACAACACAATGAAATCAAGCAACAACACAAAAGCCACAACACAACAAAATCAAGCCACAACACAACAAAATCAAGCCACAACACAACAGAATCAAGCCACAACACAATTAAATCTAGCCACAACACAACGAAATCAAGCCACAACACAATTAAATCAAGCCACAACACAATTAAATCAAGCCACAACACAACGAAACCAAGCCACAACAAAATGAAAAGCCACAACACAACAAAATCAAGCCACAACAAAATGAAAAGCCACAACACAAAAGCCACAACACAACAAAAACAAGCCACAACACAATGAAATCAAGCCACAACACAACAGAATCAAGCCACAACAAAATGAAAAAGCCACAACACAATGAAATCAAGCAACAACACAAAAGCCACAACACAACAAAATCAAGCCACAACACAACAAAATCAAGCCACAACACAACAAAATCAAGCCACAACACAACAGAATCAAGCCACAACACAATTAAATCTAGCCACAACACAACGAAATCAAGCCACAACACAATTAAATCAAGCCACAACACAATTAAATCAAGCCACAACACAACGAAACCAAGCCACAACAACATGAAAAGCCACAACACAACAAAATCAAGCCACAACAAAATGAAAAGCCACAACACAAAAGCCACAACACAACAAAAACAAGCCACAACACAATGAAATCAAGCCACAACACAACAGAATCAAGCCACAACAAAATGAAAAAGCCACAACACAATGAAATCAAGCAACAACACAAAAGCCACAACACAACAAAATCAAGCCACAACACAATTAAATCTAGCCACAACACAACGAAATCAAGCCACAACACAATTCAATCAAACCACAACACAACAAAATCAAGCCACGACACATTAAATCAAGCCACAACACAAAAGCCACAACACAACAAAAACAAGCCACAACACAATGAAATCAAGCCACAACACAACAGAATCAAGCCACAACACAACGAAATCAAGCCACAACACAAAAGTCACAACACAATGAAATCAAGCCACAACAAAATGAAAAAGCCACAACACAACGAAATCAAGCCACAACACAACAGAATCAAGCCACAACACAACAGAATCAAGCCACAACACAAAAGCCACAACACAATGAAATCAAGCCACAACACAACAGAATCAAGCCACAACCTAAAAGCCACAACACAATGAAATCAAGCCACAACACAATGAAATCAAGCCACAACAACATGAAAAGCCACAACACAACAAAATCAAGCCACAACAAAATGAAAAGCCACAACACAAAAGCCACAACACAACAAAAACAAGCCACAACACAATGAAATCAAGCCACAACACAACAGAATCAAGCCACAACAAAATGAAAAAGCCACAACACAATGAAATCAAGCAACAACACAAAAGCCACAACACAACAAAATCAAGCCACAACACAATTAAATCTAGCCACAACACAACGAAATCAAGCCACAACACAATTCAATCAAACCACAACACAACAAAATCAAGCCACGACACATTAAATCAAGCCACAACACAAAAGCCACAACACAACAAAAACAAGCCACAACACAATGAAATCAAGCCACAACACAACAGAATCAAGCCACAACACAACGAAATCAAGCCACAACACAAAAGTCACAACACAATGAAATCAAGCCACAACAAAATGAAAAAGCCACAACACAACAAAATCAAGCCACAACACAACAGAATCAAGCCACAACACAACAGAATCAAGCCACAACACAAAAGCCACAACACAATGAAATCAAGCCACAACACAACAGAATCAAGCCACAACCTAAAAGCCACAACACAATGAAATCAAGCCACAACACAATGAAATCAAGCCACAACACAATGAAATCAAGCCACAACACAACGAAATCAAGCCACAATACAACAAAATCAAGCCACAACAAAATGAAATCAAGCCACAACACAATTAAATCAAGCAACAACACAAAAGCCACAACACAATGAAATTAAGCAACAACACAAAAGCCACAACACAACGAAATCAAGCCACAACACAACAAAATCAAGCCACAACACGTTAAATCAAGCCACAACACAATTAAATCAAGCCACAACACAACAAAATCAAGCCAAAACACATTAAATCAAGCCACAACACAAAAGACACAACACAATGAAATTAATCCACAACACAACAAATCAAGCCACAACACAAAAGACACAACACAATGAAATTAATCCACAACACAACAAATCAAGCCACAACACAACAAAATCAAGCCACAACACAACGAATCAAGCCACAACACAATGAAATCAAGCCACAACACAACGAAATCAAGCCACAACACAACAAAATCAAGCCACAACACAATGAAATCAAGCCACAACACAATTAAATCTAGCCACAACACAACGAAATCAAGCCACAACACAATTAAATCAAACCACAACACAACAAAATCAAGCCACAACACATTAAATCAAGGCACAACACAAAAGCCACAACACAACAAAAACAAGCCACAATACAATAAAATTAAGCCACAACACATTAAATCAAGCCACAACACAATTAAATCAAGCCCCAACACAACGAAATCAAGCCACAACACATTAAATCAAGCCACAACACAATGAAATTAAACCACAACACAACAAATCAAACTACAACACAACAAAATCAAGCCACAACACAACTAAATAAAGCCACAACACAACGAAATCAAGCCACAACACAACAGAATCAAGCCACAACAAAATGAAAAAGCCACAACACAACAAGATCAAGCCACAACACAACATAATCAAGCCACAACACAACAAAATCAAGCCACAACACAATTAAATCAAGCCACAAAACAATTAAATCAAGCCACAACACAACAAAATCAAGCCACAACACATTAAATCAAGCTACAACACAATTAAATCAAGCCACAACACAACAAAATCAAGCCACAACACAACGAAATCAAGCCACAACACAACGAAATCAAGCCACAACCCAAAAGCCACAACACAACGAAATCAAGCCACAACACAACGAAATCAAGCTACAACACAACAAAATCAAGCCACAATACAATGAAATCAAGCCACAACACAATTAAATCAAGCCACAACACAAAAGCCACAACACAACGAAATCAAGCCACAACACAACAGAATCAAGCCACAACACAACGAAATCAAGCCACAACACAACGAAATCAAGCCACAACCCAAAAGCCACAACACAACGAAATCAAGCCACAACACAACGAAATCAGGCCACAACACAACTAAATCAAGCCACAACACATTAAATCAAGCCACAGCACAATTAAATCAAGCCACAACACAACAAAATCAAGCCACAACACATTAAATCAAGCCACAACACAAAAGCCACAACACAATGAAATTAATCCACAACACAACAAATCAAGCCACAAAACAACAAAATCAAGCCACAACACAATTAAATCAAGCCACAACACAAAAGCCACAACACAATGAAATAAAGCCACAACACAACAGAATCAAGCCACAACAAAATGAAAAAGCCACAACACATTAAATCAAGCCACAACACAATTAAATCAAGCCCCAACACAACGAAATCAAGCCACAACACATTAAATCAAGCCACAACACAATGAAATTAAACCACAACACAACAAATCAAGCTACAACACAACAAAATCAAGCCACAACACAACTAAATAAAGCCACAACACAATGAAATCAAGCCACAACACAACAGAATCAAGCCACAACAAAATGAAAAAGCCACAACACAACAAGATCAAGCCACAACACAACATAATCAAGCCACAACACAACAAAATCAAGCCACAACACAATTAAATCAAGCCACAAAACAATTAAATCAAGCCACAACACAACAAAATCAAGCCACAACACATTAAATCAAGCTACAACACAATTAAATCAAGCCACAACACAACAAAATCAAGCCACAACACAACGAAATCAAGCCACAACACAACGAAATCAAGCCACAACCCAAAAGCCACAACACAACGAAATCAAGCCACAACACAACAGAATCAAGCCACAACACAAAAGCCACAACACAACAAAATCAAGCCACAACACAACGAAATCAAGCTACAACACAACAAAATCAAGCCACAATACAATGAAATCAAGCCACAACACAATGATATCAAGCAACAACACAACAAAATCAAGCCACAATACAATGAAATCAAGTCACAACACAACAGAATCAAGCCACAACACAAAAGCCACAACACAACAAAATCAAGCCACAACACAATTAAATCTAGCCACAACACAACGAAATCAAGCCACAACACAACTAAATCAAGCCACAACACATTAAATCAAGCCACAGCACAATTAAATCAAGCCACAACACAACAAAATCAAGCCACAACACATTAAATCAAGCCACAACACAAAAGCCACAACACAATGAAATTAATCCACAACACAACAAATCAAGCCACAACACAACGAATCAAGCCACAACACAATGAAATCAAGCCACAACACAACAGAATCAAGCCACAACACAAAGAAATCAAGCCACAACACAAAAGTCACAACACAATGAAATCAAGCCACAACAAAATGAAAAAGCCACAACACAACGAAATCAAGCCACAACACAAAAGCCACAACACAACGAAATCAAGCCACAACACAACAAAATCAAGCCACAACAAAATGAAAAGCCACAACACAAAAGTCACAACACAACAAAAACAAGACACAACAAAACAGAATCAAGCCACAACCCAAAAGCCACAACACAATGAAATCAAGCCACAACACAACGAAATCAAGCTACAACAGAACGAAATCAAGCCACAATACAACAAAATCAAGCCACAACACAATGAAATCAAGCCACAACACAATGAAATCAAGCCACAACACAATTAAATCAAGCCACAACACAATGAAATCAAGCCACAACACAATGAAATCAAGCCACAACACAATTAAATCAAGCCACAACACAAAAGCCACAACACAATGAAATCAAGCAACAACACAAAAGCCACAACACAACGAAATCAAGCCACAACACAACGAAATCAAGCCACAACACATTAAATCAAGCCACAACACAATTAAATCAAGCCACAACACAACAAAATCAAGCCACAACACATTAAATCAAGCCACAACACAATGAAATTAATCCACAACACAACAAATCAAGCCACAACACAACAAAATCAAGCCACAACACAATTAAATCAAGCCACAACACAAAAGCCACAACACAATGAAATAAGCCACAACACAACGAATCAAGCCACAACACAATGAAATCAAGCCACAACACAAAAGCCACAACACAACAAAAACAAGCCACAAAACAATGAAATCACGCCACAACACAATAGAAGCAAGCCACAACACAACGAAATCAAGCCACAACACAAAAGTCACAACACAATGAAATCAAGCCACAACAAAATGAAAAAGCCACAACACAACGAAATCAAGCCACAACACAACAGAATCAAGCCACAACACAAAAGCCACAACACAACAAAATCAAGCCACAACACAATTAAATCAAGCCACAACGAAATCAAGCCACAACACAACGAAATCAAACCACAACACAATTAAATCAAGCCACAACACAACAGAATCAAGCCACAACACAAAAGCCACAACACAACGACATCAAGCCACAACACAATTAAATCAAGCCACAACACAATGAAATCAAGCCACAACACAACGAAATCAAGCCGCAACACAATTAAATCAAGCCACAACACAACTAAATCAATCCACAACACAATGAAATCAAGCCACAACACAACAAAATCAAGCCACAACACAAAGGAAATGCTCCCGACATCTAGGGAGCACTCGGGAGCACGGTTAAGTTAGTTTTCCTTGCTACTGTTCTATTGATTCGGCAGTCTTACAAAGATACCAATGCTACGATCAGTTTAAGGGTGTACTCACACTAGGTACGGTTGCCTTGTACCGTGCCCGAGCGCGATTATCCCCCCTCCCCACTCCCCCGCTTGCCTGCACTCACATTGCACTTAACGAACCGGGCCGGAGCACGCTTAAGTTAAGCACATTAAATCAAGCCACAACACAACAAAATCAAGCCACAACACATTAAATCAAGACACAACACAAAAGCCACAACACAATGAAATGAATCCACAACACAACAAATCAAGCCACAACACAACGAAATCAAGCCACAACACAATTAAATCAAGCCACAACACAAAAGCCACAAAACAATGAAATTAAGCCACAACACAACGAATCAAGCCACAACACAACGAAATCAAGCCACAACACAAAATCCACAACACAACTAAATTAATACACAACACAACAAAATCAAGCCACAACACAATAAAATCAAGCCACAACACATTAAATCAAGCCACAACACAATTAAATCAAGCCACAACACAAAAGCCACAACACAATGAAATTAAGCAACAACACAAAAGCCACAACACAATGAAATCAAGCCACAACACAAAAGTCACAACACAATGAAATCAAGCAACAACAAAAAAAGCCACAACACAACGAAATCAAGCCACAACACAATTAAATCAAGCCACAATAAAATAAAATCAAGCCACAACACATTAAATCAAGCCACAACACAATTAAATCAAGCCACAACACAAAAGCCACAACACAATGAAATTAAACCACAACACAACAAATCAAGCTACAACACAACGAAATCAAGCCACAACACAAAAGCCACAACACAGCTAAATAAAAGCCACAACACAACAAAATCAAGCCACAACACAAAAGCCACAACACAATGAAATCAAGCAACAACACAAAAGCCACAACACAACTAAATCAAACCACAACACAACAAAATTAAGCCACAACAAAATGAAAAAGCCACAACACAACAAAATCAAGCCACAACACAACAGAATCAAGCCACAACACAACAAAATCAAGCCACAACACAATTAAATCAAGCCACAACAAAAACGAAATCAAGCCACAACACAACAAAATCAAGCCACATCACAATTAAATCAAGCCACAAAACAATTAAATCAAGCCACAACACAAAAGCTACAACACAATGAAATGAATCCACAACACAACAAATCAAGCCACAACACAACAAAATCAAGCCACAACACAATTAAATCAAGCCACAACACAACGAATCAAGCCACAACACAACAAAATCAAGCCACAACACAAAAGCCACAACACAATGAAATCAAGCCACAACACAACTAAATAAAGCCACAACACAATCAAATCAAATCAAATCACTTTGTTTTCACACAGCCATGTACACAAGTGCAACAGCAGGTGAAATTCTTGGTGCAGTTCCGAGCAACATAGTAGTCACGACATGACATGTACAACATTTAAAGCATCAGCAGATTACACATCTGATGCGCCCACAATTACTCACAGCACAGTATACACTACAATAAACAATAAATAATTTACACAATGTGAGTGTAGTTCTCACAGCTTTAACCAATATACACATACTTACAATATACATATACTTTAAACAATATACACTAAACATACATTAAACAGTATACATTAAGCTATAGTAATAATAATACACAATGTACAGTATACATTATTATTCACAGTAGAGATCCAATGTACAATAGGTGCTATATGATAAATAATAATGATAAATAAATGTGTATATAATGTGTGTGTATCTACAGTGGGTTGTGCTGAGTGATATTCTGTCCAGTGTGTGTTATGATCCTGATGGATCAGGAGTTAAGTAGTCTGATTGCTTGTGGGAAGAAGCTGTTCTGGAGTCGGCTGGTGCGTGTTCTGATGCTGCGGTACCGTCTGCCTGATGGCAGCAGTGAGAGCAGCCCATGGTTCGGGTGGCTAGAGTCTCTGATGATCCTCTGAGCTCTCTTCACACACCGCCTGGCGTAAATGTCCTGGAGGGAGGGAAGCTCACCTCCGATGATGCAGCTGGCCGTGCGCACTACCCTTTGCAGGGCTTTTCGGCTGCGGGCGGTACTGTTGCCGTACCAGGTGGTGATGCAGCCAGTCAGCAGGCTCTCTATAGTGCTGGTGTAGAAGCGTGTGAGGATGTGGCGGTTCATTCCAAACCTCCTCAGCCGTCGCAGAAAGAAAAGGCGCTGATGAGCCTTCTTCACAACGGCCTCGGAGTGGACGGACCATGAGAGTTCCTCTGTGATGTGGACACCAAGGAACTTGAAGCTGCTGACTCTCTCCACCGGTGCTCCATCGATGGTGATACACAACGAAATCAAGCCACAACACAACGAAATCAAGCCACAACACAACAAAATCAAGCCACAACACAAAAGCCACAACACAATGAAATCAAGCCACAACACAACAAAATCAAACCACAACAAAATTAAAAAGCCACAACACAACAAAATCAAGCCACAACACAACGAAATCAAGCCACAACACACTGAAATCAAGCCACAACACAACGAAATCAAGCCACAACACAATTAAATCAAGCCACAACACAATTAAATCAAGACACAACACAACAAAATCAAGCCACAACACAACAGAATCAAGCCTCAACACAACGAAATCAAGCTACAACACAATTAAATCAAGCCACAACACAATGAAATCAAGCCACAACACAACGAAATCAAGCCACAACACAATTAAATCAAGCCTCAACACAATGAAATTAAGCCACAACACAACGAATCAAGCCACAACACAACAAAATCAATTCACAACACAAAAGCCACAACACAACTAAATAAAGCCACAACACAATGAAATCAAGCCACAACACAACGAAATCAAGCCACAACACAACAAAATCAAGCCACAACACAAAAGCCACAACACAATGAAATCAAGCCACAACACAACAAAATCAATCCACAACAAGATGAAAAAGCCACAACACAAAAGCCACAACACAACAAAATCAAGCCACAACACAACAGAATCAAGCCACAACACAAAAGCCACAACACAACGACATCAAGCCACAACACAATTAAATCAAGCTACAACACAATGAAATCAAGCCACAACACAACAAAATCAAGCCACAACACAATTAAATCAAGCCACAACACAACGAAATCAAGCCACAACACAATGAAATCAAGCCACAACACAACAAAATCAAGCCACAACACAAAGGAAATGCTCCCGACATCTAGGGAGCACTCGGGAGCACGGTTAAGTTAGTTTTCCTTGCTACTGTTCTATAGATTCGGCAGTCTTACAAAGATACCAATGCTACGATCAGTTTAAGGGTGTACACACACTAGGTACGGTTGCCTTGTACCGTGCCCGAGCGCGATTATCCAAACTGGCTAGTGTGAGTACACCCTAAGTGTATGTAGCCATTGTATATTGACATGAAATATTAATTCAAATCAATTCAGTTTATTTATATAGCATAATTAAAAACAGCTGCTGCTGACCAATGTGCTGTACAAAAAGAATAAATAACCGTAGGAAAAAACAGAAACAAAAAATAAGGTATAAATATATAGACATGAAGACAATCCAGGAGAAGCCACAACAAACATGTAAGACAGATAACTCATGAATTGGTAAGCCAAATCAAATAAAAATGATTTTAACTTTGATTTAAAAATGGATAGTGGGGGCGCAGTTCTGATTTGAAAAGGCAAGCTATTCCAAAGTCTCGGGGCAGCGACAGAGAAAGCCCTGTCAGCCCTAGTCTTTAATCTAGTTTTAGGGACCCCTTAGAGCCTCTGATTGGAAGACTTAAGGGCTCTCCCTGGGTGATGTTCAGTCAGCAGGTCAGAGAAGTATTGGGGTGCTAATCCATGTAGTGATTTAAAAACCAGTAGCAGTACTTTAAAATCGATTCTGTGAGGCAACCAATGTAAGGAACGAAGAACAGGGGTAATGTGTTCACGTTTGCGAGCTCCCGTTAGAACTCTGGCCGCAGCATTTTGAACTACTTGGATGCGGTTTAAGGAAGATTGACCAATCCCCAAGTAGAGAGAATTACAATAGTCAAGCCTAGTGGTAATGAAAGCATGGATAACTTATTAAACGAGAGAAAGGACTTTGTTTTTATCAAGGCTCGCAGTTGATAAAAACTTGACTTTACAACTTGATTTACTTGCCTATCAAGCTTTAAAGCACTATCAAGTAAAACACCCAAACAGGGCTCTAAACCGGTTCAAGGAACGAAAACGAAAACCGGAAACGAACGAAATTTTAAGAGGAACAAAAACGGAAACGAAATCAAAATCAATTTGAATCGTTCTGAACAGAAACGTTAATTTGAAATGACCATTAACCGGTTAATAACGTTATTTTATCGTTCTCTTTAATATTTTAATTTGGCAGTGACCAATCATGAAATGAGTAGTACAGCATGTGACGTTGACGGATCAAGCGTGAGTGAAATGCCCGCGCACCATCATCTATGAATCTACCGGTAACGCAAGTCAGTGTGAGCGCGCATTTTCATGCCTCAAGTACATTTCTTTCCCCGCTGAGGTCTACAATGAATGTGCAGGTATTGGAGGACATTCTTTTCGAACGTTTAAATAAGCAGTACGGACTTTAAGCTCAAATAGACTGATTTAGGATAGTTTATGGATTCCGTTTAAGCCTATCCAAGTAGGCTATAGCATCTATCAAACATTGCCAATACAGGACAGGTCAATGTTTTCTATATAGACAGTTGATGCTTCGTATTAAATGGTATGTTATATTGCATTAAATGCAAGCTTTATTAGCTGACTGAATTTGATTATGTGATGCAAGAACGTGTTGCACAGTGTTTGCTTTGAAATTAGCAGTTGACGGTGCATTAAAAGAGCAATGGTTATCCAGTTTATTTATTCTTTATTCATGCATTTTTTAAAACAAGTCGTGTTGAAAAAAAGTTATGTACAAAGAATGTTATCACTTTCTGAAAATAATTCGGCATTAGAGGCCACTTTCGATTGTCTAACGCTCCATTAAAACAGGTCCGCTGTTTATGCCTTGTAATTAATGCATGTATTTCTGGTTTTAAAAATGTTATTAAATAAATATTCAAGTTTAATTACCATGTGTTATATTATTATTGAGTGAAAATAAGTCTATTTATACATATTTGTTTAAAATGTATACATATTTGTTTAAAGTATAGGCTTAATTAAATAACGTTATTAACCGGTATTTTTTCATATCAAACCGTTTTCGGAACAGTAATGTTTATTGAGGAACGCAAAAACCGAAACGATATAATATCGATTCTGCTCGGAGTGAACCGATTGATATATTTTTTTCGTTTTTAAGCCCTGCACCCAAATCTTTCACATTTGGCTTGACATGGGGGGCTAAAACGTTCAAATTTAAATTAGGAATTTTTTGGGCATCAGAAGGGGTAAAAACCACCACCTCCATTTTACTCTCATTGAGTCTTAAAAAATTAAAGGACATCCATGCTTTAATATCCCCAAGGCAGGCAATCACAGGGTCTCGACCGTTCATATGTTTCAATGGGAAATAAATTTGTGTGTCGTTCTCATAGCAATGGTAGCTGAGGCGAAACATAGAACCTAGTGGAAGCATATAGAGAGAAAATAAAACGGGAGCTAAAATAGAGCCTTGGGGAACACCACAGGTCAGAGGGACCGAACCAGAGTGGAATTGCCCAATGTTGACAGAGACACTCCTGTTTGAAAGATATGATCGAAACCAGCGTAGGGCAGATCCACTTATACCAACCACCTCTTCTAAACGGGACAAAAGAACCTTGTGGTCTATAGTATCAAAAGCAGTGCTCAGGTCTAAAAGAACCAGAGCTACAGAATCTCCAGAGTCGGTGGCTATTAGGACATCAATTAATACTTTTAAAAGAGTGGTTTCGGTAGAATGTAACTTCCTAAAGCCAGATTGAAACAAATTTTATATTCAACCAGGAAATTTTGGAGTTGGTGGAAAACAACTTACTCTAAAATTTTGCAAGTTGTGTTGTGCTCTACTGAGTCGGAACACAACTTTGGAATTTGAACATGTTTTTTTTATGTTAAAAGTAATTTTAATTAACACAAAGTATACGTTTCAACCACTTGGTGGCATTGGCAGATGCTCCGAGTGCCCCCTAGTGGTCGGGAGCATTTCCATTGTGTTATGGATTGATTTCGTTGTGTTGTGAAGTTATGTTTGCTTTTTAAATTTGGTTGTGTTGTGCACTACTAGGCCACCATAATGAATCCTGACAACAACAACAAAAAAATATGTAAGCAGCACAACTGTTTTCAATGTTGATAATTTTAAGAAAAGTTTCTTGTGCAACAAATTAGTAAACTAGAATGATTTCTGAAGGATTATGTGACACTAAACACTAGGGTAATGATGCTGAAAATTCAGCTTTGCCATCACAAGGAATACATTACATTTTAAAATAGATTTAGAAAGAAAACAGTGGTTTAAAATTGTAATACAATTTCACAATATTACTGCTTTACTGTATCTTTGATCAAATAAATGCAGCTTTGGTGAGCAAAAGAAACTTCGGTTTACCAACGGTCAAATTAGTACACTGTAAAAAATGATTGTTAGTTTAACTTAAAAAGTTACCTGGTTGCTTAAAATCTTGAGTTCATTGAAATTAAAAAAATTTGTTAATGCAACAAAGGAGATTGATTTAATAAATAATGTTATCTGAATCACATTAATTATCTAAGTTGATGTCACGGTTGGTTTTGGGTTTTGTTTCACGTTTATGTTTTAATGTCTTTTATTGTGTAATTTCATAGTCATGTTTCTGGCCTTATCATGTGATTCCCTTGTCCTCATGGGATCATGGCTTGTGCCTCCCTAGTCTCATGTGTTATGTTCCCATTGGTTGGTTTAGTTATGTGTCTTGTTCCTGATTGGTTCCCTGGTTGTTTTCGTCATGTGATCACAATAGTCCTGTATTTAAACCCGTTTGTGTGCCATGTTACTTGGTTGGTTATTGCTGTTTCATGTGTCCAGTTTCAAGGTCTGTTCACAGCCAAGTTTTGTTCATGGTTTTTTTCATATTTTGGATTTTGTTTATACTTTATGTTTCATGTTTTGGACACTGTAAATAAACTGCACTTGGGTTCTCTTCACCACCGTCTTCGTCCGCTGTGTTACAGTTGATTTGACAAAAGATAGAAGTTGTGATAACAAATCATGAAAATAAATGTTTAGAGTGTAGTATGTTCAAATACACTTTATTCATTCCAAAATACAGAGTTGACCTACAGCTCAAGCCAAGATTTTAAAGTCTGCATCCAGTGGACACTTTACTCCCATGAGGACATAAGAAAGTACAAACAGTGATATGACAAAGTATTTTAACATTGGAAATATTACAAGGCCATTGACTTAATTTGCAATACTGGAACAACTGTCTCAATTTTTTTTTTAAATCAACCGTCACACTGTCTAATCTGCACAATTTGAGCACATTTATGACTCCATATTTCAGCTAATTTTCTAAAAACAAACATTACAACACTTCTCCGCCAAATTTCTCAGTGGCAACAGTGAAGTTGCGCAAAATAAAACTGTACAAAACTGATTATTTATGGCCCGGTTCCAGCAAACCTCCCTGTGCCTAATTAATCCCCAATGAAACACCCAACCGGCGGCCAGCGTGAGTCCACATTGGGAGGAGACAGCCGAGCCCCAGCAGAGGCCCTCTGGTCCTCCAGATGGAGGGGCTGGTGGAGGAGGCTCAGTAGGGGGTGAGTGGAGCAGCATGAGGGCTTGGTCTCCCACCAGGCCTGGCCCGTAGAGTGGCCAGAACACCACTGCTTCCTCACAAGCAACAAATGTCAAGCTGCCTGTCTATGTTTCTGCTCCGCTCAACACGTCATCCATACAAACAGCTCTGTCGGCCAGCACACTGCCCGCCAGCGTGCTTCCTTTCCCCAAATGGCACAAGAAATCAGGCATTTCGTATTGAAACCAAATGTTTTATAAAAGTTCAGACACTGAATGTAAAATTACATCTGTGATTCGTTACGATGTGCTAAGGCTTATATGAAGAGCTTGACCTTTAAAGGTGTGGAAAGAAACCATAAAGCTGCTTTCAGGGTTTGTGCATTACAAAAGAAAGAGTGTGAAAATGTAATTATCTAGAGTAATGCAGTCTCATTAAGTTCTCTTACAGGTCCCTTCAGATCAAAATCTGCTGAGAATACTCATCTAAAAAAAATCTAATTTTGAAAAAAAAAAGAAGGGATTTCAGTACTTTTAATAATATGCTGGAAGTTTGAGCTGATGAATTTCATGAATATCGCAAACAATGTTCTACTCATTGGGTTATCTATCAGACTTACAAACATCATTGACACTAGACAGAGACATTTTTTTTGTCTCACGAGAAAATATATTTTATTTTGTCCAAATCACAAGGGGAAAATAATTATAGCAATAATAATAATTGTCATCGTCAAATGTTTCATGTCATTCCAAAATTGTGTGACTTTCTTCTGATAAATACAGTTTTGAGAAGTGTTTTTTTCCCTTTCATATAATAAAAGTCAGCGCAGTCTAAAGTTGTTTGGTTGCCAACATTCTTCAAAATATCTTATGTGTTCCGCAGATCAAAGAAATGTATACAGGTTTGAATGAGGATGTTATGGAAGCTTGTTTATGCCACAGAATAAACATTTTAAAAGATATTTGCAACTTTTTATCTCACAATTGTGACTTGTGACTTGTTTTCTCAGAATTGTGAGATTTAAAGTCAGAATTGTGTTATAGTCATAATTGTGAGTTTATAAAGTCAGAACTGCAAGATATAAAGTCAGAACTGCAAGATATATAGTTAGAATTGCGAGTTATAAAGTCAGAATTGCGAGATATAAAGTCAGAATTGTGTTATAAAGTCAGAATTATGTTATAAAGTCAGATTTGTGAGTTATAAAGTCAGAATTGTGCATTATAAAGTCAGAATTACGAGATATAAAGTCAGAATTGCGAGTTATAAAGTCAGAATTGTGTGATATAAAGTCAGAATTACGAGATATAAAGTCAGAATTGCGAGTTATAAAGTCAGAATTGTGTGATATAAAGTCAGAATTGTGAGATATAAAGTCAGAATTGTGAGTTATAAAGTCAGAATTGTGAGTTATAAAGTCAGAATTGTGAGATATAAAGTCAGAATTGTGAGTTATAAAGTCAGAATTGTGAGATATAAAGTCAGAATTGTGAGTTATAAAGTCAGAATTGTGAGTTATAAAGTTATAAAGTCAGAATTGTGAGTTATAAAGTCAGAATTGTGTGATATAAAGTCAGAATTGTGAGATATAAAGTCAGAATTGTGAGTTATAAAGTCAGAATTGTGAGATATAAAGTCAGAATTGTGTGATATAAAGTCAGAATTGTGAGATATAAAGTCAGAATTGTGAGTTATAAAGTCAGAATTGTGAGATATAAAGTCAGAATTGTGAGTTATAAAGTCAGAATTGTGAGATATAAAGTCAGAATTGTGAGATATAAAGTCAGAATTGTGAGTTATAAAGTTATAAAGTCAGAATTGTGAGTTATAAAGTCAGAATTGTGTGATATAAAGTCAGAATTGTGAGTTATAAAGTCAGAATTGTGAGATATAAAGTCAGAATTGTGAGTTATAAAGTCAGAATTGTGAGATATAAAGTCAGAATTGTGAGTTATAAAGTCAGAATTGTGTGATATAAAGTCAGAATTGTGAGTTATAAAGTCAGAATTGTGTGATATAAAGTCAGAATGGTGAGATATAAAGTCAGAATTGTGAGTTATAAAGTCAGAATTGTGAGATATAAAGTCAGAATTGTGAGTTATAAAGTCAGAATTGTGAGATATAAAGTCAGAATTGTGAGTTATAAAGTCAGAATTGTGAGTTATAAAGTCAGAATTGCGAGTTTTAAAGTCAGAATTGCGAGTTATAAAGTCAGAATTGTGAGTTATAAAGTCAGAATTGCGAGTTATAAAGTCAGAATTGTGAGTTATAAAGTCAGAATTGTGTGATATAAAGTCAGAATTATGAGTTATAAAGTCAGAATTATGAGATGTAAAGTCAGAATTGTGAGTTATAAAGTCAGAATTGTGAGTTATAAAGTCAGAATTGTGAGATATAAAGTCAGAATTGTGAGTTATAAAGTCAGAATTGTGGGTTATAAAGTCAGAATTGTGAGATATAAAGTCAGAATTGTGAGTTATAAAGTCAGAATTGTGAGATATAAAGTCAGAATTGTGGGTTATAAAGTCAGAATTGCGAGTTATAAAGTCAGAATTGTGAGATATAAAGTTATAAAGTCAGAATTGCGAGTTATAAAGTCAGAATTGTGAGTTATAAAGTCAGAATTGTGAGATATAAAGTCAGAATTGTGTTATAAAGTCAGAATTGCAAGTTATAAAGTCAGAATTGCGAGTTATAAAGTTATAAAGTCAGAATTGTGAGTTATAAAGTCAGAATTGCGAGTTATAAAGTTAGAATTGTGTGATATAAAGTCAGAATTATGAGTTATAAAGTCAGAATTGTGAGTTATAAAGTCAGAATTGTGAGTTATAAAGTCAGAATTGCGAGTTATAAAGTCAGAATTGCGAGTTATAAAGTTATAAAGTCAGAATTGCGAGTTATAAAGTCAGAATTGTGAGTTATAAAGTCAGAATTGCGAGTTATAAAGTCAGAATTGCGAGTTATAAAGTCAGAATTGTGAGTTATAAAGTCAGAATTGTGAGTTATAAAGTCAGAATTGCGAGTTATAAAGTCAGAATTGTGAGTTATAAAGTCAGAATTGCGAGTTATAAAGTCAGAATTGCGAGCTATAAAGTCAGAATTGCGAGTTATAAAGTCAGAATTGCGAGCTATAAAGTCAGAATTGCGAGCTATAAAGTCAGAATTGCGAGTTATAAAGTCAGAATTGCGAGTTATAAAGTCAGAATTGCGAGCTATAAAGTCAGAATTGCGAGTTATAAAGTCCAATTCTGAGGGTAAAAGACTGACTTTTTTCTCAGAATTACGAGTTTATATCTTACAATTCTGACTTTATAGCAACTCCGTGTTATAAAGTGAGAAACTAAAGTATAAAGTATAAAAGTATAAAGTATGAACTTGCAATTATGAGAAAAAAAAATGTCAGAATTGTAAGATAAAAAGTCGCAATTACCTTTTTTTGGCGGAAACAAGCTATAATGTTGATGACAGAATTTATTTTTGTCTCCCTTTAACTCGACTTGCAATTAAAATGGTGTTGTTTTCATTTAATTATTTCAGTTGATTTGCTATTTTCTAGTCGGTTACAGGTGGTATCAGTGGGCGGGACATTCTCATTCTAGAGTGCATCTGATTGGACAAAAATCTGTGAAGTCCAGGATGAGTCACCAATATTTCTGCTATGTTTTCCAGGAACAGAAAAATGTAATATAAAATGCTAATGCTAAAAGTAAAAAAGAAAATAGCATACAGATGACCTCAAAGCTAATGGTGAATAATCTCAAATTACTTTTTTGTAATTTTCCCAGAAAGGAGCCCTTTGTGTACATACACAAAATAAAGAAACAAATGCTAGGAAGCAAAGTTAGAAACAGTATTTTTAAAGGCTGATCAAAAGAAAAATTTTAAAACATGCATTTAAATGCTGCATTATGCATGAGATTGCATAATTTATGCTACCATACAAATTTAATCAAGGAAACAAGATGACTGAGGTAAGCCTTGATTACAAGCTTAACCCACATCAAAAGAGAATAAATTGAATTTAATAAGTCATGATGAAGAGAACATATTTTTAGGTTAATAATGCTCCCGGAAACCAGAGCGCAGGAAATCTATCACCCGTGATGTCATGGAGGAGAATAGGAGAAGACAGGAAGATAAACTATTCCTGTAAAATGCTATAAGTAACTGTCCTGTGCTTTTTGTCTCAAAGACATGAGAAATATTTTACACTTTCAGGGGCAAAAAGAAAGCCTGACTTGTCTGACTTTCCTCTGTTCTGTCCTCTCAGATAAGCTTCTGTGTTTATCCTCCACATTCAACTTCCAGGCAATTAAAACAGAGTAAGTGAAGGACACGAGGGGCACCTTGTCTCTTTGACTGCGGAGGCCATGTACAAACAAATGACATTGCTCTGGAGCGCTCTGTCAGAGGACACCTGCTCCCATGCCTTTCACAGCCTCGTCACTTTCCTGTCTGCTTCTGAATGGGTCAGCGGCCGAGGTGCTAGTACTCACATGCTCGATTCTGTGTGGCCCGGTGCCAAACACCTCACATATGCCACCCAGCGTTTTTCTCTATCCGTTCCGGGACTCGTGCCAGGAACTGGACACCGCCACACCCCGCTCCACTCAGAAAACACTGGGCAAACTAAGCAAGCAAGACAAAAAAAACATCCAGCAGAAAGCTGTACTGTCCCGATCGGATGCCTCCTACACTATCAGAGAAAAAAGGGTAACTGCTGTCACTGGGGTGGTACCGTTTACATATTAATACCTATTGGAAGCATTATTTTCCATTCAGGACTCCATATAGCAATGGATACAATAGATTGCTTTAAAGCAATCAGCGTTACACTATTAAACATGAAAAAAAACAAAAAAAACAATGTCAGTTTCTCTTGACAACTTCATTTTCTACTATAAAGCAGATCTCCAGTGTGTTCATGTTTTTTTCTTGCATCTGACCTTGATGGACTGAACAGAAGAAATTAACCAGAGTAGATTTGCACGATAAAGAAGGCGGCGCCCCAGAGCCACACCTACCTATTACGCAATGGCCCTTGACAAATAGTAATTCTAATGTTTTCACTAGTCGGAGTAAACTTTTCTGGAAAATTTTCTGAAACAATCTTCGCGAGTTCAATGCAGGATTCGCACAACGGCTTGTCCTGAAAGATGGATTTAAAAACAGAAGCTGTTTACGGGCCACAACCTGTAAGTATGATT
This sequence comes from Romanogobio albipinnatus, assembly GCA_023566225.1. Taxonomy (NCBI): domain Eukaryota; kingdom Metazoa; phylum Chordata; class Actinopteri; order Cypriniformes; family Gobionidae; genus Romanogobio; species Romanogobio albipinnatus. Next base: position 11,020,130 of record CM042259.1, on the reverse strand, counting down.
TATTTTTCGTCGATTTGTTTTCCTGTAATAGTTCGTATTGTTAATTGTATGTTGTAGCAAGGAAGTAAACAAATGACAACGCTGTTTGGCTCTGCAAACCAGTTAAATGCTCATACTTAACGTTATCCGACAAACACCTAACACCAAACTTTTTTTTTTTTACAACAGCGAACTTGGCATTAGTGTAAATTATTCTTTGATTAGAGCTTTTATGTATTGTTTATTTACATGCATGCTAAACATGGTTCTCTGTTTGATTTGGCTACTATAGTAAAGCCAATGTTTAGTGTTCGTTTTGGGTTAATAGTTCTTGCGACAGATATTTGGCTATAACCGTTCTAAAAATACAAATGTAACGGTGCCATTCAGTAGCGATCACTATAGATCCGCAGTCTTTACTCTTGAGGACTGAACAGGTTGAACAGGTTCTGCTCGATCATCTTCACTAAAATTGTCTGGGTCCGATTCGGGCTCAAATTGGTATGGTTTTATTGACGTTACCATGTCTATTCTATCAGCATGAGATGAAGCATATATATTAGTGCTGGGCAAATTAGCGCAATAACGTGGGTGATTATTTCTTTCAGTTTAACGCATTCAAAATATTTAACGCAATTAACACAGCGACCGTTTTTATATCCATTTTTGCCTAGCGTTACATCATGTGATCACGCTCTTATTCATGTAAATGCTTTTAACCAATCTAAGCGCGACAATACACAAGAGAACAAGCTGTATGTCAATGTCCTGTTAGTGTGGGTGCGTCTCAATCAGATCACTAGTTCAGTAGTCAGGGCACTGATCAGGGAGTCGTCCACATTCATGTACACAATATACTGATTCACCACCTAGGAAGCTAGGGAGTTAATCGAGGAACACCCCTCATAAACCTGACACACACACACACACGCACACATACATGCGGTGCACACATCGAGCTCTTGATCAAACAATAACAACAACACAGAGAATTTTGCCAAAATGCCAGTTTTGTCGAGTATTCTCATAATAGGAGACTTAAATTAGTCAAATAACGTTAAATAACGAGAAACTGAGATGCCATCAAAGAACAACGGAAACAGAGAAAATTGTAGCTTTAATGATGATTAATCTAGATTTAATTTATTATTTATGCAGTTAAGAAAGGTGCTGATAACTTTATTCAATTTCTGTGTAGACTATGTGGGAAGACCATGGGTAAATATAACATTTATTATAATGGGTTTATGTAAAGATTGTTTTAAGTTCAATTACATTAAAAGTTGTTATTTTTTAAAGCCTAATAAATGTTGAAATTGGTAGCTTTCAGTTATACTGTAATGCAACGGCATTAATGTTTCATAGTGACATTAGTATCAGTGATACTGGCCTTCATTTATAAAAAAGATGCCATTACAACAAATATTAAAAATTAGCTGTCTTTTGAAGAGAAAATGAAAATAATACAATATCAAAATATTAAAAACTCCCCCCCAAAAAAACTTGCGATTAATCGCGATTAATTACAGAAAAATGCAGGTCAGGAAGTTCGGTCTGGACTTGGACAGATGATCAACAGTGACGTAATCATCCACGTCACCAAAGAGCACTTGGGTTGAATTTGTTTACTAAATGGAGAACTTGATCATATATGCATTCACCTTTACTATTTCTCTCAAAAATGATGATCGTGTTGATAAGTACTCTGTGTATCCTTAAATTCTTTTTACAATACCAGCAAAGATCGTTTACGCTCATCTTCTTCTTCTACTTCTTCCAGTGTGCGTTCAGTTGAGTTCTGTTGACATCTATGCGTCACTCAACATATGTCACTTACTCCGTTGCTCTGATTGGTTGTAGGTCTATCCAATTGAGTGCAGAGGCATTTTCTTTCCTGGTGCGGTTGAAACACACCTCATAATCACAGCCCAATGGAGCAGTATCAGACTCATTCTGAGTATGACGACTTCAGATATTTTGAAGAGCATTTGGGTCCAAATAACATTGGCTTTCAATGTACTTTCATGATCTAAAATGTCCTCTTTGAAAATATCTTCTTTTGTGTTCCACAGGCAGCAGAATCATAAATGAAAAGAAAAAAAAAAATGAATAAGGGGGATTTAGTTAAATCACACTGGATGTTAGGATTTACTAACACAGTCATTTCAGCTCATCTGCATTATTATTAGCATCCGGACACTGCAGCAGTTATATGGAATTGAAAGATCCAGGCAGACATTCAGGAAATTGCCTCTTTTGTGCAATCTGAAATTACAACCAGCATCATAGAAGATTGAGATCAGATAAGTACAGAGTGCCAATATGCGTCTCCTGACACATGCATGTAAATACATACATTAAATATAAAGTATACACACTGTAAAGTGGGACAAATGCAGAAATGCAGTAGGTGTTAAAAATAGAATCAAATATCATGTTCAGCTTCACCATAGTCATGCTAATGTATGACTGTGCAACAACACTGCTGTGTTTAGTATGTGACACTATGAGGAACAGATTCCCTGTCCCGATCCCCACTCTCTCTCCATCACTATATCTCTAGTAAGAAGGCAAAAATAACAGAAAAGATTCATCTTGTATAGTTTGGTTGGTCAGAAAATAGAATGCAAATTGGGCAGCCTTCACACCTGTCAGTGAGATATACAAGCTTTTAGCGCCCCATGCTAAACCCAAGCGCCTCGTAAAATATGTCACTGCCATTAGTTGAGCATGAATTAGAGTCAAAAGCAGATAAGAACAGCCAATCCGAAGAGAACAATGATTAGCACAGATTAATATTGTTGGACTGTAAAAGAGCAGAAACGTCTGATGGTATTTATAGTGATGTGATCAGGACTGAGTCTAAAGGAATGAACAGAGAGAGAGAGAGTGGAGATGATGGTGGAAATCTATGAGAGTGCAGATTATGTGAGAGATTGATACTTTTTGTCCCTGTGTGTACAGCAATTGAGTTTAGTAAAATATATGTTGTTTCACTGGAGATGAACAGTTCTCAGTCCATAGAGCAAGTGTGTGTAAACGTGTGCAAAAAAATAGTCCTTTGAATCCAAATGACAAATCCAATGAATACTAAAGTCTCTTGGTATAGTGAAGTGCAAATGCCTGTGGTGTAAACGTTCAACAGTTGCAACAATCAGTTCTGTGCAATACTCAATGTTGAGGTATTCGATGAGAAATACCACTAAGGATGAATGAATTCCACTTGTGACAGCAGCACTGATCACTTGACGAATCACAGAATTTCTTCTTCTTGTTTCGTTTAGGGTTCTCTAGTTGGGTGGCTCGCCATCTCAGGATCACAGCTTATTCCAGAATCTTACAAAAAACTAACATAATACAAAAAAAATCAACCATGTTGGATTCTACAGGGTTTACAATCGTCTATTATCTGCTTCAATATCAATCAATCACTTCGATGACATTCGTGATCTGTGAAGCATGTGCTTTCTCTGTGCGATTATTTGACAGATGTCACGCTTGAATTATTATAGTTCATTATTTTAATGTTCATAATGCGGAAACTTTGATGACACATTGGGCCCTATTTTAAAGATATGAGCACATGGTTTGAAGGCGCAGGTGCACTTAGTGTGTCCGAATCCACTAGTTTAGTGATGGAAAAAACAGTCGGCGCACCAGGAGCATGGTCCAAAAGGGTTGTACCTAGTCTCTTAATGAGTCATGGGTGTGTTTTGGGCATAATTTCCAATAAAACGATCAGAGATTCATCTCCCATTCCCTTTAAAAGCCAGTTACGCTTGCACCATGGGGGAGTCGCTATTTACATATTTACAGTCGGAATTTGTGAGCTGAAAGCTTCTCCAGGAATCCTTTTATTTTTAATATTTAAAAAATGTTTGTGTGCTGCTGTGCATCCCTGTGTGTGTGATAAGAAGAGTGTACGCACGCTGTGCACCCGCCTATATGTGCATATTACTAACACACCATTTAAATAACACAAAAAATACTTTAAGTATTAATAAAAGTTAACAGACGTTTTTGTTGGTCAATGGCGCAGTTGCTTCAAAATAGCAACGCACCAACAATGCGCTGGGTGTATGGTAGGGCCCATTGTATTACTCCTTTTTGTATTTTGAGTGAAAATATAATTATTACAAATTATATTTGTTTTTCTGATCAGTTACATCAGAATTTGAGAGAGATAATGACTTTAGGACAGAGACAAACACACACCAAACCACTTCAGCGTACAGGTAATCACATTAATTTCTGTTATACAATGAACAAATTGTTGGAAAATGTCAGAGTTTGCACATGTTCAGTCATTTATCACCATACCTGTGGTGTTGAGCAAGCAATGGTGTGAGTAGCTGTAGTGAACTACACTAAAACTCCACAAATACTCAATGTTAGAAAGATAAACTTCTGAAAATAAGTGTGGCAACTAGTGTGAAAAAAAGCTGATCTGGTAGTGTTAACAGGTGGATGGAAATGAAATCAAGCTGTTACTTAATTTCCACTGAGAAGAAGAACTGAGAGCAGAAGATACTGTACAGAGAGAAGAGCATATCTGATCATAAACAACACAGAGGAACAAGTGTGTGATAGATAGTGTGTGTGGTGGTTTATTGCTATATGACAAGAGGTCATAGCCGGGAAGCCAGCCGAACTTAGCCCAGCCCACAACAGGTCGGGAAGTTCGGTCTGGACATGATCCGTTGTGGAGCAACTATGCTCGAACCAGAGCTGGACCAATCAAATTGTCAGGGCGGTCTTTATACGATGATGGACAGATGATCAACAGTGACGTAATCATCCACGTCACCAAAGAGCGCTTGGGTTGAATTCGTTCTAGTCCTAAATGGAAAACTTGTTCATATATGCATTCCCCTTTACTATTTCTCTCAAAAATGATGATCGTGTTGGTAAGTACTCTGTGTATCCTTAAATTCTTTTTACAACACCATGCAAAGATTGTTTACACTCATCTTCTTCTTCTACTTCTTCCAGTGTGAGTTCTGTTGACAACTATGCGTCGCTCAACATACGTCACTTACTCTGTTGCTATGATTGGTTGTAGGTCTATCCAATTGAGTGCAGAGGCATTTTCTTTCCTGGTTCAGTTGAAACACACCTCATAATCACAGCCCAATGGAGCAGTATCAGACTCATTCTGACTAGAATCTGAGTATGACGACGTCAGGCTAAAGAGGTCAGTTAAAATGTGTAAATATTATGACATAAATGTGTTATTGTTTCAACTTTTTTTGTTAAGAAAATGTCTGATGGTGCTAAAGTCTAGCTTGGAAGCCAGCCGAACTTACTCAGCCCCCACAACATTTGAGGTCGGGCAGTTCGGTCTGGACTTGATCCGTTGTGGAGCAACTATGCGGAACAGGAGCTGTTTGGACCAAGGAAATTGTCAGGGCGGGTTTTAGACAATGATGGACAGATGATCAACAGTAACGTAATCATCCACGTCACCAAAAAGCACTTGGGTTGAATTTGTGTATCCTTAAGTTATTTTTTACAACTTCTTCCAGCGTGCGTGCAGACAGGGCTACCAAGTTTTCACAACAAAACCCGTCCAATTGCTACTCAAAACTAGCCCAAAACAAGCCCAATAGCTTTTTCGGGGGGGTGTTTGGGGGTAAAATATGTGTTTTTTTGGCAGTGTTGCCTGTTAAAATTCACATTCCTGTGTCTAAATATCACATAATTGGGGTTGCTTCAACCTGCGGACATGGAAAAACAGCCCGTAGGAAAACCGCAGACTTGGCAACACTGTATAGAGTTGCGTTCTGTTGACATTTGGCAACTAACATTATGCGTCGCTCCGTTGCTCTGATTGGTTGTAGGTTTATCCAATTGAGGTCTTTCCTAGTTCGGTTGAAACACGCCCCATAATCACAGCCCAACGGAGCAGTATCAGACTCAAATTCTGACTAGAATTGAGTATGACAACGTCAGGCTAGCTGAAGTCTGGATTGGTCTGACTGACAGTGCTGTGGAGAACACATGGAAATGGGTTGATGACAGAACACTGAACTCTGGGTGAGAAATCACTGAAATGAACTGTTTATTATATAATAATTGATGATTCAGTCAGTATCACATCACACAGAAGCATCACTGAACATCTAATGCTGATCTGTAGTTTCAGGTTCTGGGCATCTGGAGAGCCAAATGGATGTAGAGGAGGGAACTGTGCTCTAACTCACGTCATGGTGGTATGAATATACTTCATTACCCATCATAATGTAATGTAATGATTTGTTCCCATTCAGTCGGTCACTCTCGACAGGAATCTCGCTCGCGAGAGCCAATCTACTTCGAGTGAAACTAAACGAGCCAATGCACATTGTCATGGAATGATTGAACCAGGTGTTCATGCCACGCAGCGCGGGTATAAATGAGACACAGGTGCTTGCATCAAATCAACCTTTTGCTTCGGAGCCGAGTGGTATCTGGTTATGCTAGACATCACTCACCTACTTCACAGTCCTGACTGGAAGCCTGCCCTTTTGGAAGCGCTCTTCAGTCGGTGTTGGTGTGACGGCACAGCAGCGGGTCGTGTGGTCTTTGATCATCTCTCTTTTTTGCTCGTGAGAGCAAACACAAGGGCTGTTCTCACAGCTGGTTCGGTGCGCCTGGTGGAGAGCGCTAAAAAGCCGTTCTTACGGCTGGTAGAGAGCGTCCGGTGAGAGAGAGCGCGCACGTCAGGCTGCACTATTTCCCTGACTGTGTCGCCGCGGCCCCTCCCCCTGCGTGCTTCAGCACCAAGGAGAGCGATCCTCTAAAAGAGCAACACAGAAAGAGCTTGCGTCTTTTTCAAGATGACATTCTTTCTGTGCGTTTCTGGGTGTGGTGGTTACCTGTCACCGAGGGATGGTCACCAGCGCTGTATCTCGTGTTTGGGCGTTCAGCACGCTGCGGGAACATGACCATCTCAGAGTTGCGGTCTAGACTCCATCTCGCAAGGGGTGGAGTCCCCGTGCCTCTGCCTCGATCTAACCCCCCACAAAGGGTTACTTCAGGCAGTAGCATGGGTGATTTGAGGGTTACGGTGAGCGCGCTTCCCCCAGGGAACCAACCCCCGGGGAACCCTCACTCCTCACGCACTCTGCAGCCAGTTGAGCTTCCGTTGGAACGCGCTGGGCCGTCCTCGAGATGTGCACCAACCGTATCCTTCGGGGCTCCCCCCGATGATCAGATGTCCATCGCTGCATCGGAGGGAGGGTCAGAATTCTCCGGAGATGATGTGTCGGTGCAGGGGGCTCCTTCGGGAAGATTCGCTGTGCCCGATACCGATCCGGAAATGATGGACATGCTTTCCCGGGCTGCCGAGAGAGTCGGGCTCGTATGGTACCCTCCACCGTGTCCCGAACCCTCAAGGCTGGACGATTGGTATCTCGGGGTGGCCCGTGCTGGTTCTCAGCGCCCCACCCCGGTTCCTTTCTTCCCGGAGGTGCACGAGGAGCTCACTAGGTCGTGGACGGCACCTTTTACTGCCCGAAACCGGCCTAGTGGCTCCTCCTCCCTCACCACCCTCGATGGCGGACCTGCAAAGGGATACATGCAGGTTCCTCCCGTGGAACGGGCCGTTGCTATGCAACTGTGCCCTAACTCCACTTCCAGGGGGAACCCATGTCTTCCCTCCCGGGCCTGTAGGTACTCTTCCGATCTGATCGGGAAAGCCTACCAGGCTTGTGGAGAGGCAGGCTCCGCCTTACACGCTATGGCGTTGTTGCAGGTCCATCAGGCCCAGGCACTGAAGACCTTGCACGAGGGTGGTCACGATCCCGCAGTTTTCCAGGAACTGAGAACCGCAACGGACCTCGCGCTTCGTGCGACGAAGGTTACGGCGCGGGCAGTGGGTCGTGCGATGTCCACTATGGTGATCCAGGAGCGCCATCTCTGGCTGTGTCTTGCTGACATGCGGGAAACCGACAAGATCAGGTTCCTTAATTCCCCCGTGTCCCAGACCGGCCTCTTCGGCGACGCGGTCCAGAACTTCGCCCAACAGTTCACGGCTGCACAGAAGCAGACTGAGGCAATCAGTCACATCCTGCCTCGGCGGTCAGCTGCTGTCTCCACCCCACCGCCGGCAGCGCCTCAGCCTGCTCGTCGCCGAGGGCGACCGCCTGCGTCTGCCTCTGCTCCCGTATCGCAGCAGTAGCCTCCACCCAAGCGACGTTGTGGAGCCGGATGAAAGCAGGCCGCCCCGCCCGTCCAGGCCCCTGCCAAGAAGAGGGGTGGCAAGGTAAGGGCAAGCGGCCCTGAGACGGGCGACCCGGAGGTGGGGAGGATTGCTCTTCAGGAGACAGTGACCGCACCGCTCCATCCCCCGGATGAGGGCCGGGTGGAGAATCTTATGTTCCATTTTGTTTCTGTTCCGCCACTGGTCCCAGCACCAGCGGTACCCAAATTTTCAATTAAAGAGCAATTTCCTCCATCTCTGGGTCCCAAGGGGGTGCGGAGAGTGATGGCCGGTCAAACGCCGGACCACACTCATCCTCCCCTCTCGCCAGCAGGCAGCAGTGGACGTCCTCCCTGCGTCCCTCCTGCCCTCAGGTGGAATCAGGTAAGTGTTGCACAGCACACTCACACCCCGCTGTGGGTCGCCTCCACGAGACAGCCGCCCCAGCCTGGTACCTGCATTCCAACTCGCTGCCCCACGGTGGGTACGCCAGTGGTCCCTATGGTCCCGCTTGCACGGTCTCTGCGAGCCTGGCTAGAGCTCCGCAGTCCGTTGGCTCATTCGGACCATCAGGCTCGGCTATGCGATTCAGTTCGCCCGGCGCCCCCCCAGGTTCAACGGCGTCCACTTCACTTTGGTGAAAGCTGCAGATACCCATGTCCCACGTGCGGAGATATCCGTCCTACTGCCGAAGGACGCGATAGAGCCGGTCCCTCCAGCCAATATGAAGACCGGCTTCTACAGCCCGTACTTCATAGTACCCAAGAAAACCGGTGGGTTACGACCAATCTTGGACCTGCGAGTCCTGAATCGGAGCCTCCACAAGCTACCGTTCAAGATGCTCACGCAGAAACGCATTTTCGAGTGCATCCGTCCCCAAGATTGGTTTGCAGCGATCGACCTGAAGGACGCGTACTTTCATGTCTCGATTCTTCCTCGACACAGGCCGTTCATGCGCTTTGCATTCGAGGGTCGAGCATATCAGTACAAAGTCCTGCCCTTCGGGCTGGCCCTGTCCCCCCGTGTCTTCACGAAGGTCACGGAGGGGGCCCTTGTGCCCTTGTACTCGAGCATATCAGTACAAAGTCCTGCCCTTCGGGCTGGCCCTGTCCCCCCGTGTCTTCACGAAGGTCACGGAGGGGGCCCTTGTGCCCATGAGAGAACAGGGCGTTCGCATCCTCAACTATCTCGACGACTGGCTCATTCTAGCACAGTCCAGGGATCAGTTGTGCGAACACAGGGACCTGGTGCTCAGACACCTCAGCCAGTTGGGTCTTCGGGTCAACTGGGAGAAAAGCAAACTCGCCCCCGTGCAGAGGATCTCTTTTCTCGTTATGGAGTTGGATTCGGTCGAACGGACTGTGCACCTCACAGAGGAGCGCGTCCAGTCGATGCTGAACTGCCTGAACACATTTCAGGGCAGGATGGCGGTTCCACTGAAACATTTTCTGAGGCTCCTGGGGCATATGGCAGCCGCTGCGGCAGTAACTCCGCTCGGCCTGCTTCATATGAGACCGCTTCAGCATTGGCTACACGGCCGAGTCCCGAGATGGGCGTGGCAACGCGGAACTCACCGGGTGAGCATCACACCGGCCTGCCGCCAATCCTTCAGCCCATGGTCAGACCCCTCGTTCCTTCGGGCCGGAGTGCCCCTGGAACAGGTGTCCAGGCATGCTGTGGTTTTCACAGATGCCTCTGCCATGGACTGGGGAGCCACGTACAATGGACATGCAGTGTCAGGGGTTTGGACGGGCCCGCACCTGCATTGGCACATCAACTGCCTCGAGTTGCTAGTGGTACATCTTGCTCTGAGCCGCCTCAAAGGACGGTTACGGGCAAAGATGTACTGGTCCGCACGGACAACACTGCGACTGTTGTGTATATCAACCGACAAGGTGGTCTGCACTCCCGTCGCATGCCGCAACTCGCCCGCCATCTCCTCCTCTGGAGTCAGAAGTGTCTGAGGTCGCTTCGGGCCATTCATGTCCCTGGTGTGCGCAACAGTGTGGCCGACGAGCTTTCACGAGCTGTGCTCCCAGGGGAGTGGCGACTCCACCCCCAGGTGGTCCAGCTGATTTGGAGACAGTTCGGGATGGCACAGGTGGACTTGTTTGCCTCGTCCCATTGCCAGTGGTTCTATTCGCTGACCGAGGGCACACTCGGCACGGATGCTCTGGCGCACAGCTGGCCCCAGGGGCTGCGCAAATATGCGTTCCCCCCAGTGAGCCTACTCGCACAGACACTGTGCAAGGTCAGGGAGGACGAGGATGGGTTGGAGCATAGGCTGTCCCCCTCCACCCTCAAAGTCTATGTTGCTGCGATATCTGCCTATCATGACCATGTAGATGGTAAGACGATTGGTAAGCACGACCTGGTCGTCAGGTTCCTTAGGGGGGCGAGACGGTTAAATCCTCCTTGTCCCCCCTCCATACCCTCTTGGGATCTTACTCTGGTGCTCCGAGCACTTCAGAATGCTCCATTTGAGCCTTTGCAGTCAGCAGAGCTAAAGTTTCTCTCTATGAATACTTTGCTGTTGGCTGCATTGGCCTCCATCAAGAGGGTAGGGGACCTGCAGGCATTTTTGGACGACTATTCGTGCCTAGAGTTTAGGCCGGGCGACGCCCACGTGGTACTAAGACCCCGGCCTGGCTATGTGCCCAAGGTTCCTACCACTCCCTTCAGGGACCAGGTGGTGAACCTGCAAGCGCTGCCCCCGGAGGAGGCAGACCCAGCCCTAGCTTTGCTCTGTCCCGTCCGCGCCCTGCGGATCTACGTGGATAGAACTCAAAGCTTTAGGACCTCAGATCAGCTCTTTGTCTGTCACGGAGGCCAGCAGAAGGGAAAGGCTGTCTCCAAGCAGAGGATGGCCCACTGGATAGTGGATGCCATCACCTTGGCTTACCAAGCACAAGGTGTGCCCTGTCCACTCAGGGTGCGAGCACACTCTACTAGAAGTGTTGCATCCTCCTGGGCGCTGGCACGTGGCGCCTCCCTGTCAGACATCTGTAGAGCTGCGGGCTGGGCGACACCTAACACGTTCGCTAGATTCTATAGCCTACATGTAGAGCCGGTTTCCTACTGTGTTCTCACCTCAAACGGGTAGAAGCACTGAGGGCTGCGCTACGGCATTATTTTCTCCAGAAGTGAGTCCTCCATCTCCCTCGGTGCCGGACGTGACGGAGCGTCTGGCATCAGGCCCCTTGCCGCTGAATCCTTGAGAACCAGTATTGGGCTTGGGTTATATGAGTGACCCTGCGGGGATCCCATGTATCTGTCTACGGTCGCTCCTACGGGAAGCCTGTGTCTTTCCCTTGGGAGAGCCTTCCCATCAATGGGATTGAGCCCCCTCTCTCTGTCGTGGGCTACGGCTCAGCCTGTACTCCTACATAACTCCTTCGGGGTACGATGTGGGCTCCGCAGCGTTCCCCTTCAGTAGGGCACGCTTTTCCAGTGTTATCCAATAATCACTGAGTGGGTCATGCGGAACAGCAGTGATGGTCTTCCCGGTGTGAGCCCCGTCTCATCAGGTAAAGAGCTCAGGCGGCTCACACAGGGCACTGGAAGGGGGCAGAGGCCATGGCGCTTTGGTAGGATTCCTATTCGTCGGTACTCCGATGTGGCGTCGAGAGTGACCAACTGAATGGGAACATCTTGGTTACGTATGTAGCCCTCGTTCCCTGAAGGAGGGAACGGAGACGCCACGTCCCGTCGCCATGTCCTCTGTACCCTGCTGGGGTGCCGGCTACCTACTCTGCTCCTCAGCAAAAGGCTGATTTGATGCAAGCACCTGTGTCTCATTTATACCCGCGCTGCGTAGCATGAACACCTGGTGCAATCATTGCATGCCAATGTGCATTGGCTCGTTTAGTTTCACTCGAAGTAGATTGGCTCTCGCGAGCGAGATTCCTATTCGTCGGTACTCCGACGTGGCGTCTCCATTCCCTCCTTCAGGGAACGAGGGTTACATACGTAACCGAGACGTTTTTTTGATGTTGTTGTTTTCATTAAAGTCTTCAAGTGATTTACTTACACATGTATTATTTTGTCATCTTGGTCCCAGGCTACAGTCAGTACAAACATATTCCCTAAAGCATGGCACTTGACAGCACACACAGATGGGAAATGTGTTAATGCTGCTGAGAGTATTTTTTCGTTTCTTTTTTTTTCATAGTTTGAGCATAAAATATTTACACCTCACTTAGGAAGGATGAAATTTCCTCAGCTAATTCATTATTACAAGAAAGCCAACAATTTCCTTTTCACGCAGGAGTTGAGGTATTCTTGCACTTAAAGAGGCTCCTTCAACTCTTTGTGTGAATAATCGCATTAAAAATGAAAGTGATGGGCAGGAAAATCTAATTGTTTGGACATTGTGTTGAATTATGGAAGTCTTTGTCAGATTAATTGGGGCTGGTTTTTATTTTAAATAATTTAGCTGGTAAAGTAAGGCTGCTTTTTTCTAATACTTTTTAGAGAAAGTATTGAACTATTCTGTGTGAAATATTAAGATGACAGATTTTTTTGGGGGCGAAGTTGTCATTAAAGTTTTGGCATTAATAGGATGCTCTATGTCTTCTCTTTGCAATAGATTGGCTGAGTTTTTGTTATATGATTTTATTAGGCAGCTCTCTGGAATTTTGATTTCAATTTGCTGATCGTGACACTCAGAAAACAGATGTTTCATAGTATTCGCTGCATGTAGACATTGCAACGTTTATCGGACCTCTCATCTGTGTAACTGAAATCTTGTTGTAAAATGTGTTTGTATTTGTAAACACTTTCATATTTTTATTTAACTTTTAAGTTTGTCATCGTTTTATTTTTGGGTCAGAATTGTAAGATAAATATAATGAAAAGGAACATAAGGAGGGAAATATTATTACTATTTTTCTTAGCATGGACCTTAAAGGTGACCTATTATACTCTTTTTCAAAGTCTTGATTTTGTTTTGGGGTCTACTAGAATAGGTTTTAATGCTTGAATATCATTATTTTTCAAATATTACACGTTGTTGCAGCACCTCTCTTCCCAGTCTGTCAGTAACGCACTGTTTGGTTCCCCTCTCTATGAAGCCCCTCCTTGCGAAATAGCACAATGTGCGCTGATTGGTCAGCTGGATCAGTGCGTTGTGTTTGTTCAGCCGTTTCGAGCATGTCCTGGAAATGTCACCCCCGTTACCATAACTACAAGTTTCAACCAAGTGGCAACCTTCCAGTCTCTCTCTTGAAGAAAAAAATATGTTTACAGTCTGGTACAAAAAGTGGTTTTGGTCTATAGCTACAGCTAATTTTGCCCTTCGTGACAACTGTGAAGGGGTGAATTTTTTATAACCCATCCGTTAAAATGACATTAAGCGTTAAAGTTCTGCATAATTAAGAGCATTTGAGTGACAGGTGGATTGCCACTATGGTCAAGCTAGGTGGGAGTGGTTTCAGCAACCAGACACCTCAGCTCCACCCACGTCCCGCCTCTTTGCCCATTTTCAGTTATCCAGCAGTGACGCGCGGTGATGCGATGCCAAGATGGCAACAGTCCACTTTAGGCTTCAAAAATGCTCTTCAGAAACGTACGGGGGACGTCATGAACACCATGTCCATATTTTTTTACAGTCTATGGTTTCAACAAACTACTAATGCAACTCAGCCTACTGCAACCCTTTTTTGCGCATGCCTTGGGTAGCGTATGCCTTGTGACGTGTACAATCCCGAAAGAAAACTCAAGACTACAATGGAGCAGTTTTTTGGGATTTCAGAAACAGTGCTTACTGAAATAGATAATAACTCCCTTTGGAGTGACTGTGTGCTTTGAAGATCGTTTTAATGCTCAAACAGCAACATTACACACTAAATTTTCATTTAGCAGACGCATTTATCCAAAGCGACTTACAAATGAGAGCAATAGAAGCAACTAGAACAGTCCAGGGCAACCGTATGCAAGTGCTGTAACAAGTCTCAGTTAATCTAGCATAGAACACACAGGACAGAACTTTTTTTAAATAAATAAAGATTTTAAATAAATCAGACATAAAATGAATAGAATGTTAAGTGCTATTCTTGATTGGTCAGGTGCTGCTGGAAGAGATGTGTCTTTAGCTGTTTTTGAAAATGGCTACAGACTCGGCTGCTCGAATTGAAATAGGCAGGTCATTCCACCAGATGGGGGCGGTTCAGGAAAAGGTCAGTGAGAGTGATTTCATGCTTCTCTGGTATGGCACCACAAGGCGTCGTTCACTGGCAGAACGTAAGCTCCTGGAGGGTGTGTAAGTCTGAACAAGCGAGTTTAGGTATATTGGTGCAGAGCCAGTGGTTGCTTTGAAGGCGAGTACCAGTGTCTTGAATTTGATGCGAGCAGCGTGACATGCTCTCTCTTCGGCTCGTTAAAGACCACCCTCGCCGCTGCATTCTGGATCAGTTGCAAGGGTTTGATAGTGCATGCCGGAAGGCCCGCTAGAAGAGCATTACAGTAGTCCAGTCTGGAGAGAACAAGGGCTTGGACCAGGAGTTGTGTGGCCTGCTCTGATAGGAAGGGTCTAATCTTCCTAATGTTGTATAATATAAATAAAGTTGAAATGTAAAAAAAAAAAAGCACAATAAGACCCCTTTAAGAATATAGGCCTACAGCCTTACAGGTAAGATTATAAAATAATATCAGCTATCATATACATTTCATATAGACTCACATAAAAAGAGCCAACATGCCAGGGGCTTTTATATAATAATACAATTTAAAAAAAATCTGGCAAGAGGGCACCTTGACCCATAAACCTAAAATAGAAGCAAGAAAATGAGCTTCTATGCAAGAAATCAGGTCTATATAGTATTGGGGATACGTGTTTCACGTAGTGCCGGTGCAGAAGACAAAAGAAATAGACAGCACTCATGGAGGCAGTGTTTTGTGACTGCAGTGACTTCCCGTCCTCCTCAGGATTCATACACACAGAAAGCAGAGCTTATTTTCCGTTTCGGGAGGGCACTGTTTTCTTCGTTGCTATTTATCAGCCTGTCACCCAGCAAGGATCAAATTTTCCCTGAAGACACCGTGAAATTACACATACTTTCCCCCCCTTCCCTCAAGACCTCTAGGATAAATATCACAGTTTAAGCCTCTGGAGCAAGCTGAGCTGTGTGGCAGATAAAAATTTGACCTCTCTGTTCGCCCAGTTTGTCCTGACTATTGAACTCAACCAGGAACTACGTGATCTGTCACCTCTAAAACACTAGACTCAAAATCTGTCTTTTTTTTGTTGTTGTTAGTTTTTTGTTTTTCATATAGGGGCAAGTTGTCACACTTTTTTTCTTTTTACAGTTAATATTTCTTATGGTGGGTTTATTTTTGAAAGTGGGGCATGTTGTCACACTGCATGGAGTACGTTTTAACAATGGAAATTTATATAAAAATAATTTATAAAAAATAAAATAGCAAGAATGCAAAATGACCCATTAAACTACTTTTTGGTCAACAAATATTATAATTAAGAAATTTTGGCAAATTTAAAACAAAAGATTGTAACAATGTGCCCCGACCTGAAATTTATAAAAAAAAAAAAAATACAAATAAAAAAAAAAATTCCCTTCATTATATAGTTGCAGATAGATTTTAATGTGATAGAATTAAATGTGAAAATGTGAAGTAAAGACTTAAATAGTATACTTTCTTGTAAAACGTACTTCAATAATCTTGGTTTTATATACAACTTTATATATATATATATATATATATATATATATATATATATATATATATTTCCTTATGGTAGATATGGTATTCAAATTTACAATTGGTTGGACCTATTAATGACTGGTGGTTATGGCCCCCATATTAATATTAAAAAGAGTATTAATATTAAAGCACAAAATGGGCGGGTCCCACAAATGTCTGTGATGGTTTGAACTCTATATTAATATTTAAAAACATGAATATTAAAAAATAAAATTTTGCATATTTTTCATTTACAAAAATGTTTACATTTCATTTTTGGAAAATATATTGATATTGGCACATTTGTGTTGGCATATTGAAAGGTATATTTGCTACTGCCTGCGGCTCTTTGTGGTAGCGAAACATCCTAGATCAAATTGTCAGGAACTTTTTTTTAGAAGTGCATTGCATTTTCACCTATGAGAGGAATATTTCAGTAATATTCGAAGTGTCACTGACGTGGTAACTTAAAAATAAAGCTGGATACAATAAACATAACATAAAAAAGTGCAGACAGTCTCTTTAAGCCTCCCTCCTTTGGCCTTATCTGTCTGTTTTCAGAATGAGCTGGACATTATCACGAGTCAGCATTATTATCAAACAGAATTACACACCTGGATAAAGTCAACAGAGTAAGGCGACAGGATTATTTCCATATTTATTAGCATCTAAACTCATTCTCTCATTTGGATGCTTGGAGTGCACCAGACACTGTCTCAGACTTGTCTATGCAAAAAGCTGTAATAAAAGAATAATTTGTCTCCTGAATAACAAACACAAGCTTCATATTCGTTTTTTTCCCCCTTTCTCATTTCAGTCTCATATAAAGGTGGTGTGGTGGAAAACAATACACCCACATTTATAAGCAAATGGAGTAGGAAACAGCATTGAAATGTAAAATGTAAATACATCTTCTTTATAACAGTATTGTATGCCTTTCTTGAAATTATTTCAGTTTGAACTGGTTCTGGTGTTTATACAAATCTTATGAAAAAAGCTTGAGAGAGAGAGAGAGAGAGAGAGAGAGAGAGAGAGAGAGAGAGAGAGAGAGAGAGAGAGAGAGAGAGAGAGAGAGAGAGAGAGAGAGAGAGAGAGAGAGAGAGAGAGAGAGAGAGAGAGAGAGAGAGAGAGAGAGAGAGAGAGAGAGAGAGAGAGAGAGAGAGAGAGAGAGAGAGTGAAGAGGATATTTAAGTCGACTAGGTTCACTGTTAGGTTCATTGGCTGCGTGTCATTGCGCTTCTCAGTTCCCTATGACATGATTCAGCATGTAAACATAAACTCAAGAACTAGCAAGGGCCTTGATCCTTTAAACATTGGGGCATTGATGACTGATGAGGTCAAATATTAAACAAATAGATTACTTTCCAACTGAATCGCTAAATAACAAGCCATCATGTACCAATATGCACATGCCCTACATGAAACATATACACAATGCCATTCAAATATTGAACTAGATATACACTCACCTAAAGGATTATTAGGAACACCTGTTCAATTTCTCATTAATGCAATTATCTAATCAACCAATCGCATGGCAGTTGCTTCAATGCATTTAGGGGTGTGGTCCTGGTCAAGACAATCTCCTGAACTCCAAACTGAATGTCAGAATGGGAAATAAAGGTTATTTAAGACATTTTGAGCGTGGCATGGTTTTTGGTGTCAGACGGGCCGGTCTGAGTATTTCACAATCTGCTCAGTTACTGGGATTTTCACGCACAACCATTTCTAGGGTTTACAAAGAATGGTGTGAAAAGGGAAAAACATCCAGTATGCGGCAGTCCTGTGGGCGAAAATGCCTTTTTGATGCTGGAGGTCAGAGGAGAATGGGCCGACTGATTCAAGCTGATAGAACAGCAACTTTGACTGAAATAACCACTCGTTACAACCGAGGTATGCAGCAAAGCATTTGTGAAGCCACAACATGCACAACCTTGAGGCGGATGGGCTACAACAGCAGAAGACCCCACCGGGTACCACTCATCTCCACTACAAATAGGAAAAAGAGGCTACAATTTGCACAAGCTCACCAAAATTGGACAGTTGAAGACTGGAAAAATGTTGCCTGGTCTGATGAGTCTCGATTTCTGTTGAGACATTCAGATGGTAGAGTCAGAATTTGGCGTAAACAGAATGAGAACATGGATCCATCGTGCCTTGTTACCACTGTGCAGGCTGGTGGTGGTGGTGTAATGGAGTGGGGGATGTTTTCTTGGCACACTTTAGGCCCCTTAGTGCCAATTGGGCATCGTTTAAATGCCACGGCCTACCTGAGCATTGTTTCTGACCATGTCCATCCCTTTATGACCACCATGTGCCCATCCTCTGATGGCTACTTCCAGCAGGATAATGCACCATGTCACAAAGCTCGAATCATTTCAAATTGGTTTCTTGAACATGACAATGAGTTCACTGTACTAAAATGGCCCCCAAAGTCACCAGATCTCAACCCAATAGAGCATCTTTGGGATGTGGTGGAACGGGAGCTTCGTGCCCTGGATGTGCATCCCACAAATCTCCAAAGGAACTTTGTGTTTTCTTAAAGTTTCGCTTTGAGAAGAGCACAGTTTCTTGAGGGAATGCAAAACGTTTGCCAGAGAATGCAAAGCATTGAAATATTTTGTCCATCACTATGTCCCTTTAGGGGCTCTTTCTCTTTTTATGCACATTATAAGATTAGCAATCTCTTAATATATATTTGTAAAACAAAAAAATCTGTCTTCATACACTTATTTCCGATAGTTCTCTGACACACTTACTACTGGACTAGGAAGCGAATTTAGACACACTCCTTGGGACACGATGATGGAATAGGCAAGGTCTTTAGTGATTTCCTTAGCACACTGATTGACAGGAGAGTGATATGTTACATTGTTTGAGTTGTGATTGTGAGGCTATATGTGTTTGTGTGTCTGTGTTATATTTATACTCGACCAGCAGGTCTCGTCCGGACGGCAGCTTATCAGACATCTTCAAGACCGCCAGGGACCCAATTAGTTAGCAATCTATCTGATAACAAAAAGACTTTGCTTGCTTCTATTCTTCCTTGTGTGTGCTTGCCATAGGCAGACATAATAAGAGCACAAGCAGTTCTGGGATCTCTTCTGCTCTCAGCCTCTCTATTAGATCTCAGCCTTCATCTTTGAATAAGCACTTTATTTGAGGTCACTGCCGGTTTCATTGTTCCATCTATTAATGCACAATCAAAACATTAAGCTTTAATTGACTTTTCCCTGCCTAAAAATAATGAAAGAATACTAGATTTCTAGTTCTGAACGGATTCTAGATTTCTTAGTTCTGAAGTGACTATACAGCTGTTATTTGTTTTAGCATTCATGCAATTATTTTTTTTTTTTGAAAAAGGTTATCCGAGGTTTGTGTCATGTGACCATGCGTAAAGTTTGCAATTTATACAGCAAACACATGCTAAATTACCACAAAAAAATTGGTGTATGTATAATTACGCTTTAGAATTGCCTTATTCTGCATGACCATATTCTACATCAATTAATCCTACCTGATACCTAAACTTAACAACTACCTTACTAACTATTAACAAGCAGTAATTATTGAGGCAAAAGGTATAGTTACTAATTAGTTATAAGTTAATTTTACACCAATTAGTTAATTTTACAATACCTACACCATTTTTTTGTTGGTAATTTAGCATGTGTTTGCTGTGTCAATTGCAAACTTTGTGTGTGTTCACATGACACAAACCCCAGATAACCTTTAAAAAAAATAAAATGCTTTGGCATCAACCAAATTGCGTGAATGCTAAAATAAAATCTGTATAGTCAGCTGTATCGACCCTAAACTAAAGTGTTACCTAATTTCCACTCAGAAATTCCTAGTAAATTTCACAATTATTACAAAGAAATGGCAAATAGCACACAAAATTAAATGTGAAAATGTGAAGTAAAGACTTAAATAGTATACTTTCTTGTAAAACGTACTTCAATAATCTTGGTTTTATATACAACTTCGAAAAATCCTTTTTTACATTATGCTATTTGAGATGTACTAGCAAATTTACATCATCCCGAACCCATTAACACTGATTTTATATATATATATGTGTAGAATCATATCTGGAAAATATTTTTAGGTTACACTTTATTTCGATGGTCCACTTTAGACACTATATACAAGTAACTACATGTCAACTAGCCAACCCATTCTCACTCCCAAGGCGTCAAACTCCGAAGCAT